>OX328011.1:6842641-7442641 GCA_946811545.1 Netelia fuscicornis | reverse complement strand
TGTGATCGTGCAATCCATTTGTCAATCAGGAAGATAAGCCTTTCAAATTCCTTCAATTTTCTCACAATGTTCCATCGTTCCTAAAATCAATGTGCACGCAGCATCCGTTGGTGGTGGCGCGGGCTTGTTTCTTGGTGCCAGTGTAATATCCTTCATCGAGATTTTCTACTACGCGACTTTGCGTCTCTACTGGTATCGAAGAGGCATACGCAAGGCGAAAGAGACAAAATCTCGCATGGGTCGAGTCGTTCCAACGCCGACGAAGGACTAACGAGGTGAGCGTTAAAAGGATGTTCCGTAAATGCGTGAGTCGTGACGAGGTCGTTCGTTAATCCTTGCCCCAGCTAGAATTCCAAACCGTTGTGTACTCCAGGCTGATAATACTGTCGGAGAAGAAAGAAAAACTTGGGAAGCGATTGTTTCAGCTGATGGACGAATATCGAGGAGTAATGAAAAATCATTAATGAAAATAATCTCCGGTGATGGAATGAATCGAAATGAAAAAACTTCTGTCTGAAATCGACACGTAATAAATTGAATGAAAATAAATAGATAAGTGTTGAATAAAAACACGTGTGATAAACGTGAATGGGAGTTTTCGTGATTATGCTACAACAAAGTTCGTCGAATAATTAGAAAATACTTTTTCTCTTTATTGTTGGGACATTCGCACCGTATCGACATTGTTACCCAAACGAATTTACAACAGTTTCGTTATTTTCTTCTTTTTCTTGTTTCCTTTTGTTTGATAGATAATAGATAAAATATTACATACATACATACAATTATACAAACGAGCGATCGAGTGTGCACGAACGATGCGTACTTGGTCTAAATTTGTATTATCCTCTTTTCGTGCATCTTCCTATGTTTCCTGTGGTCCTGATGGGAGTTTCAATTTTTCTCGGAGATCCGTAATATCTTGTTTTGAAAATACGGTGAGATGCGAGTATCCTCGTCTAGAAAGAAGCGAGGATATCGCTAAATGGGGTTCCAAGCTCCTTTGCTGCTGACTCGAAACCCTCGACGAAAGCTTTCTTCTGACTCTCGCTGGATAACTGTACATACGTGCAAACACAAAAACAACGTTTCAATCTAGCGAAAGACGTCCACCATATCTTCACTGTGAGATACAAATTCCGTCTTGGAATTTAATAAATATGATCAAAGGTATATGGGTTTATTCGTGCACAACGTACCCTATGATAAAAATCGGAAGCGGCAATACATAAAATCTTCTTGTCCTCGTATTCGTATTTTCCGATTCTCGACTGCACATGAGGGAAACTGAATTTGTCACGAATGAAGGAAAATACTTGATTTTGCCACCGAGACAAATAAGTCTGGTGAGTTTGGATGAAAAGATGAAATCCTTTTTTGGTTTTACTTTTTTGGAAAGATTCAAAGGATACAGAGCTCTGAGCCACGGATTTGTCGAAGCGCTGATGAAGAAACACGAGAGACACCACGTGGACATGGCGAGGGGTAGACTTTGAATAAAATTTGGCAGGCTGAAAACAACCCAGTCCTGCAGCAATTCTAACTGCGCACCGTTGCAAGCTACGCGTTCGCAAACCTACGAACAAACCAAAAGAGAATATTATGTTTACGTTCATATTTTTCATCATTACTTTTCAATCACAACGAGACCTTGAAAACAACGGCGGATAAAAGACGCTGATGTGGCTGTTGAGGGGATAAAAACTCTCCGATCACTTTCGTCAGGATGTCCGAAGGTGGAAAAAAATCACCGAGAACTTCGGAAAGAACAGCACAGAGAACGTGAACCTCGGTGGGATACCCGCGCTTTATACGATCGAATATCGACGACGTTCTTTCGATCGAGCGTACGAGGGCCTCGGGTTCGATGTCAGGAAGAGGTTCTTCCGCCACTGGACGATTGAATCTATCCGCTGACTCCGTATACATGCAAGTAAGAAGCAATTGAAGAGCCGGCAGAGCGAGCAATGGACTTGGTTGACGCAAACGCTCGACCGCTACTTTGACGATTTGCTCGGCCACTCTCCCAACAACGCTACGAGTTGCTATCAGTCTCTCGAGACCCTGAAATCCCAATTATTAATATCTTATAACAATTCCAATAACAAGTTTGAATAATAAATGACAAACGAACCTGTAAGAAAGTTCTGTGTAGATCCGTTGAGATATTTGGTATCGTGACTAGGGTCAAAGCCAATTCCAGGACAGCGGGAGCCTCGGCTTCCGGTGGAGTGTCTTCGGCATGTTCCAGAAGGAAAAAGACGAGAGCCCACATTATTCTCTGATGTTCCTCGCTCTGACCAAGTATGCTTAAATTCAAATCACTGTTCAATCTCCCCATATTAATATCTTGTGACTTTTCCATATTTTTTTAAAGAAGTTATATAAGAAAAATTACCCATTTTCCTCCTGTACTTCGATGTGCTTCTGAATATATTTAATCGCAAGTGGATGAACGACGTTCATGGTCTCCTCACAATTAGCTAGTACCGCGCTTTGTAAAAGATACAGCATTCCATGTAGAGATGTAATTCGTGCTGGTAAGAAATTTGATTTTAGACTCAGATCTACCGAACGTTTCACCTTTTCCAGTGTATCGACATCCTGGTAAAAAGAAAAATGAATAAAGATGGCAACTTTGATACAGAGAACAGGAAATAAGGATTATTGTTGATTTACCTACCAGAGGTGCGAGTACAGCAGCCGCTTTGCAAACGGCCAAAACGAGATAATGATGCAAAATCTCATTTTCGACGGTATGAATCCTCGACATCTCAAGACAAGTATCAAGCATCCATTGAAACTGTGCTCGTTCGACGAAGAGCTCGGATATCGATAAAAGTGATTTGATGACTTCGTTAAGCAGCCTCGGGGGTGTATTAGCCGCAGGCATCATCCAACGTGTATACAGCTCGATGAGAAAACGTAAACAAGATCCAAGATCGAGTCTGGTACGTTCCAACGCACGGTTTCTACGATCCTTTAGACAAATCACGGAAGAGCTCAATTTGTCCTCGTGAAGGGAGCACAAAGACCAGAGATAAGGTATGGAGAGTTGGCTGTAAGTGAACTCTCCGGTATTACCATTTCTCTCGATATTTCCTCGCTCGAAGAGATGCTCGAGCTTGGCCGAATGTTGTCTCGTCCTACCGGCGTTGACGACAAGATCGTATTTCGAAGAGAGGATATCCTGTACGAAGAGAAGTCTCTGTGAGCTTTTCTTGTGAAGCGCCAATTGTGGATCGCGTGGATGATGAATAGGCGAGCTGTTTCCCGGATTTCCAGGACAAGGAAGCAAAAGAGTTTGCAGTAGGAGACGAGTGATCGCCTGAACGGCCAGACTCGTCGCTTGACTCGGCAAAGTATCCTCGTGCTCGCTTTCGTTGGGTGAGACACTCAAAACGCTCAATAGCGCCATCCACATTTCCTCAAATTGCAATCTCGATGTCCAACCCAAGAGAGTCATACGGAAGACAAATTGCTGTAAAATATCAACTTCCTGAAGAAGATTCGATTCTGTGGATAGTAAAGGGAAATCACACTTTGTCGGACCAGAAGCCAAAGCGTTCCAGCCGTGTTTCCAAGCCAACGGTGGCGTGAGAACGTATGTGTTTACCAATGGCTGTCTGCCAACGCTAATTATCAAACTTTCGAGGGTCCTGAACATGAATTCTGGAATATTATGAGCCTCGCGACGCACCCGACAATTTTCGAGCCAGCAAACGAGTCCACTCATCTCGAGGCAGGCACGAGCGTAATATTTTGTATCCTCGGTTTCCAGAGCCTCGCTCAGTCCTCGGTCGTCCGGAAGTATAAGAGGATTTCCGCTCTTTTTCGACCAGTGATCGACGAGTCTGTTCAATGTCTTCGCCGCTGAACACATCCACGTATAGTGACTCTCCTTACCGAATATCCTTGCTATATTCTCGTTCCTCAATAATTCCTCGGCACAATTGAGACTAAGTTCCAGTTCGTGAGGCTTCAGAGTTCTAGCACCATTCTCGTGACGATCCAACATCCAATGAGCAGTTTCGAGACACAATAACGCAAATTTGGCCAAATCTTCCTCGTACTTTTCCTCCATCGGTTCCATCGACCATTTCTCCAATTCCCACAAGCTCGTCACGTAATTCGTGACCGAGGGAATTATAGTGAAGAGCGTGTCCCAATAAATCGTGTCCTCGACGAGATTAGAGAATCTCGAGGCGTATTTGTGGAATTTGCCATTATTTTCTAAAGCTGGAATGTAAATTTGATGAGGCTTTGGCACTAATTCGTTTATACTTCGTACTTTTTCCAAAATGCATCGTCTCGCTGATCTGTAAAGAGGACAAGGCTCCCGAGGTCTTGGCTCTTGGGAAAACTCGCTGTCTCGACAATCTTTACAAGTAATTCTCACACCGAGTCTCACACACTCGATGAGTATTTTCAAATCAAATTCTTTGGCACTCATTATAGAATTGCAATCGTCCAGCTCGAGATTACTGAGTAGAGCCGCTGATTCTGGTAGATCCGAGCTTACGCAGGGATTGCAACAGCGTAGCTTCACTTGAGAGAAGAACCATTGACGATCCAGTTGAATATTTTTCACAGTGGACGGATTGAATGGACGGCTATGTTCCAGCTCCAAGGGTGAGAGGTCGTAATAAGCAACGGCTAATTTGTTGATCAGACCAACGAGAGTACCGTGCTTCCGTGCCAATCTCGTTGCTCGAAGAGTTTCCATGACTCGCAATAGATCGTCGCGTGGTAGCTGCTCCTGAGAGTCCTCGGGTCTTGATGCGAGAAGGATTTCCGCTCGTCGACTAGCGATCTTCGCTGCTATTCTAGATAGCGCAAGATGCTTGGATTCGAGAAATCGTGGCACCAGAGCTATTATTACAGCGCCACTCTGAGAATGATGAGCACCCTCCATGCATTGCAATAATCTCTTGACGAAAGACGGCCTCGTCAGATCGAGACAACGAGCAGCGATTGCTTGAACGAGCAATCCACTAGCAGCTGGATTTCTGTGTACAGCTGCAGTCACCAAATCTCTCACGGGAGACTCTGTTGCCAAGCTTATCGTCTCCTCGATGTGATTCACCAAAAGCCACGTCAAGGGTTCGGCATCGTTGAGATTTTCGCAGACGTGATCGCAAAACAATATCGTACCAGCTTCCCTGACGATCCTCACGTTGATGCTCGTTTCCTTTTTCACTCTTGTACGTCTCTTCGAACAATCCAACGAGTCGACTTCCATTTCCCTCGACATTCTTGGATTCGAGCTTTCGGATGAATTCTTGCCTCTGGTTTCTAGATTTTCGGCGAATGCGCTGCTCCAACCAGTTTCCTCGATTCCCAGTATCTTCGACCAGAACGACACCTCGCTGTAATCGAGCAGAGTCATTAGATACGCCCAATGGCAAGTCAACAATGGACAGGTAGTCGCAATATCGAGCATGAGAGCATTGAATCTTGTAATTGGAATATTATCTTCCTCCCTTGTTCGAATCATTTGCATCGCCGCGTTCGCTACTTTGCAATGACTTCCGGATTCAAACATGTGAATACAGAGCTGAAGAAAGAAGGCGAATTGGTGAACGATCTGAGCGTCACCGTTGGAAGACGTTTGAGAAGAATTGTTGGTGGAGGAAAAAGTGTTTCGTTTCTTCGACGAATCGTGAAATGAGAATTTCATCAACTTTTGGCGATACTGGACGTGCTCGAGGAGAGAATGAATGCGAGCACCGACCAGACCGATCACTCGAAAGATGAATATCGCAAAGATATTTTCCGGTGGGATGGACGAGGACTGAACGTTCGTTGCATTGAGCGGATCGGACGAGGCGTAAACTTCATCAGGTAGCGCAAGAGTACTCGCTAAATCGGTCATGTAAACACTCAGATCGGATAATCTTGCGAGCATTGTTTCTTCCTTGGCATATGCGATTAACGAAAGTAAAACGATGTTCACCATGCCGAGCCAGCGTTTCAATTTCACGAGTGATTCGTCGATGGTCGGTGGGACCGTGAAGAGAATTTTCAAAAGCGGATCTACCGGACGAAAGACTGTAGGTGAAACCGCTGAAAAGAGTTTCATCAGAGCAGCATCGGCATTTTTCGTTTCTATGCGTATTTTGCCAGAAGCGAGAAGAGGAAGAATCGTGTCGGTTGCCAAACGCGACCATCTTCGCCATTTTTCTTCGCCGTTGCCATCACCGTCGTAACGAGACTCAGCAATGCATCTTGCGAGTAGGTCGATCATTTGCGGATATTCGATCAAGCGTAGAAGAGTCGTCATGAGAACTTCTCGAGTAGTTTCTAACTCACGCTGATCGGTTGGATTTTTCGCCGATGATGAGGTGCGAGATAGAAAAATGTCTTCGATCGTCGGTATGAGCGCGGGAATGCAATGAGACGTTGGTGGTTGTCCGCTCGCCATCAAGCCGTCGCAGAGCTGAATTATCTTTGGCACGTCGATTACGTTCTTCGTATGATACTTGTTGTACGTGAGATGCACGAGAAAACTGAATATTTTTGGCAATAGTTCTTCGGTCTGTTGTATCTGACCCTCGTCGATGAATGCGAATTGATCGACGACGAAACCAATGAATATCTTGTCGGTGTCGAGGAGACAGTAGTTCACGTGTAATTGTACCAATTGAGTCAAAAGTACCAATACTTGACACTGAAACGCGACCGAGCCTGTCGTCGTGTACTGCCTCAAGGACTTTATCACCATAGGCTCGAAGATCTTGATAAAGGACGATACCGATGTTTTTTGATTCGTTGCACGAGTGAAACTCTTGAACACCGAGGCGAGCTGGCGATCTTCGCGACGACGGAACGAGCCGATCCAACTGGAAGAGAAAGCATAGAGGTGAAAATTGAAGTTAGTACCAATAACGAGTGCCAAGGCTTACCCTGCATCAGGCTCGTTTCCACCTCTGCAATTATTCCCCATTGCTTTTATCGTATCGGCCATATGCCTGGCAGGCTTCTGAAAGCACTGACCATACAAGCCTCTTCTCGAATCGTCCCTATGGCAATCGCTCGTTTTAAATAAATTTCTCGCCACCTCGAATTCGTTCCAGCGAGCGTTGAGATTAGTGCCAAACAAGCACTTGAGCAACTGTCTCACACACTGTACCGTCGTTGTCGGTGATAGTGTTAGAGTAGTTTGCAGATAATGCAAAATTTCATCCGCATATTTGCTCGCCTCGATCGTACTGGCGACCTCCAAAATTTGCGACAACACCTCGAGACTCGCGTTCAATAAACCCAGATACATTTTACTAGCCTCGGAATCTAATGTACTGCTGTAATTGGCGTGGGCGGCTTTGAGGGTCTCGTAGAGTCTCATGTAGTGGGGAATTGGGAAAAAATGTCCAACAAGATCTTTGCCAATTTTGAGAGCGCCGAGACTTCGTTCGATCCGTTCTTTGGGCCCCAATTCGGTGGTGGAGAGTTTTCTTCTCGGCGATAACGACTGAGCCGAAGGCAGAGTCGGTAGCGAGGACTTTGCGTTTGGTGGAACGAGCTGAACGCCGTCTATCACGTGAACGTAAATATTCAATAGTCTCGCTATGTGAGTGAACAATAACTCAAGATGATGATTTGTTGCATTGTCCTCGAAAAGATTCCAAAGAGTCCCGGTATCCCCGGAATTTCCATTTTTTTCATTTCCAGTCTCGCAACTGGGCTTTAGAGCGTGAAGTGCGATTCCTGAAGTAACGTTGCCCACGAGGAGAATCAAATGTCTATGAATAGACAAATCGAGACTCACTCGTGAGGACGACAGCATCGAAGTAACTAGAGACAAGAGTTCATTGCCAATCGGAGTCAGAACTTGATTCGTCAATCCAATTTCATTTGTTTCCGCTATTCGACTGGTGGAGCTTATCTTGGCTTCCTTTTTTACTGGTAACTTCGCCACGAAACAGTCCCAGGCTCGAGGATATAATGTCGTCGAATAAATTTCACTCAGATGACTGAGAGCTTCGCAACAGCCATAAGCGAAATATTTCGAAGTGTGGACGAGTAATTTTTCCGTGAGTATGTTGATTATTATCGAGAGTGCGTCCTCGAATTTTTCGCAATTCTCGTGCGTGTCCATTTCAGAGTAAGACGAGTAAAATGGCTCGACGAGACTTTCCACCAAGAGTTTATATTCCATCTGACAAGTTTTCATCGATAAAGGATCGGATATTATTGTGGACAGATATTGATCCGTGTAATGAGAAGCCTTTCTCGTTACTTCGTACTCGCTTGGATGGTGATAGTACAAAGATGGCACTACTCTAAAAAAATAAAATAAGAATGACGTTTCAAAAGGAAACCGATCGATCAACCGGCATTACGTATTAATAACAAATATATTCTCAATCGTCGAACAAATTTTTACGCACCTCACGATAGCTTCGCTCGCGGCAAGTCGTATTCTCGGATCCTGATCGGCAAGCAAAGTGAGTAATGCGGATAAGGCATTTTCCTGAAAGACGAAGCTTCCCGTAATGTGTTTAATCGCAATATACGGCAACTCGCTCAATACTTTAGCCAACTGCACTTTAACGAGAAAATATGGATTGTCGACTAGTCGAGGGAGTTTGTTCATAACTAGAATTCCCAGACGATTGTCTTCAGACTCGAGAATATCAGACAGACATATATTCAGAGCCATCAGAGTTTGACGACACGCCGTTGTCGAATCGTCCTCCAAACCCTGAAAAATCATTGTGTAGATTTGAGCGAAATAATGTTTTGATAGATTACTTTTGGCATTGAATTGTTGGATTTTGGGGATTTCTATGATAAATAAATACCTTCATTAATAAACTAAGAAGATTTTCTAACGGTACGTGTTTTCCACCCGGAAATTTGGCAATCGCTTCCTGCATTCTTTCAGAACTTCCTCTACAACGAGCATAAACGGCTGTCAGATAAAGTCCAACAAGCATCATAACGTTTCCCCTTATCTGCGGATCCGGATGCTCAGCAAAAAGTAAAATATCCGAGATCATCTGTTGATTGTCGTCGAATACAGGATCTTTCGTAAGAGTGGCCAAGAGAATACTCGGATAGAGATGAAGTATATTCCCGATGCAAGTGAGAGCGAGTGATTTGACGCTGACACGAAAATATTTGTCAGGAACGAGTTGACCGACATTGCCAGTCAGTAAAAATGACGAGGCGAGATAGCGACAAGCGTATATGAGAGGCACATCGGCATCGGTGAAAGATCCAATGTCAACGCGTTCCTGAGGAATGTTCGAAACGTTGATTGGCGATGATGCATCAGAAAAGTGCAATTCTTCTTGCAAAATTCGTTCTTCGTAAGACTTTTCACTCATCAGCAAACTAGATTGTTCTACAAAGTTTGTCGTGTGCTCCAACGAAGTTTCCAGATCGTTCCCATCATTAGTCAGATCATCTGTGGCAAAAAATAAATTCGAAATATTGAGGAATCCAATTAACAGGCAAAACATTGATTGTATGAAAGTTGATAATAAACAATGTCTTTTTCATCAAAAAAATTGAATTGACTTTCGTGATAGAGAAAACTAGCCTTTTATACCTACTGTTAATAGAGCACTCATTCTCCGAATGACTATCAGTCATCTCCAAAACTCCACCGCTCATCGGTGGAGTATCCATCTGGGATCTTTGTGCATCGCTAAAAGTATTTATCGAGTCTGTGATCCACTTTTCGACTCTCGGGCGAATCTCCGGAATATCGGGCTCGAACAACGTCAGCCTGGATTCCGAATGGTCGCCGGAAACGGTTGTCGTCGAAGCACTCATGTGCCCAAGGGATATTCTCGTCATATTTTCCGTCGATGCTATTATTTTACTGCTTGGTATTCCTCGTTCAGATAACAATATTTTGGCGAAATCATCCTCGGGCGATTGCAAAAGTTGTGCGAGAGTTTCCAATGCAGCATTTATCATATTATGATCAGAATGCCACTTGGCATAGTGCAAACATAGATCGTAAATCTGCACGAGACAATCGACCCGATATGTTTCAGTCTCAACTTCTGATTCTTCGGGAGGTTTTATATGAGGTAATACTATTCTCAGACAGCCAAGCACTCCGATCACCAGAGGGGTGTTGTTTTCCGTCTGCGAGACCGGAACTAAAGTATCTGAATCATTGAAATTATTTCAATTAAATAAATTATCACCTTTAAAAATAGAATTGTAGCTTTATACGGATGCTTTTTTACCTATGAGATTTCTGAGTACATAAGTCAAGAAAATACGGGGCTTTCGACAGTGCAGGCATGTAGTTAATATCATACTAGCCGCGTTCCTTCTGAATGCAGCTTGGGGCGAGGATAAATTTGGATAGAATGCTTTAAGCAATGTCTGAAATGGTTGAGCCACTGATTAATTGTAAATTGAAAATAATACAAGAGAAAAACGGTAATTTCATGAGTTATCGTTACCTTAACATCTTTGTCTGTCATAAATGGTCCTAAACTTTTCAATATCAATGGTAATGATTGTGCCAAAGTGTCGATAATAGATTCTTCGGTTCTCTGACTAACAGATACTATACACGGCATCAAATTCGATACGTAAGCTTTTCCCTTCATGGGCCTTATCGTGTGACTGAGAAGTGCAAAACGCCATAGAGCAGCTCGCAACGATCTGGCCGAACCATTTCTACTTATCATGTTGTAAAGAGCGAATTGGACCTTGAGAATGTTGCTATCGGTCATCGACTGTTGAAAAACAATATTCAAAATTATAAAACACTATATGAGATTTATGTTCAATTACAGTAATTAAATTTCACGAATATGCGATCATTTTAATTAGCAAAGCGAACGATATTGCTAAAAACTTTTAATATCATAATACCCTTATGATCCTGTTGAGACACTCATCCGCCAACATTCTAATGTCAGACTCGGGGTCATCGCACAGTTGGAGTAGGCGCTTGATGGAAACGGTTAGAACTTGAGAGAAGTGCTGAGCTGTTTTTACACTGGGTAAACACAAGTTTTCCACTATGGCCGTACAGCATGCAATTTTTTCTAATTTCCTGAATGAATAAATGTAAAATTAGATGAAATTTGTTCGAGCCTCTCTTAATCCAACGAAATAGAGCACAATTCTATATTTATTGCACCCGTGGGTCAAACGACAAGTATGCTAATTTTTCGCTTGTTCCCAAAATTTCAACAATTTGTCCGTCCTGTCAGCACATCAAACAATTGTTTTCTTTATTTACCTTGCCGCATCATCAGGGAAGTGGCTGCCACTCCGCTGAAAACTTTTCAGTGCATCCACTGCTTTCATAGCAGTATTGAGTGCATGCGTCATTGTTGAAATATTAATTAACAACAAGAAGTATCAATTCGCCCAAACAATTTTTATGACTGACTCTCCCTCTGTAAACTCGTTTTCCATCCTTTCAGCTCTAAAATAGCGTCAAATCTGTGAGAAAATGATGTTGGAAACACACTGACAGATCATAACCAACAATCGCTACTCGATCTTCTTCGAGTTTACAACAGGAAAATTCTTCCTAGTGAGATTCGTGAGAATAGTGAAAATAACACGAAATAACACCGACGAATTCAGAAGTGTGAATTTGTTGGTTTTGTTTCGTGTTCCTGTAGTTTTAACTGTCACCGCCGGTCGATGGGAAGAATTCTTTAGAAATGGGTACTTTGATAATCCGTTGGAGCTCTAAAAGGTATTTTAACAAACAAATCGGTAAAGTAGGATAAAAGTTATAAGAGCCATGCCAACGTACTACTGCGCCGGCGCGCGGCGTAGTATTTGTACAGAAGTTTTTTTAGCATATATAATAAAAAAATAGAATAATTAAATTGATTTTCTCATATTTTTTCAAAAAGTGGTGTTTTAGTGAGATATACACAATATTACGCCGCTGCAATGCCAGTGAGCCATATTACCTCACCAAGTAATCTGTTCCGTATTACCCCAGCAAAATATTGGTGTGACGTCGTTAGGTAGCGCCACCACCGAATCAGCTTGGAAAATGGCAGCCGCTTGAGCCACATTTACTCGCAGATTGTTGTTGTGTTGTTATTTTTCTGAAAAAAGCGAACATTCTGGTAAATACTGAATGAATTTTGTGGAATCCTCGAAGCTACAACGAAATAGCGACGGGGACTGACTTTCTCACGGCACCAACGCCGTAAAAGGTGGATGGGGTAAACATTTTTTTTAAATCTGGGATTTCCGTATTCATGCTAAACTCTGTTACACTAAGTTTTTGTCTAATTGTTTACTTTTCGCAGCTTGGTGTGTTTCCCAATTTCTGAGATGATATTTTCGCCGAGTTAGACGCTATTTTCGTACAAGTAACGGCTTGTAGTTTGTAACAAAAAGAAACAGAAGTTGGGTATACCTGGACTGTCTTCATAATCCGCTTGGTTTGTCTACATGAGATGTTTCAAAGGTGCAGGGATTCTCTTAGCGTTCTGAGGTAATTCAATGTTGAGAGTTCACCGCTCACTAATTAATCTCTTAACCTTTAAAGATTACTCATTTCTAATCAAACAATCCTATTTGATTCCATTTATATTTATATAAAAAGCAAATATTGATATTTTTATTGGTACATGCCATCGATAATACAATTTCAATTCATTATTACTTCGTTTATGATTACTTATAAATCTTGCTAACTTAATCTTCTATTTTGTACCCGTACAACAAAAATTTTTGATCTAAAGACAATATGATTTTTACAGCTTTCATCAAACTGATACTCGAAAAACTTTCCATGAGCAATGCCAGGCTGTGCAGCTGTTGGTTGCAACAATCGCAGTGAGAAAGGTTATACTATGAAATGTTTTCCTCATGACAAGAAACTTAGACAAATTTGGACAAATAAAGTTTCGAGGGCAGATTGGGAGCCATCAAAAAATTCATTTCTCTGTCACGTTCATTTTGAGGCAGATCAGTGGACATTAACGCAAAGCGGCAGAATAAAATTGAAAAGAAACGCGATACCGTCAATATTTACGGTAACGACAAAACGAAAATCTCCAAAAAAACCGAAGAAGCTTGAAAACGGTGAGGACGAAGATATCTACATAATTGAGTATCTCGACGATCCTAAGGACCGTAATTCTCAGCGAAGTGTGGAAAACACCCTTGCTATTCACCGTGAACCACAGAAAGTAATAAGCAGAATTGGTAGGCCGGCATATAGGCGTTCGAACTGTCGTACAGCTTCAAAGATCGTGATGCGCGATCGTGAACCTCTAGATACAATCGTTACTTCCGACGACAATCGCAGGACGAATACGAGAATGAAACGCAAAAATGGTGTCATGCTTGATAGCGACCATGATCAAAAATCTACCGAGGCAATGAATAGCTCATCGAGTAAAGTAAAAACAGAAATGGCGTCAAAGAACGATTTGGATTCTGATGTCACCATCGAGAAAAATTTGGAGTCTGGTGAACTTGAGGCTAATGAAAAGTTGATGGAAAAAGAAGAAAACGATACTAAGAACGATAAGAAAAACGGTAAAATTGCTTGTAAAAAATCCGGTGTTGATGACACACGTTCGCCTAAACATTCGAGTGCAAAAGAAAATGGTAAATCGATGAAGAACGAAGAGAGTAGCAATATCGGGGATGCAATAAATCGTAAAAGGAGATCGAGGTACGAAATAATGAAAGATGCAGAGAATAGCGTCGTGAACTCGAAAAGTACGACAAATGGAGCAATCGACACGAAGCCAAACGTCGAGAAGATCTGCAAAGACATAGACACGATCAGACGATCAACGTTTACGATAAAATTAACCGGAAACGAGGACGATGTGACAGAGATCGTCGAGGTACTTGGAACCGAGCCAATTTTGAAGTACAAATCGAGCGACGAATTGGCTAACAGCAACAAAAATGTTATAACATCGATAATTTCTGTGACCAATCACTCGTCACCTATAATGAAGAATGAAGACCTGACACTCAAGAGCGAAATACCAGACTCTTCGAGCAATGAGATGAGAAACGACAAAGCTACTGCAATAAATGGCAAACGTCAAGAAAACGTAGATTTAACAAAAATTTCAATCGAATCGCCGGACGATGATGAAAATTTGACGATTGGTGACAAGCTTAAAAAAAAAATTAAGTTTCAAGAACAATTAATTCGAAAATTAACAGATCAATTGACCAACAGTAAAGAGCTTGCAAGTACGGGTCACATAAATACACGATCGCAGTCCAAGAGACGAAAGATGGCACCAGATTTTTGCAACGATGATTCCCGAGATGACAGTAAGAACATTTTGCTCAAGGATCTAATGGCAAAACTTAGCAAATCGGACGAAACCACGAAAAGACTCAACACAAGCTTGATCGAGCAGGAAGAACAGACAAAAAAACTTCAACTGCAGTTACGACAACGCGATAATCGTATCAAAGAATTGAACTGGAAACTGAACAAAGCTTCCAAATGTCTCGAAAGAGCTGAAAAAAATGCAAACACGTACAAGAGGAAAATGGGAAGTATGCAAATTATGATAACGAGAAAAAAAATTCGTGAGGAGAGAGACAAAATACGAGGAGAGAACGAAAGTGCCGCTGCGGTGAACGAAGATGCGAAAAGACCCGTTATAACCATGAAAAATATCGAACGACCTGTCATAACTGATAAAATTATTGGAAGACCCATCATAACTACGAACAATGTGGAAAGACCAGTCATAACCGCAAGGAATATTGAAAAACCGATTATAACCTCAAAAAACACCGAAAGACCAATTATAACTGTGAAAACTATTGAACGACCGGTTATAACTGCGAAAAATAGTGAAAGATCGAATGTACAGGCAAGAGCACCGACGACTTCCACCCACGCCAATCAGAAAAGAAGCTGCGAGCTACAAAATCAGAATACCGAGGAGGATAGTGTTGTTTACAGAACGGTTCAAGATATTTTCAACGAGAGTAGCAACTGTGATGACGACGATCTAAGTTTTATAGACAATCCAGAAGATTTCATGCGTGAATTTGCGGGTTCTCTCTAGGGTATGCTTTTATATGCGTTCGATTTTTTTGTGCACCGAAGCTCGAGTAAAAAAACTGAGATCGTTTTTTGAAGTTTTTATGTATGACGGTTAACAAGCGTTTCAATTGTATCGTTTCAACGTATTTCAATCGCAAATATGTTGGCAAATTATTTTTAATTCTTAACTTCTACATTTCATTCATCACAAGATAAGGAAGACTTAACACAAATTAGAAAAAAAAATGCAAACAGAAAAAAAGTGTGATTTGTTTATATTCCGTGTATTTCAAGATTTGTGCGTCAAAACGCTCAAATGATGTAAATAATTTGTAAGTAGCTTCGTACTCTCGATGTAACATCTCAATGAAATATTTTCACCTTTCGTGCCGGCATTGGATTCATTGTTGACCACCGGTAGAACAAGAATATTTTTTCCAGGTAGAGCTTTGGAGAATTTCAAGAGAGTCGGATAACCATCGCTCTCCCGGATCAAATTTGCTTCTTCCTTGTAAACCTGATAGGAGTTTATGCATTAATTCCTGTTTCCATAATGTCGATGGGTTTAAAAGACGAACCTGCTTGGTAGCTATCTTTGCAGCTTGGTAATTCCAATGCAAATGATCTTCCAGCCATGGATTCAATTGTTCGCTACTTGTTAGCGTAACATTGTTCGGTGTGCATCTTTCACGCAATGCCGTTTCCACGTGACGATACAATAATTTGCAAACTCGCTTAGTATTTTGATGGGGAACCAAACTATCAAAATAATCGATGAATACCAGTTAAAGTCGTCAAAGAGAACTTATCGAAAGCGCATCTTACACTCTATGGCCAGTGTACGATGCAGCCAGATATAAAAAAAAGAATAATTTACCGTAGTGAAAACCTGGCATTGACTTTCTTTGGGATGGTCAATTTAACAGGACAATCGCACTTAACGTTACTATCAATAAAATGCAAATTGAAAGTAGGATAGCGCCAAACGTTCATGAGTGTTTGTTTAGCTTTTCCATCTTTAGCAAGCTTGTTTAAGTCAGCGCTCTTCCTATAATCTTCCATATCAACCTGAAGCTTTCGATAACTATCTTCCTCATCGGGTGTGACTTGCAAAACGTCGTCGTAAAAGCCAGGTATTTTTATACGACCGAAAAAATCAACGATGGTATTTAAGACGAAAAGAACATCTTGTAGCGGCTCGTACAATATTCCACCGTAATCTCCACTGTGCAGATCGCTTTTAGGTCCTTCCACACACAAGTCGAAGTAACAAACGCCACGAGAGCCATGTATAATGCAGGGATATTTCTTGCCAATCCACTGACCATCGTTTATAAGAATGCAATCGATTCCGACGGAAAATTCTGCCTTTATGGCTTCTAAACTGCTCTCTACACCGACACTGCCCGCTTCGTGCATGCTTTCTGCGAATAATCAACATTTTTAGATAACGAGAATTTATTTTCTATCGAGAATCTTCCAATCCTTTACCGCAAAAAATTTTCACATTGACGGGCAATTCCAAATCCAGAGATTTGTAAGTTTCGATGGCGTGGATAAAGCAAAGCAAGGGCCCCTTCATCCTTGCTGTTCCCCGGCCGTACAATTTGCCATCACGTTCAATCATCTCGAAAGGATTAGTCTCCCATAAATCACGATTCAAGTCAGCGACGTCCAAGTGGCAGTAATAGAGAAGAGTTTTCTTCCTAGGACTTTGTCCCAACGTACCCAAGACTAAAAGCGGTATTTCTATCTAAAATATTGTCACAAAAATTTCATTTCACAGTTTAAGATGAAATATTATTCAATCTCGATGATTCTTTAAATCTCGGTTTGCAATTTGAAATGCTACAAAAGATTATTTTCATTGAAAAATGGTTCTTTTTAAATAGTTTATTGTTTTAACGAAATTCAATTTTAAAAAATCGCATACCGCAGAGTTACTTGCTTCGGGTGTATAAGTTCCAATTTCTTTGAGTTCCACTTCGAAACCAAGATCTTTCAAGCGCTCTTCCATCCACTCGATCAAGCGGGACAATTGTTTGTGCGATTTTGGATCACTACTTATTCCAGGAATCGCAACGATCTTTCTCAGCTCCTCAATGTACTGTTTTCGGTGAGAGTCTATGTATTTATAACATTTTATGACTTCCGAAGGAATCGGCATCTTTCGAAGATTGAATTGTCAGAGATAATTAAAAATAACGTGACACATTGTTTTTCCTTCTGTCATTGAGTTTCTAGGTGATAGGATTTTGTTTCGTCCTTTCTTTTTATAACCCAGTACTCATAAACTACAAAAATCGATTGGAACGTTATTATTCAGTATCTATATCCTTATCAGTAATTATAACACGCTTAAGCTACTAGAGTACGGCAACAGTTTTAGAATTGCCAATTTTCTTTTTGTCCTTCGTAGCTTTCTCCTTTACAACCGGTTCGTCGACTTTGTTGCACTCGCACCAGGGAGTTATGGTTTTATCACAGTTCAATGAAATATTCAATATACTCAACGTTGCGTCTGCGATCGTAGCATTTATTGTGTCGATCAGTTCGTAGGAGACGTTATTGAGGCCTGTTTGACGATCGCGTTTTCGAGTTATCTCGCGCTGATTGTAACACTTTGCCATATCTCTCTTGCGATGATTTTTGTCATGTATGTGCCTAAGATTTTTATTTCAGAAAAGAAACGATAAATTAATCGAGGTTGATCGAAAAAATTATTTTTTCTTATTAAAGAAATTTAGTGATAATTACTTGAACGTATTGTGCGTTCCAGTTGATATATTTTGAGGCCTTTTGACGCTGAGAGATGCTTCTTTGAGTCGCACGTAAAATTCGTCGTCTTCAAGTCCCCAGCCCCAATATTTATTAGACATTCCATTAACGAACTCGAAATGTTCTCTAAAAACGAAAACATTTTGTGCTAAAATAATTCAGTAAAATCCAAATGGGCTTTCTTCAGACAAAAGCGATGACTGTTTTTCCAATTCAACAGTTTCATTCATAAACACTAATGTTATTACCTTCTGATTAAGAGGATGCCACCTATAAAAGTTGAATAATGATATCTTGGGTGAAGTTCTGGTGACGAAACGTGAAAAGGACTGATAGCCGGAAATTCGTAAGACAATTCATCGTTAAGTGGCAAAAGGTCGACATCGTGCATGGCTATGTAGTCAAAATCATTCTTGACTTGAAGGAAACCAACATTTATTAAAGAAGCTCTGTTAAATCTAAATCTATCCACCTGAAACCAGAGAAATAAGTCACTTCTAGAAAAAAAGTGGACGTTTAAATAAGTGAACATATTTTTGTAGTTTGACTAACTTGATTCAATATGAATATGTGATAATCGATGTTCTGCTTATCCAAAAACTTCTTCATATGTGGTGCGAAGGACAATAATTCCTCAAAACGGTCTCTAAATGGCACCAAAAGGGCTAAACGGTGCTCCGGCTTTATCAAACTCTTCATCACTCGACTCGTTATTTTTTTCTGCTCGCCTTTCCCTCTGGGAGATTCATCTCTGCATTTGCAATCGTCTGAAAAAATCATAATGGAAATTAGTTATATGGCACCCTTAAAATGAGACTGTTTATTAGGAAGTGAAATATCCATAGTACTTACCGATACCAAATGGAACGACACTCAATAAAAAAGAAACGATAAAAGTGACAAAAATACAAACAAGAAGATGCCTAGCCCTCAGATTTTTCCAACTGGTTTCCATGCCGATGTTTTTGTCGTTCAAGACATCGAACAATGCTTTGGGACGGAAGACATCATCCAGAACAATTATCTTGTTCAATCAGTGTTGTGAAAGTTGGCGATTCTTGATATAACGAAGTTCAATTACAAAACTTGCTCCATAACGTGGGACTTTTTCAACCATTGTTGTTAAATTATTTCTGAAAAATTTTGGACTTCCCTGTATGTCGTGTATGAATATAATGTTGACTTAACACTTTCTTAATTAAATTAGTAATTTTTAGGTTAGATTTTATATTATTCTTTTGATGGCACTTTATTTTAAAATTCTTCGACTGCTCAACACCGAGTATTAACAGACTGAACATAACCTCGCCAACTTGAAACACACTATACATGGTAAGGAAGTAAACTTCTTTACCCCAAGCTTTAATGAATAAAAAAAATAATATAATTAAGTCACAATGATAATTATCAATAAATAAAGTACGTGTAAATATTTACATATGCAGATAAAATAATATTACAAGCAAATTTTCAATAGAAGAGAGGAAAAGAGGGAACGAGAAAAATAGTAAAGTAACAACAGAAATAGCAATGGATTAAAATAAGGAAATGTTAAAATGTAAATATGGGAAAGAGTAAGAGAGGAGTGTGTAAAAGCTGGAAAGGGCATACAGGTGGAAATAAATACTATACTATACAAACAATTTTTGAAAAGTATACTTACTTTGTGAAAAAGATTACTTTTTAATATTCCATATAAATTCAGACTTGATAATATTATTTGGATTATAAACCTAAACTTATTGATTAAGAAAATAGACAACATTTTTGGTTTTTTAAGGATTTATTAAAAATCACTCATACTTTCTATATACAAGTACTCATTATTCTCTTTAGAATTCAGTGATCTTTTGTTTCAGTGATAAACTTATCGAATCAAAAAAAAAAGTATGGCAAATTGAATGATAAGCTGGAGGGCTAATTGGTGGATTTTCTAGCCATCTATTTTTCTTTTTCGGTTTTCTATTTCTGATTAAAAGTGTTATCCTCGAGGAACAAGAATTCATATAAATTAGACTTCACAACTGTTGAACAAATAGTGTATGGGAACATATGTGAAAATGGAAGCTATCGAAGGGCATGCAGGGCCAAAAAGGTAGTCCACAGATGGAGAGACTTTTTTCAAAAGCATCTAGCTTTTGATGGAAGTCTTGCTATCTGAGATGATCGACGACCCTGTCCAACCCATCGATCATCTCATTTTTGTTTTGGAACGTTTTACATTACCAGGATAGAAGGCAAGCTTAATGGACTTTCAAGAGTATCATGAATGTGAGAAATGACTTTTCTACTATTGAAAACAAAGAAAAGGGACGAAAAGAAATACTTGACAAGGTGATAAGACAAGACAAGATACATGCTAAAATTAATTCTCGATTTTTGTTTCCTAATCTATTATAAGGCGACTTCGTACGTAACATACATAATATACGGCTAACAAAACAGAATCTCGAGGTATAACGCGTGACGTTTAAAACTTGATGAATTTAATGTTGTTTACTTTGCGATTGGATTCATTGATTAACCACTTAATCGAATCCTCGCCAATGACATTGGCCACTTTAAGATATCTCGAATTTTGTTTTTCGAGTCTCATTCACCACCGGGGCAAAACCGGGAACTTTGTCTTCACGATACCCAGAACGATAAGAGGACAAAATTTTTGGAGCCATACGAATATGTAAGTATTGCGAAATCTCGACAAATGCTGCGAGGGACTGGCTATAACATATATGTATATATGACGATTCTCGACGGATTGGCCTACAATATTTTTGTCTTTTTAAACTCATACTCTCTTGTTGCCATACTCGTTAATCTTCGCAACTTGTGCCACTAATCCGTCACCTATTATTATTCAAATGCGTATTATAAACGTACATATAATACGCTTTGAATTAATTTGCGGATACGTTCTGTTAAAAAATATGCTCTCAAGTTCTTTTCCTCTCGCTTGTTCTCATTACATCTCTTTTTCTGACCTTGCTCTGTTTACATAACGACGCACCATTTTTTGGGCTCGACTTCAGCGTCGATGATCAATTTTTCATTGTTGAAGCCCTTAAAATCCAAATTGTCCGATTGAAATTTGTATCCCGTGGTTTTTGGTGTAGAGACTTGAACAGGCCTTCGTATACCCTTGAGCATCTCTAAAGACGTGTTAAGAAGACCACCTCGTTCGTTCGCCTCGGTTTTTGGTTTTTTCGTCAGTGTCGTTGCATCTTCGACCAGTTTGCGCTTCCTGTCCGCGGGACTTCCGTTAAAAATCATCGAATCCGAGATATCGGTGGGATAACGGATAAGTTTGCAGCTCGCTGAATCTTCGGGATCGAGAGATGTTCTCGAGGTGTTTACGAATAGCGAGCTGTTGGGTGAAAATCTGTGTTCACGCAGAGTAACGTGTCTGAGACGATTTATCGTACTACGACCTGATATATTTCTCAGAGTTCTGCCGAAAGACATGTCCAAACGTTTTTCTCGGTCCTCGTTGTTGGTTTCGTCATTCAAGCTTACGTCGAAAAGTTTTGAATTATCCTTGAGACAATCGTTGAGTTTTATCTGAACATCTTTCAGCATTATCGAAGAATCGTAGGATATGAAAGATGGATCGTTGAGGTCGATGGTCCGTTTGTCTGCATCGCCAACTTCTGGTTCTTTCTCAGATTGTGTCACGTTGCCACTGTCCGACGCCTCACTGGTCGTAGACTCGACAACGTCAACCGAACACGTTTCAGTCGGTTTGGACGATTCAACATTGATCGTAGCTTGTTTGTTTTCGTCGTTGTTTTCTTCCTTCTGTCCATTCGTCGTGACTTCCTCAGCAACGACATTGTTTTCCAAGACATTTGGTTGTTCACCCTCGTCCACCAATTTGAGAGTATTGTCCTCGGATTCGAAACTCGGACGCTCAGTCTCGCTTTCGTCATCGAGGGTGATCGTCTCGGTTATTTCATTGTCCTTGCCGCGCACTCCGATCGGTTTTGTTTCATTTACGGTTGGTTTTTCAATATTCTTGCTGACGATTATTTCTTCTTGATGGTCCTCGTTTCGTGGTGTCGTGTTTTCATCCTCCGTTAATTCGATAACTTCTTTGCCATTCGAATTCACATGAGTAATGCATACTTCCGTTTCCTCTTTCCCAATTTCTTCGGACGATGATTTTTTTTCACCCTCCTTGACGTCCTTTTTCGTTATGGACACTTTCAGCTGGACTGCAGATTCTTCCGACTCTGGATGCATCTCTACAACTTTTACTTCTTGTAGATCTTTGGATACTGCTACAGTCGTCGAGGCAAGCTTCTTGTCCTCCTTACTCGTCGATGGCTGAAATCGAGTCGGATTTTTCATTGCTTGGTGAGACTGCGTCCTTGTAGGACTACGCAATTTACTCTGCAACATAGAAAGCGAGCTTTCGTGCGAATTTGAGAAAGTCGAGTATTTCAATGACAAAAGAAAGTGACCAAAGTATTCTGAGCATTGACGAACGTTCTGTTCTCATTAGTCCAAATGGCTATTGAGAAATAGCTATTAGCGCGCATTAAATAAACTAAAAATGGGAGAAGCTATTCCAAGGAGACCATATTAAAGAAAATATGTTCCTGAAAGCAAGCAGGTGTAATTAAATCAGCACGAAATACACATTTCTTCATCATACATGAAAGGAAAACTATATTTACCTTGAAAACTTTGCCCACTGGTACCGGAAGTCGTTTCTTGGTGTGTTCGCTTGGTTTAGATCTGCAATAATATTACATGATATATGGATAAGAGCAGAAATACTTATACCTTATTCTAACTACGATTAAAAGTCTTCTGAAGAAGAAATTTCTGGAGGTGATGAGAGGTCTTAAAGATCAATCATAAGAACAAAGCCAATTTTTTCTCGCTTCAAACATTCCTTAGAGTCTAAAACTCTTCAAGATCTACTATCGATACAAAAAGAAATAATAGAGAATAAAATAGTGAATACCGAATGAACGACCAACATTTGATCTTCGTTCAATCTATCGCTAGATATACAAACAACAATTAAAAGGGATCGATAAGCCATAGAAATGTTTCTTTTCTTTTACAAGAACATTCAAAACGTTTACAACATGAATCGATAATACCAATAGGAATTGTGGAAAAAGAGCAGCTAACTTTTTGGTCGCTAAGTTGTCTTTTTTTTTTGCTTTACAAACCTGTTGGAACTATCCGATTCTCGCTGTTTCATGGGCAACCCTGTATCGCAGCCTTTAGACGACGACGACGACGAGGTCGTAGTCGCTTTGAGCCTGCGAACGTACAAATTCCTCTCATCGCCTCCAGGGGCCGCCTTCTTTGGCGTTTTACCCATGCTCTTTTTTTGTCTTTCGCTTGCTCTTTTTATTCTTTGTAAATAGTTTTTCCTTCTATCACGCTGTACTAGTAGCTGTATTACGATAACCCACTGTATCAGCTATTATTTATACGGTTTTACTGGCACACCCTTTCCTCCTTGCTCTTTATGTTTGCAATGAAAAAGAAAATAAGATAACAAAAAAAAAAAACAGCTTACAATTCTCGAAAAATCGACGTAAAAAACCAACAAGTTTAAATTTACATTCGCGCGTGTTCCTCGCTGACGATGGACAACTTGCGTAATTACGGTCTGACAAAACGAAACGAAAGAAAAAAAAAAAAAAAAAAAAAAAAAAAAGATTTTTGTTTACCGAAGCGAAACGTTTAGGTGCGTTTCAAGTACACTCCCTTTGAAATCTCGATGAACGAAACAACGCAATTTCGTAGTACGATACAGTTGACGCCGTGTAATATAATGCCGTACTACGGCTCTCGTTTAGTTCGTATTGTATATCACGCTTTAAAAAACACGTACATACACGACGCAACGCGAATAACCCGTAAACACACTCGTACAAAACTATTAATCTTAAAATCGCATATTGCGCACGCATAAACTACTTAACGAACTGTTTTATGTTTAATTTCGTTCCTTTATATCAAAGGCACACCTTAATTGCGGCTATTTCCGTTTCTTTTTTTCTTTCTTTAACAATCGTACTACGGAATCTTTAACCGCGGCGTTTTCCGGTCCTTCCTCACGGGACGCTCGTACAACGTACAATTTCGTTACCCGCGTAAGTTGCGTCTGTTTTTCCGTTGACTCTCTCGTGCTTCGGTAGTGCGGAGATTTTCCGTTCCCTGAGTCTCTCTATAATCCACAATACCGGCGAATAACAGGCAGATCACATTCGTCGCGACGATCCAATCGCTTCGGCAAACCGTACAATGAACAACGACGCGCCAGTCTTACGACTTTGTCTCTGTGTGGCTCTTGAAATCCCCCTCCGCTCTTTACGTTCGCGCAGCTTTTTCTTTTATAAATTGCAGCGTGCTTGGTACGCCGCGAGTCTCGAGGGGTACTTTGAGAGGCTACGCGTGGTAATTTCGGGAAGATTCCTGCTGTTTCGATGCTTTTGTCAGATTTTGTCGCAGCTGTCGATCTCGGCCTGTTCGCTACTATTTCTTTTTTTTTTTCTCCGCGTCGTCTTTTGAACGACGCCTGAATTTTATCTCGGCGATCTAGCACTCTTTTAGTCTTTCCTGTATTCTTTCCAACGTTTTAATTTAAATGTCCCGTTAATTTAGCTCGCGAGGGTGTGCCGGCAACGCGTCGACTCGTCGGACAAATTCCTTAATTCCATTTTTTTCTTTCTTTTCGTTGAAAGTTCATGTTTCAGAGTGTTGAAATTTGTAGATGGCGCTGCTTGCGAGAGTTCCACCACTCAGCTGATAATTGTACGTTGTTAGACGACGTTGAGATGGCGCTACGATCGCTTATCGCGGAGAAACGGTTGTTTACTATTTAAATTTCAATATTGAAAGGGAGACGAAAGTAAGAGGAGTTGGAATAGCGTGATAGAAAATGCACAATTTTCTCGTAATTCTAATTTATTGCATTACTGTTTATTTTCTACTCGAGTATCGTTATCTTCATCTCCATTCGTGGTAAGATTGCATATTATTAACACTTAATCGATAAACAAGTTGCACTCGGGGACAATAGGTGCTCTCAATTACAATTATAACCCCTATATGCTACAAAATACTTGAAACATTTCGATACTCTATAGAAACGCTTCTATGCGTTATTCTTTACAATGGATCATTCATATAACTGTGTATTTGTTCCAGGACGTATAAGCAAACGTGCAAACACGTTAAATCCTGCGGGGACAAGAAGTTTGCGAATGCGGATAAATATAAGTCGAACCGATTATAAGCGCTATATTTCTTCTTTATACTACAGTAAAATCTATTTACATTGATCGGCTCTGAATCAGACGGAGGAAAGAGGGCGATTAAAAAACGTAACTACCCATAATAACGATTACATCAAATTTTTCCTCGAGACGATTACACCGGTCATCTGGATTATTTTCTATTAATTCCGCATGAATTCTCGAGTCCAAATAATTCACTAGTTTAAGATCACAGCCTACTGTTCTTTTTCTGTTATTCATCTGCGTACTACATACACAAAAAGTTAGTGAGAGGGCTCTCGAGTTATCGGTAAATAACAAAAAGGAAATACTGTAAAAAAGCAATGGAATGTCATAATTTTTAAGTGTCTTTAAACTTGTGACATCGCATCGGCTTAGATCAAAGTGGACAACTTTTCTGTTTGACCCTCTGGCACGGAATGTGCAAAACTATTGAATGCCGGAGTAAACATCAATTTGCGATAAACAGTCGTGACGTTAGCAATTGGTTTGTACAATGTCAGAGTCAAAGGGTCAACTTGTACAAGTTTTCAATATTTGTCATTTCTCGCTTTCTTAAGGAAACAATTAATACAGTTCGGCAAGTATTTCTTCTGTCTTCCTCATAATCAAAGATTATCGGCCAGTTTTTTTATGTACATAATTGACTACCAAGATTATATGTTTGCGGTATATCGCACAGCGTCAATGCAACCGATAGACATTTCTCTTACCACGCACGAGTTTGCATATTTTGGGCTTTAATTCTTCGCTATTATCAACACTAAACAAGAATCTTAATGTTTGCCTGTCCCCTAATTTTAGGATTTGCGCAAAACATTTTTTTCCTTTTTCTTCTCTAATCCCAAACAGACCCTGCCTGTGTGCTGAGTGTGTATGTATGCTTGTGTGTGTGTCTCCGTATGGTCCCTCAGAGCGAACCATATGCTCGAGTAAAAGATTTGATTATAAAATCATCGCAAAGCTTGCCAAAATTCGCGATTTGTTTTGTTTCTTTTAATTATTGCAAATAACGAATTAGAGTATAAAAGCGTCACGAGGGAAATCTCGCACGTTGAATCGCCGTTTCAAAAACATCACGACGTGTATATAAAACGTCTTCCCTACGACGTTCCGCTAATTGAGAATTTATTACTTCCACTCGGGCGACGAGGGGCGACAAACATTATGCAAACCGATCAATATTGACTCAAGATTGTACTTTACGATAGATTGCGTTGTACTTATTCCGGATAGTTCGCAGGAACTTGAGAAAAGTGGAAGTAAATTCGAGACGGATAAAAATACATGAAAAAGCGTACGTAAAAAAGCACATTGTTGATGCGAGATGTGAATTAATGTTACAGTGTGCCGCCGATTCTAACGATGAAAGTTCAACGCGATGCGAATCTTTAAACTAGGTTCTTTGTCAAAAGAACATGTTTAAGGCAATATGAAACTTCTATTGAAATTTTGTAAATTTGTATACACGTCGGTGTTTCATATTATCTTAACTCAAAATTATTTTTAGATGAGCGCGCGCACACATCCACATCGTGTCCGAAACAATGTCTATAATACTCTCTAGAAATTCTAGAAATACTTTACAAACCTACCGAATTCAATCTACGACCATCCTTTAACTTGTTCAGAAGCTACGCACGCTTCTGTATCTAAACGATTAATTCAATCAGTCAACGTTTCTTCAATCTTTACCCGGGCAAATCGGTGTTCTTCCCCTATCTCTCGTACATTTCTACGAAGCAGCACGATTGTTTGAAAACTTTAGTGATATTTCAGGCTGACCAGCATGTTTCTGCCTCTCAATCTATTCACGCTTTTCATGAACCATTTGCAATAATTTCACAGCGTATTCTCTCGTTTCGTTGTTTCGCTCAACAACCCTAAAAGCTTTGCACAATCGCTAACATTGCGAAATATTTTTACAAAGCGATCAAGTGCGATCTGCAATTGCTCCATTTCTCTTGAAGCTTTTGCCTCTGATCGAGATGATGATCCGACAAATTTCTTGTCATACCGACCTGTCCGCCGGTCTTGAGCTTTCTTGGATCGAGATTAGCCCCGAAGCTTTGAACACCCTTGGCGAATTTCGAAAATGGCGAGAGTATCTCTTTGGCCGTTGCGGCAACGGGACTGGCAACGTTCGTAACGTTGTCTCTAATAGATTTCAATGCAGATTCGCTCTGCGACGAAGTTATATTCGATGCGAGGTCTTGCTCGGAGTTGGAACGTTTCTTATCATGCAATTTTCCATCGTCGGCTTGTCCTCCGCCACTTGTATTACCTCCAACAGTTATTCTGTGATCCACTTCCCCGGTCGAATGACTTATGTTTTTGGGAAGATTCAGAGTCGACGGTGGTACAGCACGCTCTTTCTCCTCGTAATTCCCATTGTCACAAGCACTCTCAATCGTTATTTCCGGAGTTGTCGCTCCTGCACGATCGATATGCCCGGTCGAGGAACTTCGATCCGAGTCACCTGGGGGCATTAGATTCGTGCCCATGAAATGATTGAAACTATCGGCTTGTCTCGCGTTGTCCTCAGTATTTAGCTTATCCTCAGTTTGAAACGACAACAACGTCTCGTCCAGATCGAGCGATTCTCCGAACCTTTCGTTAAAATCATGACTGCTCGTGCTACTGCCACTGTTGCTACGAGATTTTCTATTTCCATCGATGTCTCGATTACCCAGGGTGAAAGTTGCCTTCGAGCTACTCTTTACCTCCGTCCGCTTTTTCTTATACAAAGACGATTCGTTTCGGATGGAATCACCCACTTTCTTTCCAGCTATCGTGTGACCCAATTTGTTCAGCTTGCTGAACTGCTCGCTCATATTCGTCAAGGCTTTTGAACCTACAAAATTGCCAGAATTAAAGAAACGTTCGACGTTTTATTTTATGGAATTAAACATAAGTCGTTATGTCTAGAGATCTGGATTACCTGCGCTCTTTAGAGCTAGAAGTTGTGTCTCTGATACATTTCTCGTTAGTTGAGGAAACGAGGAAATGTCGAGAAGACCGGTGGAACCTTTTACATTGACCGTTTTGCTCGTTCTCTTGTCCAGAGTAACATTCATTGCTATTGGAATTTTTGGCAAACCCGCTATTTCTACAGCGACTGAGAATGCCTCGCAGATCATCTTCAATGATTCTAAAACAAAATAATTCATTTACAATTTGTCATAGAAAACTTCTTTAGCCCTCTTTCATATTGATCGAGACTCACCTATCGTTTCTTCTTCAGTTTTTATCACAACAGCCATATTGTTGAAGAAGCGCAGATTCGTGCTGCGAAACATGTGAAAATAACCATATTCGCATGATATTTTGTAATTTATTCTTATGCAATGATGCTGCTTGTTCTTAAAGAGGGAAACTCCACTCTCAGGCTGTCCAAATTCTATCATAACGATATCGTTCAGTGATACTCGCTGATAATTCGTTACTTTGTCGATTTGGTCGTCATAATCCGCGACACAATAACTGTCTCTCGTTAAAATCAATATCGTATCCATTTCCGTCTCGCTCGGGTCACCGGTCCTGTTGAATATTGAATGGAAAAACGTTATATACCACAAGTCAGAGAATTAATCTATTATTTTTCTTAAAACGCAAATTTTTACAAATTTATTTAAATGATTATTAAATATTATGAATGTAAAAAAGATCATAACGTACACAGGATCGGCGTCGATTAATCCCCAACTGCCTAATATAACTTCCGGATCCGGAATCAACAATTTTTTGCAATCCTCGATTAAAAGTTTCACATGAAAAGCTGTCGCTGCATTATCCTCTTCCTCGGTACGTTCTTGGAACATATCCTCGCTGATCGGTTTGCCAAGCATAAGATCTATACTAGCTTGTCTGTAAACATCCTTGAAACGATTGAGGTAATATCTGAAACGTGAAAAAAAAATTCGTCAAATTCTTTGTTTTGTTTTCTGCTCGTGGAAGAATATTCCGTGTCGAAAGCAAAATGTAGTTTTTTCATGCTGAATTAAATGTGGGAAACTTTCTAAAAACAAAACTCAAACAGAACGCCTTGAATTTTTCAATAGTTATACAAAGCTTTTTTTGATCCTTGTAGAATTATCATGATTTTTTGTTATTATGGAGTTGGACCGTGGAAAATGAAACGCAAAACCTTAGCACTGGAACGTAAAATGTTACTCGTGGCAAATTTGTAACTCGTGCAACTATTGAACAAATATCAAAAAAAAACATAATCAATGCAACAAAGGATCTCGAAGCACGAACCTTGTCAACTGAAACATAGCATTGATATAGAGAAATTCAGGGTGCGTTGCAATTTGAAGATCGACTTTCGGCGGTTTCGCGGGTATAAGTTCGTGACAACAATTATCGAGAATCTTAACATAGTCCGACCAATCATCGTTTATCTGTTCAACGTCGATATTAGAACCGAGCGAGATGTCTATGGCAGCTTGACGTATGTCGTCCAAAAAGTGTTGCTGATAATATCTACGGGAAAAACGTGAACAGGAGTGTAAAGGATTTTGTAACGAGGAGAAAGAGTTCTGTCTTAAGATACAAACTTGCCAAGGTATTCACACGTTCTAACAACCGTAGTGAAAATATACCGGTCTAAAAACGACAAGTCACAAGATCAGTTTCTTTGAAACGTTTTGTAAAATCATATTTTCCATTTGGTCGAATTGACAAAAGTAAAATTTCCATTTTTATCCTGAAAATGAATAATTCCAATGTATTATGGACTTTGCTATTAATTTTGACAATATAATTTAAAGTTAAATCACATGTGATCAAGTTTTGCCATTGGAATTGTATCCAATGGTCGATTAACATCGCTCAAATGGAAAGGTTTTCACAATTCGAATCATTTCCAATTTCCTGCTGTTCTCAGTGTCGAAAAGATCCTTCAGACGGCGTATCATTGTTCGCCAAGTTCCTTTTATCCCGGATATATTTTGACGTGCATTCAAATAGCATGAAAGAACGTGGGCCACGCCTCTACAGGAATTCCCGATGGCCTACATACGTCGAAGCGCACACATGCTATCATTCGATGGTATTTCTCATCGATCGTAGTCCCCTCGAATACCTCGGATTCCCGTAGAGACGCAGATACCCGAGCCAGTTGACATAAATAGACATTAATGAAGTCCTCGATTCGCTCGGTTACCAAGGAGTTGTTAAGGACGTATTACATATTTCATTTACGATAACTGGGACACGACACGGAACAATTAATCGATTATTTATTAAAAGCTATTTACGAACCTATTAGCTGAATTGACACCGTCTTTCATCAGCCCTGTGAACTTTCTCTCCCCTGTTCTCGTATAATCTCCCTGAAACGATCAAAAGTTCCCGGTAACAAAACAATAATATTGCATATTTACATAGGAACAATGTAAGAAAAAAGTTTGTATATTTGACATTATTTACACGAACCTTGAGAGCGTTAGTTCCAGCGTACTGTTTACTGATGATATCGCCATTATTAGCCCAGAGTAATTGAAACGTTTGTCTTATATTCGCCGGTAATGTTCCATCTGGTGGAATAAGACCGAGTTTAGAAAATTGCATTTCCATCACGGTTTTTCCCAACGCTGTTTGCACGACGTTCGTTCGGTCCAAACAGTCGATGCAATTAACACGAAATACTCCTTTCTGTACGCATATTGGACCTTGTTCATCGTGCCAGCAGTATCCCATTTCACCCAGAAATCCTGCTAACGCGCTCACGAGAATCGAAACGTTCTCAAAATGCATACCGCGACTTAGGAAGAAAAGTTTAAACACGATTACAAAGTAGTTCTATCATTAATAATATTCGTGTGAATTATCGACAAAATGTTATCGAGCGAATATCTTACCAATATTCATGAAAGTCGAATGTTGTGTACGTTATCTGAGGATTATTGTAATTGATGACATGATGGTTGTAGGCGTCCCATATAGTTTTCTCCTTGCCCGCCTGCTCGACGAGATTTACTATGCAGATTGGGCCATAATTGGCGAGTTCCTCAGCAAAGTGTTTTTCGAATGCAACTTGAGTCTCCGCTTCGTCTGATTGGCATAGATTGAAGAAGTACGTTGAGATTGGAATTCTTTTGTATTGTTTTTTCTTCCTCACCTTTGTCAATTCTGGGTGGTGGTTTATACTTGTATCCTGGCTGCGACCAATAAACAGGCACGCTCCCTCGCACTTGTACGAAAGAGACTTGATGATCGTGATACCAAACCAACTGTTCAGTTTCCACGTAATTCGCGCATTTTCCATCCTCGTCGACTCCTCTTCGTTTGTATCTTTTAAAAAAAAAGTTATAAAATTTTATGTTTCATGGAGTATCTCTGATTCATAAGAAAGTTTGTATTTATTTTTTTTACCTGGTACCAGCCCGAAAACGACTTCTTCTCGATACAATCGCTAAATTAAAAATCTCATATTGTGGCTGTCCATCGAAGCCAACTTCAACTTTGCACTTTTCGATCTGAACAAAGCCTTGAATTACCGGCAATATCCAGCAATCTGCTGCCTCCATCTGCAATCGATAATTACCAGATTTTTTGGGCTAACTTGTCTAGCACGTTGTTTGAACAAAATTCTTAGAACAACTAGAGCGGATTAAGTTTGATGTTTGGGACAACATACATTTAAATCGATTATGTCCTGCAGCATGTGTTTGTTCCAAAAAAATCGATCGTCGACTCTTTTCCACAAGGGTTCTTCCTGATCACCACAATCCATTCGACTTTTTTTATAGTCGCACTGTCTCTGCAAACTATTTGTGATGTCGCCTGTTTCGCAGAAAAAAAAGGAGTCCGTTTCAGTGAATATTTTCGCCAGTTCCTCGAGTATTCGTTTCTCAAGCTTCTCACGATCCTTCCCCGGTCCTCCTCTTTTAATGACGGTAGATTTTACCTGCGTTACATTCCATAAAAATATTTGTCTTTCATTCTTTCTTTGAATACAATTTTCTACCTTGTTAAAAATTTGATTATTCTTTTATTCAATCATTTTTACCTGCGACGTGGCCATCGCTGCTGCCTGTTGGGTCGTATTTTTAATCGTGTTTCCTGCACTTTTTATCGTTCCCCAGGTCTTCGCGAAACCTGCTCTCTGTGGAACGTCGAAGAGACTGCTCTGAAACGTTTTCTTCGGCAAACTCTGATGCTTTTTACACGGCTGCAATCCAAGATCCGAATTTTCCGAGCCGATGTGAAGAAACGCCACGGATTTGATCTTGTAGACCATTCGACCTCCGTGCAATTCGCCAACCGGCGATACTTCTTTGATCAGCATTAGACGGGTCTCCATCACCGATGCCTGCTCGATTTTTCCTACGATACCGTGCAACGTTCCAAGACATTCTAAATTCGTTGCTGATGCCCATTCCCAATCTATATAAGTAAAGAAACAAAATTTCTAATATATTTGTACGACTAAACATTAGCTGCAAGAAATACATTTCTATCTTTTGTTTAAAATCAGATACGCTTTACAATTCCTAACATCAATATTGAATTCTCTTGGTAATACATTCAGCAATATTGTCACGCTTTAGACAATCTATAGAAGAAAGATTGTACACTGATTGTTCAGAATTGTCTTTACAAGAAGAGAACTTTGATTAAATAACACATTCATATTATCTGCATGATTACATCAGCATTCACAAAACTTTTCAATCATTATTTAATATCTTATTCAACACACATATTCCTCGCCCAATCATATTGAATATCTAGAAATGATAAAGTATATAAAGCACACAAATATATAAACCGAAATGGGCGACACTTCACTCCAAGTTTATTGATTCATGGATCGTACATAGATAGAATTATCAAATCGATTAATCATAGTTAACAGTCAGGGAAAAAATTGCTGAGTTGCCTAAACACGTATATACATATATATATAAAACATACGTGTCCTCGATACAAAGCAAAATATTACGAAAATGCATGACACATATTTGAGTCTTGATAAGAGTGTTCGATATACTAGAACAGTAAGACGCTTTTTATCGAAAAGAGAGTCGAGTAACGATCGATAATGTTCAAGATCTTTCGATTAATAAATTAATTCCAAGGGTATATACATCGTTCGTGTGTAATATTCCGATGGAGGGTAAATATTGAATGCGAGGAAGCGTCGAGGCGCGCATACAATACACAGAAAACGGGTGGGATCGAAGTTACGAATTGAAATCCGCCCACGATTCTTTGTGACAGCTTGAAATTGTGCCAATGACATTTGGGCCAGAGACAATAGCGAGAATCCAACGATTCCATAGATTATTCCGGTGTAACAGTCGAACGTCCGTGGCTCATCGAAATATCACAAAAATTATAAAAAAACAAACCTGACTTAGCGGACAGTTCTCCAGTGAATCTGTCACACCATAGATTGTGTCGTTCTCGTACGAAGATGAAGTGCGTCTCCGTACGAAATAATTCCATTTTTGTTTACCGGATTGAGTTTTTTCGCGATATTTCGAGACTATCAAAACACGGTGTACGCGTTCTGATTACAAAATTACAAAAACACACACGATTATTACAATACGCGAAACATTTTGTTCAAGACGTCGTCGTAGTTGACAGCGGAACGCATGTATTCGCGACGACCACTGGCGATCGTATAGACAGACGATGCACACTGCTCTACCATTTTATGGAAATGATCCGTTGGTAAATTAGAATAATTCCCGCGCGCGGGCGCAATACGTTTGCGTGGGGTAGGTAGCTTTCGCGAAAATTCACTAGGTGGCGCCACTCGTTCGAATTCACAGTTGAAAGTTACAAGAGTTAACGCTAGATGTCAGCACTCTCAAGATTGGATTAAATTTTTGAAAAATTTCAACTAAAATTCATTTTTAATGAGGAAGTAAAACTCGTGAAAGTGGATTTAAAGGAATTTATTATGAATATTTCCAGTCTCTAATCACAGTCGTGCGAATACTGTCAATAAGACACATTCGCGTCAAAATCTACTGCAGAATAGTACATTCATTGTTTATCATTTTTTCATTCTTTCCTTCCTCTTTTACATTACGCATAACATGAAAATTTATCTTTACCTTTATTGCGACTTTTCGGCGGAAACCTCACGTTATTCGATCGTGTATGATTTCTGAATTACTCGATTTTTATGGGCGTTGGATTCGTAAAATGTCACGAGAATTGATTCTTCTGGAGAGAATCTTGTCTCTACAGAAAAGTTTGGACCATCGACTGGCACAAATTTCTCGGGCATTAGCTAAAAAAAAATTTAGTTGTCCCCACAATCACGGTGTTACAAGTAAACGTGAATTTCATAGCCGTGATAAAAGTTTAATGGCGCAAGCTATATGTTCTGATTTCCATCTCTCTCGGCTCTTCCCTCGCGACGACTCCTCTTGCTCTTGTACTCCTCCCATTTACGATGATTCAATGTCTGAAAATCATCGAGTTTTGCTATAAGCTCGAGATAATCGGACAGTTTTAATAACTCTTTATCCTTGTCGCGATTAAGATGAGCTTGCTTGAAGGGTTTTATTCTCAAACCCGACTGTGGATTCATAATAAAATTTCTTCTAATGTCGTCGAACATTATCGTATTTTTAGCGCTAAATTGCTTGTACCTTCCCCAAATTATACCAAGAGGTTTGACGTTAACCACGCCGTATTTTGGCGTGTGAACCGATATCATAGCCAGCGAATCCAAATGAAAAGCAATTTTATAATCAGGATGTTTTGAAACACCTAATAATTTCATTTTTTCATTGATCCACTTCATGCTCGTAGCTGACCAAATAACGATGTCGTAATTCACATAAGCTCGGGTTAGAAATTCGTGTAAATACGGTCTCATCAGTTCAGCGCCACTGGAAGCAACAGATCTATGATCGAACAGCGTGTAATCAATATCGAGGACAAGAAGCTTCTTGTTTTCCCTGAGTGGATTAAGCTCTTCGATCTTGTAGTCACGAATTCGTTTTTCAATCTTGGATAGATAAATCTCAGCCTTCTCGATTTCCACCTCTTCTTCCTCGATGTCCAGATCGTTCACAACATCTGGCATGTTCTCGGGCGCTTGACTCGCTTCAGCTATGTCCTCCTCGCGAGAACCCATCAACATCAGCTTAAATCCAGGCTTTATACTCAATTTTCCCATTGTGTCATCGTCCGTTGCTGCCTTCCCTGTCATAACAGAAAACTTTAATATTTTATATCTTCTTCGATTGACTTTGATGCTATGTAGGGATGCTGAAGCGTGTTACCGTGGACAGAAAATAAAAGTTAATCGGCCATGAACTTTTGTGTAATATATTTATTGTCAAAAGGTTGAAATGTGATCTGATATTGATTAGAAACAATGCTGAAGGCAAACTAACCTTTGAGCTTGAGGTTCAGAAGCTTCTGCCGTTCTGGACGAACACCGGTTTCCTTGTGTATGCGTTCTTTGAGATTGAACACTGTATCACTCTCGAGAAGATCACTTATCTCGTACTCCTTTCCACTCCATTTGACGACGATCCTGAGATCGTTGTCCATACTCGTCTCTATCGTCCTCGTAAAGTTTCGATTATTTCACTGAATTGTTCAAGTTTGCGCATGTATGCAGAAGAAACGTAGTGAAATTTATTTTCGTCGCTCCGTTACACTTGATGCAAATGCCCCGGTAGTTGATTATGTTGTTGTCCGTGCCGGAGTTTTGTTTGGCTCGACAGCTGATCGCGCTACGTAGACGCTCGATGCTAAAAAACACTCGAATAAACAATCAGAATCGCGATTTGACACGGTTGCGTCATCGCTCTGCAAAACCACCGAACTACCAGACGGATTTTAGTCAACAGTTTGAAGAGATTGACGTTGAGTGGCGCCACTATACAATTTGACATCGAAAATAACGATATACCATTTATTTACAGAACTTTTAATGCCAATTGACGTTCGACATATTTCTTACCGATTGAGTCATTATTAGAGCTATAACAATGTGAATATCGGCAGTATAGTAATTTAAAGATTAACAACATTAAGAAAAATAAACTTCGAGTCCTCGTTTGAAACGCTTGCAAACAATTAAAACTCTCGTTAAATAACGAAAACAAAATATTGTCCATTCGGAAATTAAAGTCGCATCGAGTCTTCGAACAATGAATTTTCGTCAAAATAAATAACCTTTAGCTTTTGTGTACTACCCAACGGCCATCGGATTTTGACAATTTTTGACACATGAAGCATTCGTGCGCATGTCCGGCCAAGCGATACGAGCGCTCCACCGTGGCGAAGCCCGCGAAACACGGGGGCGCGCGCATGTGCAGCCGATGGAAACCGCAGTCTGGTTTGGAGGGGCGTAGAAAGGAGGCCATATTGTACAGTTAAATTAAAAGCAAAAAGAAAAATAATTTTATCGGCTGTTCCCTCGTTGCTTCGATCTCGTAGAGCGTGTTCCCGCTTTGACTTATCCACGGGTTGTGGATTTTCCGCGTTTCTCGGTCGTTTCGTCGTTCGTACGCGAGTGTTACACCGTCTCGCGGTGCGTCTCGTGTTGTCAACGAGTTAATACGCGGCCACCTGACAAGGAGAGGAGGTTGAGAAGATCGTTTTTATTCGTCGGCAGAATAGAGGAACAAGAGCGCGGAAGAATATAACGGACGATACATCAGATCGGAGAGGACGTCCCGACACATCATCCGTCTCGCTCGCTCTCTCGAAAAGCCTACCAGTTATCGTTGTATATAAATACAGTGATCCCTCTCTCTCTTTCACACACACACACACACACACACACACACCAATACCCACTCGCACGAAACCCATACATACGTAACTCATCCAGAGCCACACACATACGTTTCCTTCCATCCCTTTCTTTCCTACTCGCACGATCCGGGGACACACAAGTCCCTCCGTCCACACAAAAGCCCCCGAGAAGAAGTTTTTTCGGGCTTTCCTGCTGACGAGATGGGCACTCGAGATGACGAGTACGATTATTTATTTAAAGGTACATTCATTTTTTTTTTCCTCTGTGTCGTTCAAATGTCGCGTACGAGTGATTTTTTTTTTTTTTTATTATTATCTTACTCCCAATAATAATATCGTAATGGCGCAAAGTGACGTATGTATATGTATACATAGACGCGTATACACAAAGTCGTTAGTTTGCCTTTGTACATTCGAGGATACGTACTAATACAAGTGGGAGAATCGTGGGAGACACCCACCGCTCTTTCTCTCTCTCTCTCTCTATCTCTCTCTCTCTCTTTCTTTCTTTCTCTTTCTCTTGAGGATTTTACACAAAACGCTCTCGCCCTTCCGGTCGCATTCGTGGTCAACGACGAAGACCATCGAAAGAGTCAAGAGCTACTTACGTACCTACCTATAACTCGCATTTCTCGTTCCTCTTATCGCATTAAAAAGCACCGAATCATTGACATTGAGACTGTAACCGAGGAACGTCACGAGGCGCCCTAACGCTTTTGACGTATATCGCTGTTCCGTTACGCGTATGTACAACATATATATGCGTAGGAGGTTTTTCTGTGTTTGTGTGTATGATCGCGACGACCAACTTCGTATTCACGATTTTCATTTTGTTTTTCTTCTCTTTTACCAGATATCGTATGAAAAATCCTACGAAATACGGACGGAGAGAAAATTTTGTTTCATTCGTGACACGTTGATCGCGCCACGAACATTTCTTCGAAGAGTTTCTGGTGACGGAGCGCTATTTGGACAAATTTTGCTACGAGACAAATTTTTACATGGTTTCTTTTTTTTACATACATTATGGGTTTTTTTTTATTTAAGCCTGAATTTTTCGCAGGTATTATTTGATTTCACGGTGACGAGTTTTTACAACGGTTGATTTCCGGTTGATGTTTAGACGCCACATTGTCACACACACACACGGCTTGTGCAACACGTAGGAATTTCTTTCTTTTTTCGTGCGTGAACGGCGAAGGGAGGGAGGCGAGATATGTCGTGAGATTTTTTTTCTGGCTCGTTGTCTCTTCGTGTGTACCAGCTGACATGCGATGACTGTACAACGATGACGTCGATCGACGAAGACCGACCATGATATCATCCACCCACGCGTCTGTCAATGAAATTTGAATTAACGTTTTCTTTTAATTTCTTTCTTGTTTCTTATGTACAGGAACAGATCTTTGGGTTTTGGACTCTTGTTAATACGCAATACAAGATGAAAGTAACGGTTTGTGTCGCATCGGCGGAATGAAAGGAATGATAGAGAGAAACATACGTTGAATTAATTTGATTCGATTATTGAAATAATTGAACCGTGAAATTATCAATAATCGATGAGAATAAGAACATTTGCACAGGGTTGAGTCATCGTTTGGACTATCAACTGCCAGTGTATTCGCAGAGTCAATGTTTTTCATACAGATAATTCTGAGAATGATAAGAAGATCAAGCCCAATTGGAAACAAGAATTTCTGCGGAGAATCTTTGTTCGCAACATTGCGCAGTGACAAATTCTTGTACGTTAAACTCGACTTGGCAGTCTGTTCTTTCTTTGTATTTTAGAAGAACATATATTCTTCCTCGAATGACCGGTAGCATCGAAGACAGAAGATTTTCTTCCAAGTGGCGAATCGAGAAAAATTGTCTCGAGGATTGAAAGCTGCGCGTGGGAAGAAGAGTGAGATCTACATAGTTTGGAACGTCGACCTTGCTTGAAATTGTCAGGAGCGGCTCAATTGGCGCTCATCGATAGTCTTATTTGAATATCTGCCCGGCCGGTTAACAAATGCTGTGCGAGCAATGATCTTTGTTATTGCGTTGCCCATGTTACGCATACAATGAAAAAACTCTGATGGGACAGTCGGTGCTTAATTTGATAAATTCATTCCGAGGATAAGAACAGCGGTAGTCTTTCGCCGTAGTAGGAAAACAAAATTTGTCCACTTATCGCCATCGCCCTAGCTAGCAAGTCTTCAAACATATTTCTTTATTCATGCGTTGTTATTTTTATGTATTCGGATCATTATCATTATGTAGTATTATAGTTAATGCGTTACCTCGCAAACGATGATTAATACTTACCAGCGCTCATTGTCCAATGTCGACAATCTATATGAAGCAACGAAATAATACAAGATCAGCCAAAGCTGAGTGCACGAGTATCCTACATTTTCTATCTAATGATTTGATTTATCTTTTTATTTCAGTTGTTCTCATCGGTGATTCCGGTGTGGGCAAGAGTAACTTGCTCTCAAGATTCACACGGAACGAGTTCAATCTCGAGTCCAAATCAACAATCGGTGTGGAATTTGCCACTCGCAGTATACAAGTAGATGGAAAAACCATCAAGGCTCAGATATGGGACACGGCGGGACAGGAACGTTATCGGGCCATTACCTCTGCGTAAGACACTCCAGCTTGAAATTTATTCGATAACGAATAAAATTCATTAATTGGAAATAACGTATAATAAGTATTAACGATGATCCAATTATGTTTCCTTGATCAGGTACTATCGCGGTGCTGTTGGTGCATTACTAGTTTACGACATAGCGAAACATTTGACGTACGAGAATGTCGAAAGATGGCTAAGAGAGTTACGAGATCACGCGGATCAGAATATCGTGATCATGCTCGTGGGCAACAAATCGGATCTGAGGCATCTTCGGGCCGTGCCCACGGACGAGGCAAAAGCATTCGCCGAGAAGCACACACTCTCCTTCATCGAAACGTCTGCCCTCGATTCGACCAACGTTGAGACAGCCTTTCAAAATATATTAACGGGTAAATTGAAAATCTATTTAATCAAACATCGTTCGTTTCATAACGACAACAATGATGTTCTCTACTGTTTCTATGTTACAAGGATAATTATTTTTTCTTATCGCTATCTACGTCTCGTTCATTTCCTTTTTTCATTTCCATAGAAATCTACAGAATTGTATCGCAGAAACAGATGCGAGACCCACCGGAAGGTGACACGATCCGGCCACAGAACGTAGAACCCATCAACGTTAAACCAACAATGAACTCCGATGGTATGCGTAAGCAATGCTGCCAGTGACTCGCCACGCTGTTTTACAAGTATGTTACGTACACTACTCGACTTTCCAAAACCGTATCAGGTTAATATTGCCAACCTTTTTACCGTGTGGATGTATTCACCTGTGAAATCATAGTAAATCTGCGATATATATATGTACATAACTGTATAAAGTCTGAATGATCGCAAGGCTATTGCAGTTTCTCAGCCTATCAGAAAAGTCTTAACGTTCCTAGGCATTTGTCGATACCATAAATGAACGATTAATGCCTAGTCAATTCGCGAACAAAAGTTTATCAACCTGTGTATTTTTTCATTGTTCTTGGTACCGCGAGGTCTTTCAATATTACATACAAAACAAGCATTTCAAGGTGAAGAACAGAAATTCTCATTAAACCCATATTCAACACATAGCAAATGTCCATTGATAAACAAAATCGAAAGTTGAATGATTCGCCATTGAATACACCGAGATCTTTTGTTCAAATTGATTGGAATTTGTTGAGAAAAATGTAATTTCATTGAAAATGCATCAGGACAATATGATTTACGTGAAAAATGTTGATAAAAAGAATTGGTTTATAAGGAAGAAGACTTCAAAAACAAATGATTAATTTCTCGCAGGAACAGCAGCAGCAGTAATAGGAGGGAGGGAGGATGAGGATACGAAGGAAGAGGAAGAAAGTGGTGGCTAGTGATAGATACGTCAGGTGTGCCGAGGGCACGAGGCTAAGACTATGTGTGCGGGGCCCAGTACTCTCGCACGCTGAAAAAAAAAACAAAAACAAACAACAAAAAACCACATAAGGATTAAAACAAAGGGAAGCCGAGGAAAGCGGACAATGATGCGAACGATGACGTGGGCGACGAAGAATAAGAATTAAGGACGACACGAATACAAGAACGGGAAAGATTATGACGAGTCTCGAAGTTCTCCAACATCAAAGGAATCGACCGAGACAAAATTTCTCATTTGCGCCCGCAAGCACGAGAGAAAACAAACAAACACCGAACTACATTTTCCATGTACGAACTAAGGGAACGAACTCGATCTTCCGGAGATGCTCATTTCCATTCGATGGACGATTGGAGAAAAGGCACGATTGCGAGGTCACTAAAGGAAATTGAGAGAATTTATCAAGATATAACGTTGCAACTATTGAAATTGTAGCATAACAATTCTTTTTGGTGGGACTCGACGTTACGACACGCAGGACCGAGGCGAAGAAAAGAACAAGAGAACAAAAGTTCAAGCCCCCCCCCCCCAAAAAAAAAACAGCACGCATCATCAAGTTCTAGTTGCCCCTCACACCTCTCTTTGCCCTGGAAATCGAATTTCTTCTCGTTTATTCGAAAAACGCTCTCTGTCTCACTTTCCTCTTCCTGTCTTTCTGACACCCACCCTCCCTCTCTCCCTCTCTCTCACTCTCTCTCTCTCTCTCTCTCTCTCTCTCTCTCTCTCTCTCTCTCTCTCTCTCTCTATCTCTCTTCCCTATCATCATATAGGCAAAACAACAAAAAAAACAACAAGAGAAAAAAAAGTTAACGAAACAGAAAAAAAAATGCAAAAAAACGTATATGGGTATGTATATATAAAAACGGAACAACAGCAAGCAATTTGTATATATACATATGTCATATATCATCGACCACACACTTCTCAAACACACACACACACACACACACACACATCCCATAGACTCGATACAAAACACAGGACACACATTCAACTATGGAAAGGATATGAAACAGAATATAGTAAAAAACACAAATGAAAAACTCACACACACAGACACACACATACACACACACGTACGTATATTAATTATGTTACGATAATTAAATGTTGTATTACCGCTTCTTTGTAATACATAAATATTATAATTATTATCATCTCTCCTAAGCATAATAGTGTGTGCGAAGAAGAAGAAAAAAAAAACAGCAACGCCGAGAGATAAGAAGAAAAAAAAAGCACCGCGTATTCGTATCGAAAAATTGGAAAACGACGAGGAGTAAAATTCTTGAAGCAAATGGAGGAACAAACGATGCGATTTGTAATAATATATTTAACGGAGCAATTGGTGAAAGTTATAAAACAAAAACGGTGATTGTGAAATTGTAGTTGCACACGCGCTCGTTTCTACGGGGAAAAAGAAAAAAATTAGGTAAATTATGGAAAAGTGACGAGACGATTGGAGAATAATATCAAGGGAAACTATTTGGTATGTGAAGAATGGAGAAATCGAGGGGAGAGAAAAAGTGTCGAATTTTAAGTGGGGAAAAAAAGAAGAAGAAGAGAAAAATGAATGAAGGAAAACATTGGATATAAAAAGATAACAAAACGAAAAAAAAAAAAACAAAACAAAGAAACACATCTCGTTCGCTCACTGTCTGTCGCCACTATCACGCGTAGTTATTGTAAAACCAAACTACTTATAAATATTGTTCACTTCGTTATCGCTGCAGGCACCGCCCGACGAAGACGACGACGACGAAACGCTGCTGCCTAACGTGCGCGCTTCAAACTATTCTTTTTCTTTCTTTATTTTTTTTTTTTGTTTTTTTCTTTTTTTTTATTGTTTTCTTTTTTCGTCTATTGTAACATTTATGGTTCGGTTATATATATATTTTTTTTTTTCTTCCTTTCTTTTTGTATTCGTGTGAGAGAAGGAGATTTGTTTTTTCACTGTCGTTTGGAGCTGTAGTTTTAAAGTACAGGAGGGAAGGAGAAATCTTGGCAGGGAAATAAAAAAAAATAAACAAAACAAAACAAAACAAGAAAGCGGATGAAAATACAAGCGAATTTTTGGTATCCTTGGAAGATTTTTCAATGAGAAGTCCATTGTGCTGTTTTTTTTTTAATTTTATTTTTTTATAAGTTTTTTTTTTTTCCTGTTCATTCGGATAATTGAGAGAAACATAGTTTTTGGACTCTTTGGTTTAGTGTGGAATTTTTGTCTCGTCTCTCGTGATCGCGAGATCGAGGAATGTACGAGGAGAACATGAGTAAAAGAGAGAAAAGGGGAAAAAAATTAGAAAAAACATGAAAAAAAAATTATGTGAAAAAAAAAAACAAAAAACAGCAAGTATATTTAAAATAGTCCATTAACATTAAACATCCTCGAGGACGGGAAAGATCTAGGTCAGGAGATATTATTTTTCGTTACGTTACGAATATAATGATAAACGTAAGCGTTTCTTAACGCTTCCTCTATCAATCCAGTCTCTATCACTTTCTCTCTCTCTCTCTCTCTCTGTCTCTCGTATGCGAGTGTGTATGTGTGTGTGTGTTAGCTCGACGACTCTCGATTGGGAGGGAAGCAAAACCTGAAAATGTCCATTGCCAAGAATGTTGAAATGCTATTGAATTATAATAACGTGGAATAAGATTCCCCCATCGTTGGATCAACGAGGAACGAGTACGAGAGAACAAAAACGTAAAAAGCCACGAGAAAGAGGAACAAGAAAAAAATTGAAACAAACTTGGAAAGACTAAAGAGGAAAGATAACCTAAGTAGACATAAAAATTAAACGGATTCTTTTAAGAGCATTGTAAATTGAAATTATCTAAGCTGCTTCTGTGTACCAAATACGAGAAAAGACAAAAAAAAAAACGAAAAAGCAAAAAAAAAACACATAAAATAAGTTTGAGAGTTCAAGGAAGTGAAATTCGTGTTCTATGATACAATTTGGTTTGGGAAAGGACGTAAACAAAGAGGATGAGAGTTCGGACATCTTGGCAGCACGACGTTCGACCAGTAGCGGTGCGAGAGTAAACTAAAATATGGAAAAGTAAAAGGGGAAACGAAGAAATCTTAACCTTGCTATGCAGTTGTTCCTGTTATTATTTTTTCTATTCTGCTTAAGTTTTCAATTCGAGCATTCTTCTCTTTTACACTTAGGGATTTGGCTATAAAGAGAAATTAAGAAACAGACAAAACAAAAACTCTCATTGTTACAGAATGGTTTGTGTTGTTTTGTTTGTAAGCAGTTTCAACTCTTGCCGATGGTTGAAACGATATGATTTAACGTCCAACGTTGTTGCGAATTAATCATTCGTTCAATGTTAATGAGACGAGACGAAAGTACTTGAAAAAAAAAAAAAAGATAAGACATAAATAGTTTGCGGAGACTTAGATTTTCTTACGTTGTAATATTTCTCAGCCTCGCTGCCTATCTGCCTCCTAAAAAAAAAGAAGAAAAACCTCGCCCGTGTACGTAGATCGTAAACTCTATCGGAGTTCTTTTTTTGGGAATTCTTAAGAGAACGATGATGAAGAAAAAATATCGATGCGGTTATAATTAGATCGATGGAGAGTAACACCACAGTTTTTACTTTATTTCTAAGCGACATTAAATTACAAGGAATGATTATAAGATTAAGAGATGAAAAAACAAACGTACGAATATCGATGAAAACAACAACAAAAAAACGACAAAAAAAATATATATACACGAAGGAGTTCTTTATTATCATTCCCTGTTGTCGAATCTTCCTAGCGTCGTTTGCTGATATTTATCATACCGATTCTTATTATTACAGTTAATTGTTATTATTTTTTAATATGCAATTAAATTGCTATAACTAGATGTTGTCTTGGAAAACGATCGTGTAGTCGACGATGTTTCGTTATTGTTTTCTTATTTTAACAGTATTGTCTTTCGCGAGATACTAGTCGCACTTACGAACAGATTCGAAGAATTTGAGATGTACAAAATCTTTTATTTTTCGATTATCGCTTTGATTAGTCGAATAGTGAATATTCACTATTTCGGAATTTGTATGCGACTTTTTTCAGTCTCCTTTCGGTCCATCCTTCTCGTATCAACGAAATCTAGTTTCCGTTTTTGTTGGGAGATTGAATCGAGACGTAATTGGACTCAATAGCTATTCTCATTTTCGAGGATTCGTTGGCACGAATGTTATCGTGTAATTGGTTAAGCTATCAGCGACAAGCAGCTACGAGTTGGAGAATATCGAAGCGGGCTCGAGACGAACGGTATTTCTCTGCGAGATGCCACTAGAATTGTTCTTCTGTCGCCATTCGAGCCACCTTAGCAATTCAGCGTTTTGAGTAGCGTCGTTTACATCTGTACGAGCTTCGAGTTGTTGATAGTAAGCTTCACGTATCAGTCGAAATGTCTGGACGTTTTTATACGGCAGGTGCGTCATGGGGTCGAGATACTTCGCAGGAAGGCTGCGAAATAAAAACAAAGAAGAGTTAATACTTTGTAAAGAAAATTAATTCGAAAAAGAATTCTTCTTTTTTATGTTATATTGAATTCTTACCGCGTTATTGCACACAGAGACGGCAACGTCGGTCTCGGTGCCGGAGATTTTTTCATTGCCTCGAGGAACAATCTTTCGTTCTCGAAAGTCACAAAAGTTCTCTCGTAGAACGCACCTGTCTCGTTACCCGTAACTTTAGATTCGTCTTTTCTTTCAGAATTTTCCGTCGAAGATTTCGAAGTCGATTCGTCGGAAATTTTCTTCTCCGTTGTCCCGGACGCGCTTTCTGTTTCCGTTGACAATTCTCTGTGTAAATTTGAGAAAGAACTTGTGATAGAAGTGTTTTGTTGTAACAAAAATTATCGCGATAGAATTGTTGCATGTTTGGTTGATTTTTCTAATGCCTTACATCTCTGTCTTAATTTCAGAAGAAATTTCTTCGGTGATCAATGACGCTGGGTTTTCCTCAGCATCCCTAGCTTCCCTATTCACTTTCTCGTCTTCTTTGTCTTTCGTTGCATCGTCGAGCACCATCACTGGCATTGACAACGATTGATAACGAATCATCGGTTCTGTATGCGTTTTTCGAACCGTGCGTGTATTTTTCTTCTCATTTTCCAATTTTTGATACTTCTCTGTGAATATATGTAGAATGTGAGCGAAAAATAGTGCAAGGTAACATTGAAAATTTGCTGCAGTATTTCATCTACCTAAAGATTTTATGTTCAACTCCTCGGTAAGTAACGCCTCTTCCAACAATTCTTCTTGCGTCGGTTTCCACGTATCGTTCCTCACAATCTTTGGCTTTTTCTTCTGATCTTCGTTTCTTTCTCGTAATCTTTTTCTAGTCGCTGCCGATTTTGCTGCAGTTGAGCGACGAATCGATTTTCTCTCTGATCAAAAGAAAAAGCGAGTTAGATAACAGATTTATAGAATATTTTTGTATTATTTGCGATTACCTGTACTGTCGAGCAAGAATCTATTGCGTTTGGGCAATTTGGGTTTTTTTTGCTTTGGTGTACTCTGTGGTTGAGTGGTAACCATTTTTGGTTCTTTGTAAGCTTTTGTAACGAGTCTGCGCTTTTTTTTGGGTCCCTCTTGCTCGGGATCTGAAACCGGCTCGTCATTTTCATCTATACTAAAGTCGGAATCTACCTCGTCTTCAGCTTCATCCTCTTCCCTATAAGTAGCATAAAAAAACCATAATTTCATGCCACGAGGAGAATATTTTATGGTGAATGCAGAAAACTTACATATAATCGTTATCTTGTTCCACTTCCTCGAAACCTCCATAAGTGGTTTTGTAAAAATCATCTTCCTCCTCTTCGTTCAACAACTTTGCCATTTTATTTCCAGCATTAGCGCGTCTCTCCCTCGTTGATGCCATGACTGATGATTTTATTGTTTTATCTTTTAGATAAAGAGTATTCCAAACAAAACACGATTACTACAGTTAAAGTTGAATTCTGAAATACTACTTTTCAAATTGTCGGATGTCTCTAATTTTCGACGCTAATACTAAAAGACAAAGCCAGCAAAAGACTTTGAGAAAAATACAGAAAAATTCGATGCTTTACATACTTGCAGTTATAATATACGAAAAAACAAGCTGAAAGTAAACGAATGGTTAGTATGGATATTTGTGTTTCCAAGAGAGTATGAATTTATTCGAAGAATATGAGGCAAAGCAAGTTTCGCCACAGTGGTTAATAAGCACCTTTCTATTTTTGTTGTGCAGCCTCCAGAAACAGAAGTACGAAATTTATTTATTCTTCTTATCCTTGAAATTTATACAGTTCAATGACCATTCTTTTTTGCAGGCAAAATAATTTAGCGTGGAACAAACCAAGCTCTTCTGTCAAGCATCGAAAATACACGATAGCTTGAGAACCTAACCTGCAATCATAGTACGCCTAACAACCGCAGAGTGGCGTCGCGATTGCAAGAGCAATTTTTGACAAAGCCAAGTGGACAAACTGTCATATGAATCGTGTGGTTACTTTCTATGTTGATCTTTCTATCTTATTTTTCACTCCGGGCTACAAACAATGATATTTTATTTTTAACTTTTTAGTAAGATTGGGGTGGATGATCAATACAGTCAAGTCGCTAACCAAAGCAACGCAGTGCATCGAATAGCTGATCATAACCTGCAACACAACCAGCAACATGTTCCTTCTAAAGAATAAAATATTTTTAGTAAAACAGGATTTAACCGAGATTTTAAGAAATCAAGAGAGGAGTTAGCAATCCATGAGGAGTATGATAGGTAAAATAAACTTCGCCTCGTTCGCTGTATTGCTCGGGGCGTTACACTGGAGCAAAATTCAAGAAGCAGCCATCATTTTACCAGATAGACATTTTACCGAATAAACATCTAAAGAAGCAATTTCCAATTTTATCCAACGTTCTTTCAGCATGTTCATGGTGGATCCAACATGTGGAATAAAACAGTCCTCTTGCCACGTACTACGGGGCGATAGAAGCTTGGTCAGATTCTAAACGCGAAGTTTGACCGAATCCAATGAGTTGAGTCACAAGAAGAAATATCAGTGGAAATTTCATCAACTCCTCATGTATTGCACTAGAGGTTGGGTATCATCTGCTTCGAGCACATTCATTGCGATTTGGCTTAAAACAGCCTTCGTGGAATTGAACATCATCAACTTTCCTCCGGGAACAGTAAATCAACAAATTCAATTAAAAAATTGTCATTCCAAAGAGAGCGCAATATCTCCATAGTTGATATTCCAAAATATTGTTTCTGGTGAAGCGACTGAATGTTATCAAGCATTATTTTAACAAAGTAATCAGTAATTCTTCTAAAGATAATTTTGTTGATTTTCTTGTTAATTGTAGATTGACTTCAATGTAAACTACATGAAAGATTTTGACATTTGATAATTATTTTAAATAGAATTATCGTTTCAACCCTTTTCTTTCGTTTGACCCTGTCGGTAAATACCTATTATAATAAATATAACACTATTGTCGCAGTACGCCTTCTCAGCGTAGTCAGAAACCAAACATGTCTCATAGGTCAAGCCAACGGCATCGACCATATTTTATGTCGTGCTTGGGCTTGGCGAGGTAATTCCTTGACTCACTATCTCAAGGTACTGATATGCTGCGCTTATGCAGATACTCAAAGCACCCTCCCCACGCCTCTCAAGTAAGAGAGTGCGTCGCTCTGCATTCCATAAGTTCAACTCGTACAATTTCATAACCCTCAAACGATACGTCTTATTTCGTACTCCAATATGTTTTTTTCTTTTATTAATATTTACAAAAAGTTTCCATCAGTCGCAGATTTTAATTGCATTTAACACTCTTCGACATCAAAAGCATAAAACATTTCTCGTTATTCAAATTTCCCACTCTACTCCCGAACTTATCCGAACATCGACGAAGATATCCAATCGTGACTTGGCCCGAAGTTGCACGAGGGCAATTTCGAGTAATCTCGCGCATGCGCATCAAACATCTCGACACCCTCGTCGCTCTGCATAGCTGGCACACGGCATTAGTACAGCAGCGCCGGTGCGGGAGACGGGAAGGCAAAGCAGTCCGTGCGTACGTAGGTGTCTTTTGTAGTAGTGTATAGTAGTACAACACACAGTGTACGACGGACAAAAGTGAGCGATAGAGCAAGAAAGAGGAGAGGGGGATCCCTAACTTTATACCAGTCATCAGAGCAGGCAGGCAGTATTTGTCCCTCCGCCCGCAGATTTGGTGGTTAAAGCAGATTTCGTAACGGGAGGAGAAGCAGCAGAGAGTTGGGTGTGAACGCGAAACGTTGTTCGTCGGAGTTCCAAGCTTATTACAATATAAAGAAAGGAAACATTCTCGGGCACGAGAGCTGTTTGTTCGCTTGGCAAAACGATAAAATAGGAGAAAGAGAGAGAGAGAGAGAGAGATAGAGCGAGGGAAAAAACTTCGAGAGAAAGAGCCATCGCGAGTCACACTGCAAAAGATAAAATCGTCGTGTCGCGCATCAGTTCTTCGTCGTAGCTCATCGTGTGCGTGCGTGTTTGTGTGTGTGTATATCTATATATATATACACGTATTTATATATATATGTGCGTGCGGGCTCTTCGATATGCAGTATCGTCGTCGTTCGTCATCGACGTCGTTGACGAGGTTTCGGTAAATCTCGTTAATATTCAAAACACCGAATCGGAATATCCATAATTCGTAAGAGTGAAAGGAGAGACCCGCAAAAAAAAAAAAAAAAAAAAAAAAAAACCAGAAATAAATAAAAGTGAAAAAGAAAAGAAAGTGACGAATAATAATCACGTCGCACCATTAGTCGCGAACTTGAGCTCGATCGTCCAGGTTTCCTCCTCCCGTTAACGAACAATAATGACGATAGTATCACCACAATAATAATAATAATAATAACGGACCACGAGTTTTCGCTCCGTTAGTCGAGTCGTGTGGTGTACAAACCGAAGGAGAATAAAATTTGAAATAAAACGAGCTGTTGTAACCACCATAAGACGAAACTGCGACGTGTCGCGTGCTGTGTAAGAAGCTAAATTCTGGCAGAGAGAACGTGTGATACGTAATATCGTAGTCGAGAAGTGGGGGACAAAGAAGAAACTCGAACAACAAAAATAATCGAATTTTCGAAGAAATCGTTATAACCATAATAATAATAATAATAATAATAATAACACCGCGTAAATCGTCGATTATACAAACGACCGAAGGAGAAGAATATTTCGTGAAGAATTTTGGGACGTTTTTTCTTTTCGATTTTTTTGTTTTTGCTTCGTTACAACGATTTTTTGGTTCGACGAGCACAAAATTTTCGTAATACGAGAAGAGGAGGGGGAGAAACAAAGCGAAATTCGCGAACGACGTATAGATACGTTCTTCGGGTGAATTATGTGGGATCTCGCCACGGGATTACGATCGGCCACAGCACGTCTAGTCAGCTGACATATTGCGCTCTGCTACACCACGGCAGCCTGCTTCGGTGAGTTTTTCTTCTCTCTCTCTCTCTCTCTCTCTCTCTTTCTCCCTTTCCCCTAACCCTTCAATAGCTCGTATCTTAACAAAAAATCGCAACATTTTTTTCTCTCCCCTCGCCAACGAAGACGAAAGAAAAAAAAGAACTTCACGACGTAACCCATTCGTGTATACTCGCAATATCTATCTATCTCTGGGTTATCTCTAGTCTCTCTCTCGGCTAGCTCGTGTGTGTGTCGCAACGCGGAGTGGCCGTCATACGCGCTATGTTGCCAGTTATAACTATATATATATATATATCTCGTTACGTTGAATTTTGTTAAAGCCAGGGCACGCACGCACACACACCGGACGTAGAGAAGCGAGAGAGACAGAGAGAGAGAGAGAGAGAGGGAGAGAAAGAGAAAGAGCGAGAAGGTACCTGCGGCCCGACCCGACAGCAGAATACTATTTTTACCGATAAGACGACCGCAGCGAGGAACTTAGAGAGTTCGCGCCCGTGACTCTCGATTGCGCGCGCCTCCCCCACGCCCCCCCCCCCCCCCCTCCTTCGCCCCAGCCGTCCTATCGTTACCCTTCTCCCCCCTCCCTCTACACAGTCACGGAACGTGTGACACCTTCTCCTCTCGCGTTTACTGTAAAATCATCGTAGATACCGCGTACGCGAATCGCTCGTTGACGGGGAAGGGGACGTTTTTTTTTTAATTCATTCTTCCACGAAAATTAATCGTTATAAATAATTCCATCGTTTAATAGTTATAGTAAAAAAAATATTGTTTTTTTCTTTTTTTCTTTCTTTTTGTCAAGGTCATGTACTTTTACGAAAACATGGGAAATCTGCGCGATTTAATTCGAAATTTTTATTGGTCTTTTTTTTTTTTTGTTTTGTGAACTAAGCTTAAACGGTCCGCGTGATTATGTGGCCCGGGTTTTTAATGTTTTTTTTTCCCCCGCGATAACCCTCGGGTTTTGTGGAGGAGGAGGGAGAGGGGGGGGGGGGGCGCGAGATAAAAATGAGAAACGACGGAAAAAGAAAGTAATTTTTGGGTCAGTGTTTTGCGCGTCGGCGAAAACCACCACGCTCTGTAGAAAATTGGCTCGCGTCATTTAATTCGACTTAGAAAAAGAAAATTTAAAAAAAAAAGTAATTTCACGGATAAAAATTTTTTCGAATTAAAAAAAAAACAACAATTTCTATTTCGATTGGCAAACGTGTAAATTAAAGCACGTTTTCTTATCGATTCTTCTTTTTTTAGTTTGAACGCGGGGCAAATAAACGTTCGAAAATAATTAGATTTCTTAAAATTATCAAAATTATAATTTTTCTTGTCGGATAAATTTTCTTATAAAAATTAATTTTTCCGAAAAAAAAAGTACAACAAAAAATTTCGAACAAACATATTTTGTTTTTCTGTGTTTTTATTATAAACATGTAGAAGTTTGAAAATAATTATATTTCTTTAAATTATCAAAATTATATTTTTTTATTGACAGAAAAATTTTCTGATAAAAATTAATTTTTCAAAAAGAAAAAAAAAGTACAACCTTGACAAAAATTTGCGTCGCCATATTTGTGACGTCACGAGTCGATCTTAGTTGCTCGCAACAAGAAATTTCGAATAAATATATTTTTTCTCTATTTTCATCATGAACATATGTAAAAGTTTGAAAATAATTACATTTCTCAAAATTATCAAAATTATACTTTTTCTTGACAGAAAATTTTTCTTATAAATATTAATTTTTCAAAGAAAAGAAAAGGTTTGAAAATAATTACATTTCTCAAAATTATCAAAATTATACTTTTTCTTGACAGAAAAATTTTCTTATAAATATTAATTTTTCAAAGAAAAGAAAAGATTTGAAAATAATTACATTTCTTAAAATTATCAAAATTATATAATATTTTTTTATTGACAGAAAAATTTTCTTATAAAATTTAATATTTCAAAAAAAAAGAAAAGTTTTGAAAATAATTACATTTCTCAAAATTATCAAAATTATATTTTTTCTTGACAGAAAATTTTTCTTATATTAATTTTTCAAAAAAAAAAGAAAAGTTTTGAAAATAATTACATTTCTCAAAATTATCAAAATTATATTTTTTCTTGATAGAAAAATTTTCTTATATAAATCAATTTTTCAAAAAAAAAAAACAAAAAAAAAAGTACAACCTTGACAAAAATTTGCGTCGCCATATTTGTGACGTCACGAGTCGATTTTAGTTGCTCGTAAAAGAAAATCGCGTATAAACATATTTTGTTCTGTATTTTCATCATGAACAAAGAGAAAAGAGCAAGAGGAGCGCGTAATAAAGAGTATTCGTTTCGAAGCGACGGCAGCTGTTCGCGTTGCCCGTGTCCGGCAACGCAGAAGAAGGCGGTGATGGTCTCTCTCGAGTCTACGCGCAGTAAAACTCGAGGAAAAGCAACGATGGTGCCTCGAGTGTCATAAAGGCGAGCGCCCAGTAATGTGCAAATCATTCTCTCTCTCTCTCTCTCACTCTCTTGTGTACGAAAGTCATTATGGGGAGGAGAACGAACGAGGCGCACGCCGTACGAATAACGCATATTCACACACCTGCGATATCTCCTATACACGCACTTCGTTTCGCTCTCGCGATGTTTTGTGAATTTTTTTTTCTTCTTATTATTATACACACACGCATATATTTCTTATTTATCGAGTCTTTCTCTCCTCGAGGGCGCCTCGACAGCGCGTCGATGTGGAGTGTGTCGTCATTGGGGGGAATCGGCCGCCTCTCCCCACTCCTACTCACCCCCCACCAGTAGCGAGCGCCTCGCTTTCTCATTCGAGAGCTCGCGGAGCGCCGAACTCTCCCCCCCACCACTACCACCACTACCACCACCATCGTCACTCGTTCCAGAGCACTCGACCTGCTCTGACGCGGCACGAAACTCTCCTACAGTATATTTTTCTTACTGTATATTTGTTCGATCACGTGGTATTAGCACCCGTGTTAGGGAGTGTGTGTTGCGCGCGCATACGCTATGTGTACACCGGTGATGGTGTAAAATCATACGTATTTCCCCCTCCCATCCAGCGTTCTCCATCGCTACTGCCCCCCCCCCTCTCCAACTCGTCGACTTCGTTGTTCACGAGGCACGCCAGAGAGCCACGGCTTGCCTCCGTGATAGCTCGAGGCCTTACGGTGTCTCGCCACTTCCCAAACCTCCGTGAGAGAGTACCACTGCGCTCTTCGAAAACCCTCGCGCCTCATTATATCGACGAAGGCAACTTTCGATCCGAACGTTCGATGGCCTTGTAATCTTTTTTTTTTTTTTTTTTTTTTTATCGTTTTTATTTTAACTCCGGACTTGGCTGGCGAGATTTTTTTTTCGTTTTCGTCTTTCTCAGGCTATTTAGCGGTGGTCGTAGTTTGAGGTTAGGATATTGTTTTTTTTTTCCTTCTCGTGAAACTTGTCGTAGGTCGAAAAATTGGTTTATCTCGGTTCGGGTCGAGCGATGAAACCGAGATAAGGAGACTGTTATCGCTATTTATCTTTCGTCTCACTTGGTCGCAAACTCAATTCGAAAATATAACAGATTTTTTTTTTTTAATCGTTTTACAGCTTTATTTTTGCCTCTTGGTTTTGTTTTGATTTTTATTACGCGATGCTGGATTGATATCGAACAGGAAACAAATTGAAACGACAATAAAAAAAACACCCGTACGTTTAATTCTACGTTTATCTTTTCGTAACACCGAAAATTAAAGAATTTCCGTAAAGAAAAATACAGAATTAATTAATCCGTTAATTAATGGAAAAAGAGAGAAGAAAATAGTCAAATCTCGACGAATTTTAATTACATTTTCATGTTTATTTTAATTCTTACCTAACTAATTTTCGCCGCGCTTAATTTCCATTTTGCTTTTGAAAAAAAAGAAGGAGGGAACAAGTAAAAAAAAATAAAAACAGTTTCACTCAACGACCGTCGCCCTGTCCGTCGCTCGACGAAACTCAACTAAATTTAATTCCGCCTTTTTTCTCTCTCTCTCTCTCTCTCTCACTCTCTCTCTCGTCGACCTTTCACTCATTATTATTTTATTCCCAGTACGCTATTGGCCTCTCTCTCTCTCTCTCTCATCCACAATAATAACAAACGTTCTCGGTAATTATTCGAACCTCGAGTAAAGCAACCCTCGCCACGATATCGAGGGCGGGTCCACCGCGTGAGTTTACACGAGTCCGTCCGTCGGCTCGCGTTCGCCTCCTTACGGTGGATCGGGCCACTCGCCTGGCCACCGGGAGAGGGAGAACCCTCCAAACAGCCGCTTGCGGCGCTCCGGCGAAGCTTAGCGACGAGCGAAAGCGCGAGAGAGAGAGAATAATAATAATAATAGAAGAAAAAAATACGGGGAAAAAACAGCCGAGGATGACGCAGTCCGACGGGCGTCGAGGGTATCGCTTTACTCTGTTAATACTCGATTCTCGCTAGTTCTTTTTTTTTCATTCTTTTTCCTTCTCTCTCTCTCTCTCGCAGCTTCTGACAACCCGACCACGTCCATTGATTATTCCTTCTTTATCCCCTCCCTAATACAAGGCTTAGCGTTTTTTTGCACGTCTTTTGTACACGGGCCTGTATAATTTACAAAGTTTGTACAGGTTCGTCTCGTTCCATTCATTCCTTTATTTACAGTCATTGGGGGGGAAAAAAATTATTTTTTGAAAATTCTTTCTTTAAATTGTTTTAAAAAAAAATTTTGTTTACGGCTAGTTTATTTTTGAGTGATATTAATATTTTTTTTTAAGGTAAAACTTTTGTCGCTTATTGCGAATTATTTTGTTCAGACGAATTGACAATTTTACTCGGTGATAAATTTTGTTTCTGCGTTTAATTTAATTTCTTTTTTTTTCTATTCGGTTTGTTTATGTTTTTACGTTCGGTCTTTACATCTATGTTTTTATTTCTGTTTTCTTTTTGTTTTTCTTTTAATTGTCGTTCGCCGTCGCTGTAATTGAATTTTAATTTTATGTCGCTATTCTTAAATTTCAAATTTCTGTCGCTAGTCTTAATTTTCAATTTATTGTCGCTAGTCTCAAATTTCAATTTTCTGTCGATATTCTTAAATTTCAATTTTCTGTCGCTATTCTTAAATTTCAATTTTCTGTCGCTATTCTTAAATTTCAATTTTCTGTCGCTAGTTTTAAATTTCAATTTTCTGTCGCTAGTTTTAAATTTCAATTTTCTGTCGCTAGTCTTAAATTTCAATTTTCTGTCGCTATTCTTAGATTTTAATTTTCTGTCGCTAGTCTTAAATTTCAATTTTCTGTCTTTATTCTTAAATTTCAATTTTCTGTCGTTATTTTTTAATTTCAAATTTCTGTCGCTAGTCTTAAATTTCAATTGTCTGTCGCTAGTCTTAAATTACAATTTTCTGTCGCTATTCTTAAATTTCAATTTTCTGTCGTTAGTCTTAAATTTCAATTTTCTGTCGCTAGTTTTAAATTTCAATTTTCTGTCGCTAGTCTTAAATTTCAATTTTCTGTCTTTATTCTTAAATTTCAATTTTCTGTCGTTATTCTTGAATTTCAATTTTCTGTCGTTTTTTTTAAATTTCAAATTTCTGTCGCTAGTCTTATATTTCATCTGTCGCTGTTCTTAAATTTCAATTATCTGTCGCTAGTTTCAAATTTCAATTTTCTGTCGCTAGTCTTAAATTTCAATTGTCTGTCGCTATTCTTAAATTTCAATTTTCTGTCGATATTCTTAAATTTCAATTTTCTGTCGCTATTCGTAAATTTCAATTTTCTGTCGCTAGTCTTAAGTATCGATTTTCTGTCGTTATTTAAAAATTTTTAATTTCTGTCGCTAGTCTTATATTTCAATTTTCTGTCGCTATGCTTAAATTTCAATTTTCTGTCTGTATTCTTAAATTGCAATTTTCTGTCGCTATTCTTACATTTCAATTTTCTGTCGCTATTCTTAAATTTCAATTTTCTGTCGCTATTCTTAAATTTCAATTTTCTGTCGCTATTCTTAAATTTCAATTTTCTGTCGTTATTCTTAAATTTCAAAAATTTCTTCTTATCAAAGGGGTCGATGTGTCAAGGGTGATTCTTGGTTCGGTGTTTCGTTACCGTCGCGACTCGGTAATTCACGCCTGTCGACGGGGGCCGAGAGGGGGCGTCCCACGAAAGAAATCGCGCTTGGGTGAACGACCCATCTGGCAAGGACGAGAATCGAACCCTGGGACCCTTTTACGGATTCCATGTGGCAACCGATCGACCTATGTCTCACTCACCACTACTCCCCCCACCCCCTCTCCCTCCCCCCTTTTTTTCACCCTCTTAATATTTTATGTATATTATAGGCGGAGACTTCGTAAACTCCTCGCTGGTTCGAATCCCCACAATTTTTTGTTTTTTTTTTCTTTTTCTCATAACACTGTCGTGCCTAGGTCCATTTTCACGCCGTCCTCGTTCTCTCGGTCTTTTTCCCACTCGAGTCTACGCCGATAAGAACGAGATTATGAGTGAGATCGGAAAATTTTCCAGTCTTTCTTTTTCTCAGAAAAAAAAAAACATTTTATGAAAAAAATAAAAATTGAAGGAACAACAAAATTTGTTTTTCTTTGGCACATTTATTGAGAATAAATCTAAATAATTATTCGCTGGTAAATATCGTTGGAAAATTGTGTGAAATTATTTTTCTCTCTTTCTATAATTTTTATTGTTTTATTTTATTTATTTATTTTTTTTTTTCGTTCCTTTTCTGATTTTTTTTCTTCTCGTTCGTAGCGTTACGTTTACGTTTCATCAGCGACAACGCGATTGTTACGTTTCTCTCTCGCGCATTTTTTTTTGTTCGTCTCGATCGAGAGAAGAAGCGACGAGACCAACGCACTTTCTTGCGTCAGAAAAGCTTCGCTCGTTCGACGTAATCAGCTGTGACGTTTCCCTCTCTCCCATAAACTTTCGTTTCCCAAGAGCGAAACTTTTGAACGAGACGCGACGCCAAGATCGAATTATTATTGATGAAAGAAATAATTTAAGACAAATCTCGTTGAGATAAATTGAGAATTAAATTGTCAATTATAATTGAGACGAGTATTATTATAATTACGGAAAAATATTATTCTCGCTTATATATTTCTCTATTCGCTTGAATTGTTTTTAATTTTTCGATCAAATTTGCGATTGAATTATTTTTAAATTGATCTCGTAAAATAATTATAATAATTAATGAATTAATTATTTACAATAATTAATATTATTAATTAGTCGATAATTCTATTAATTGATTAAAATAATATTATTGTTATTAATTATCTCGATCAATTATTAATTAATCGATAATATTATTGATTAAAAAATTAGTAATAATATAATTAATTAATTATAATAATTGATTAATTATAATATCATTAATTAAATAATCAATTAATTATAATAATATTATTAATTAAATTATTAATTGATTAATTATAATAATATTGTTAATTAAATTATTAATCGATTAATTATAATAATATTGTTAATTAATAATAATAATAATATTATTATTATTGATTAAATTATTCATATTATAATATTAATAATTAAATAATTAATAATATTAACAATCGATCGCGAACAAATAATAAATTAAACGAAAAACAAACAAATCTGTCGAACGACGATTTAAACGTTCAAAAAATTCAAAGGTAAGAAAAAAATTGAATAAACGCTTAAAAAAAATAGACAAGCGAGAGATCGAAGTATCGGCGGCTTTTACGATCGATCGTTTCGGCGTTTATAATGAATGACGACCGCGCGAGGTCGCGACAGAAAGAACGAGAGAGACGATAAAAACGTCCTCGTCCTTCGCTCGACTCGTCATAACCTTCGTCAACTATAACGCGCGTCTCACCTGGCCAAACTGAGAGATATCCGCACTTCGCTCTATAGACAAGACTCTATACGCGCTTTCATTTCCTACTCGAGACAACCCGGAACTTCGGATTAATTAATTTCGAATCGTTTCGACGATTTATTTTCCCACAAAAATCCTATTTCCTCTGTTACAATTTAATTTCTAAAATAAAAACAATAAGTCTATAAATCAAATTATCTAAAAGTTTCCAAATTATTTTTCTATCTTAAAAATAAAAAAAAAAACGTAAATAAAATAAATAAATGAGGAAAAAAAAAAAGAAATTTCGAGAAAAAAACATTTTTCAAGGTCGAATATTTGGCAAACGCGCAAATGACCGCGGGACGGTCGTTGGTCGAACGTGTGAGCGAGAGAGAGAGAGAGTGAGGGAGGGCGGGAGGGAGGGAGTGTGTGTGTGTGAGACAGAGAGGGGGAAGGACAGAGTGCGCACGCGCGCCGCGCTCGGTGCGTCGCTACTCGTCCGGAAAAAGAATAAAAAAGAAATAAAGAAAAAAAAAAAATACACACATACTCAATGCCTTTCCCCGATAAGTAATCGGGAAACGACGCGTATAAGTATTTTATAGTGCGTCAGCGTTGACTCCGCGTGGAGAGCAAAGGCTGCGTGAGTCAATTCCTCGTCATCGACGGAGGTACGCCTCGTGTCGCAAACGCGCTCGCGTGCGCGCTTCCAATTCCTACTATTTTCCTTTCTCGTACGAGATCCTTCGATGGTCAGTGAGGGCGGCTGGGGGGGGGGGGGCTGCTCGAACGCTGAACTTACGTCGCACGGCGTTGTACGAGCGAACGTCATTTTCGTATCGTACGTTTATGTGTATATATATATATATATATATATAATATTAATAGTACTATATATATAGTACTATTAATATAATATTATTATTATATTATAATTATAATATTATATAATTATATTATTATTATTATTATATTATTATATAATTATATCATAATTATAATTATATTATAATTATATCATAATTATATTATAATTATAATATTATTATATAATTATATCATAATTATATAATTATAGCATAATTATAATATTATTATATAATTATATAATATATATTATAATTATATATAATTATAATATTATTATATAATTATATATTATAATTATATATAATTATAATATTATTATATAATTATATTATAATTATAATATTATTATATAACGATCTTACAATTATAATATTATTACTATATAATTATGTTATAATTGTAATATTATTATTATTATATAAAAATTGTTGAAAATTTCAAAAATTTAGAGATAAAAATAGCAGAATAATAAAGTTTATAATTACTTTCCACGAAAGAAAGAAAAAAGAAAAAAAAATACAAAAATTAACGACTCGGTCGCTCTATCCTCTTTTTTTTTGCGTCGCGCATTTCTTGACTCGAGACGAGACGAAAATTTCGAAGAATTTTGTCGAGGGAATTCTCTCGGTGTCATTGTTAATAAATATGTAACAATGATTCTTAAAACTCTCCCGTTCTTTGACTCTGTACAATATTCCCCCCTCGCGTGTCTCGCCGTTCAAAAAGCTGTTTTGCTTTTTAATTACCTTGCAGTCTGGCCGCTCCTTCTCTCCCCTCCTCTCTCTCCATGACCCCCCCCCCCCCCTCTCGGCGGTCGTACGGTCTCGTTCACAACACGACGGAGTTCATTGCTATCCATTTTGGAAGCTCGAACACACCGGCGCATTCTATTTTCGGAATTGCAGCCTTTGTTGCCGCACGCGATTCTTGTACGACCCCCCCTCCCCCCTGTCCCCCTCTCCAAAGTTCGAAATTTTTGTGGATCGACCGTAATTTGTTCATATTTTTTTTCTTCGTTTTCTTTCTTTTCTTATCTTTTTAATTGTCAATTTTTCTATTTTCTTTCTCTATACCGTAATTGCGATTTAATGAAAAGCGTGGAATAATAATAATATGCTTAAGCCCGAGGTCAGTTTTTATTTTCCTGAAACGGGACAACAACAACAATAACAATAACATCAACGAGGGGAGGAGAAAAAACAGCAGTGAGAAAGAGAATATTTTCTGTTCAGGATTTTCTTAACCTTTCCTTGTTCAAATATTTTTTACGATCATAAAATAATGTGCATTTTTGTTATTGCCCCCCCCCCCCCCCCCCACCCTCCAGTGACCCACGTTCTCGTTTAACAAACACGTGACATCCTGAAACAACGAAAACGTCGCGAAAACAAAGACGTGTCCCACTCGTCATATATCTCTACTCGAAGTCTCGAAAGCTTCACGAATGTAAAAAAAAAAAACGAAAAAGAATTTATATATTTTTTCTCGCTTTTTTTAAAAATTATATATATATATAATATAACAATATCATAATATTTAATATATAATAATATAATAATATTATTATATAATATAAATATTACTATAATAATATAATATAATATTATAGTATAATATAATACTATAATAATATAATATAATATTATAGTATAATATAATACTATAATAATATAATATAATATTATAGTATAATATAATACTATAATAATATAATATAATATTATAATATTATAGTATAATATAATAATATAATATAATACGATTATAATATAATATGATATAATATAATAATAATATTATATTATATTATAATATTATACTATAATATAATAATATTATGATATAATATAATATTATATTATATTATACTATAATATATTATAATAAATTATAATTCGACGCACACCGCACACAAATACACGTATATAATATAATAATATAATTATATTATATACGCGTATTTGTTGTTACAACCATCGTCGTTAAGAAGAAACGAGTGAGCGACGGGGCGCGCGATCGTCGAACGTCGAGATAGCCAAAGAGGCAAGATTCAAAATGGTGTTGGATGGTGGTGGCACTGGTGGCCTACTTAGAGCCTATCTCTCCGTACGCTACGTGCGTTTCCTTGCTGAACAAATTTAAATAAATTAATCAAAACGAAAACAAAAAAACAATGACAATAAACCAAACAATCATTCCTCGAGGGAACTTTAGGCACGACGCACTCCGCAAAAGTTAACAAAAAAACGTAATAAACAAAGGTGAAAAAAAAAAATCGAAGAAGAAATACGTTCGAACGAAGCCTGACTTTTGTTCCTTTGTCCCTCATTCGCTTCTTCTTCATCGCCCTCCCCCCTCCCGCAAGATTTCTCTCGGTTCAACCTTGAACATTGTCGCGTTTAAATAGCCCCCCCCCCCCTCCCGTCATCTTCGTCGTCGCTCACTCGCTCCTACGTTCGAGGGAATTCCGTCTAAGATAAACAGTAAAGTACGTTGAATCGCGTTTCTCGGGTCATTATTCGGGGTGTCGGGCGCCCCCTACTAGTCCTCTCCGCTCCCCTCCATCGCCCCACGCCTTTGCTACGTCCAGCTCTCCCCCACTCCTGTCTCCCCCCTCCCCCCTACTTCCGCGTTTTCCTCGAGTTTCCAGCGCCCTCTTTGACACTACCCCCACTCCTCTCGTTCGCTCTCTAGCTTCCCCCCTCCCCCCTGCTCGTCGCTGCGAACCGCACAGCCATCATCGTACTACCCCCACCACCTCCCTATCATCTCTCCCTCCCCTTCCACTACAGCGACCTCGTGACGAGTCTCTTTTCGTGTTGCGCGCGTTCGTCCTTTGTACAACCTTGCGCGCACACCGCAATATTCCACTGAAAGACTGCAACACGCGCGCGTCGCGAGCGACGATTGCAACGGGCGGGTCGGACAAGGGTGATCACGAAGCACACCCGAGTCATCGTCATCTTCTTCTTCGGCTACTTCGTATTCCTCTTTCTTCCTCGAGGCTATATACAGTTAGGGCGCGATGTAAGACGCGAGGAATCGAAGAATATGAAGAAAGAGAAAAGCGAGCGATGACATTCGAGAGATTCGCCCGAGATTGAGGTGCCCAGACGTTCTCCCAGGGTTTGACCTCACGTGTCAGGCTTTTTAGACACCTGCCAGGCTTGCGGTTGGCTTTTACAAATGTCAGACTTTTTCAGAAAATGTTGGTACTTGTTTCTGTACTTTGCCAATAATTGCTACTCGCATCTCTAGAAAAAAGAAGTTGGAAGGTGCGCGTTGTTTTCTGACAAATGTCGGACATTGTTTTGGCAAAGTCAGGCTTTTCCATTTTTGCTTCTGGTCAGCCTGTCGGAGATAGATAGATACATTTGTTATGACCTTAACAGCACTTTGAGGCAAAATTCGCTTCCAGTATTGATACATTGCCATATTACATACGATATAAAGGGTGATTTTCATAAAGTGTCTCAAACTTTATTTTAAGATAGATGGGATCAATACAAACAAAAGTTGCAAATATACATTGGGGATATTTTTAATAGTTTGCGAGATATAAATGTTTAAAGTTGGTCCAATCAGAGCGCGCGGAGAAACGTTGGAACCGCCCACTCCCAGCCCTAGCAGCCAATGCCCGAGAAATAAAAATGACTGCGTAATAATATAATAAATAAAATTGACTGCTCTGAATTTTGCAACCCCAAATGTAACGCCCTACACTGTGCTATCTCTACGGCTAGGACGGGGGTGGGCGGTTCCAACGCTTCTCGGTGCGCTCTGATTGGACCAGCTTTAAACATTTATATCTCGTAAATTATTAAAAATATCCCCGATGTATATTAGGATTTTTTGTTTGTAATGATCTCATCTACCTTAAAATAAAGTCTGTTACACCTTATAAAATTCACCCTGTATAAATGATAAATGTTGCTTCCGAAAACAATGTTCAAAATTCTCAATCTTAATAACAAAATCAAATAATAAAGTAATGACATCGAATACAATAAAACAACAAATTTTAGTACAAATCTTTGTAAACAAACTTAACTATAACAATATTTTTCTAAAGAATAAAATTGTAGACACAAGTATAAGTCCAGGAGTAAAAGAGGGAAAAATTTCAAACGTCAGAAGAAGTTTTTGTTCAATCCAGTGGCTCTCGACCAGCCACAAAGAACTGGGAGCTACAAGAAACGACAGAAAAAATCTCAATCGCTAGTTGCTTTTATTTACTCATTTTATTTTTGTTCGTTTTGGTCTTTATCAATTACGGATACGAATAAAATAGATCAGAGGTCCGACACGAGATAAACACATAGCCGGACGCGAAAACGAGGGATAGAGAGAAAGAGGAATGAAGAAAGAGCGGGAAATTTCTGTGAAGAATAATGTTAAGAAGAACCCTGAATATCTTGGAAGCGCTCCAACTTTTTGTTTCCGCGTTCGACTCGCGAATCTTTAATACACGCGCATCGCGATTCCCTCTCCCGTATTGCCAAAAGAATAATTTTCTTTCTATTAACCGGTACGCTGATTTAGCTTCCCCTTTAACCTGGGTAGAATTGACTTCTCGCATTACAAATTAAAACAAAAAAAACTAAAACAATTTCTTGTCCCACAATTATTCTTATAAAATATCAAATTCATAATTAATAAATAATTATCGATGCATAATTATCCCTCTAAAATCGTTTCGCGGTATGGAACTCTTGTCATTTAGTGGAAATTTTATTTATTTCTTATTCAATTGAAAAATAAATAAAAATAGGATTTTGAGAATTTCTCCAACAGGTCAAAATTTCTGGTCACTTGTCGTTACCCACAAGTGTCGAGGATTCGAACGCCTCGCTAACTCTCTCTTTCTCACTCTTTCCTCTGCCTCTCGATATTTCGTCTCTGCCATTCATGAAGGCAAGCCCGAAGGTCCTCGGTGCGGCTGCACCGAGCACTACTCGGGGTGAGACACGCCAGATGGGGTCCCCCTTTCGCAGAGGCAGGTGAATTTTCCCTCCGTCGAAAGAGCCTCGTAAGCTAGAAACTTGTTTGTGTCAGTCACCCCATCCCCGTTGTAGCTTGGAAGAGAACAGGCTCGGGATTTGACCGAGAAAAGGGCAGAGACCCTGCGATGCTCTGCGTCAGACCGCGCAAAGACCCTACGGTATGGTGAGAAGGGAAGGAAGGGAGAGAATAAAAGCCGCTATGTTTGTACAATACTCACAGGGGGGAATCCCCTCTCGCTTCCACGAACCTTTCCCCTTCTCCGATTACGAGAGACGCCGAGAGCAGGTCAGAAACTCAAGATTCCGTCCCCAAGTTGTGTTTGAAAAGAATAAGAAAGAAGAAAGCGAGAGAAAGAATTGGAATTATTGAGAAATCAGAGACTAAACGGGAAACCCTTACCGATGGACAGTAATAAAGAATAACGGTTCTTTTCTTTTGTCTGTTTGCTAAATAATACTCTAGGAATTATTGTCCTGCCTAGGATTATTTAATTACCGATATTTGATTAAAATAATTATTCTCAATTGCACGAAAATCGACAAAGTTTTCATTGTTTTCGTGGCAATAATTTACGTCGATTATTCTTCTATTTATTGTTCAATATTATTCGTTTCATTCCTGTGTGTTACTTAGATCTGGGCTAATTTCCAAACTCGACGTTATGATTCTCACAGAAAAGGAAAAATAGATGTTACCTAAGGGCAATCGGTAGGAGACTCGAGTCTCGAATATTTCCCTCGTTTGCAATTTTCACAATGTTGTGGAAGTGCGATGATTCACAATAACTCGAGGAACGAGACGAAAGTTTTATTTCACTCTCGGCTACAAACTCGAGTATATGAAATTAACGCTTGTGAAGGTTCTTTCCCATAAAGCAAAAGCGAGAATCGTGAGTGATTATTACATTATACAAGAACTGGGACTAAGAGAGACAGGCGAGTTCTCTCTCTCTCTAGCTCGCTCGTTTCAAGGAGATTCGTTCACCAATGTGCGAGAAAAAGATAATTCATTGTCTCTCGACGAGGCGTCCCTGGCTAGCCAGATATCGCTCTGTTTTCGCTCGTGGAAAAGTCGCTTTTATAAACCACGCGAAACCTCCAAGAGAAGTCGGTTCTGGTCTTTACCCTCGGATTAATTCTCCACCTGGATCAATTTTTTTCCTGCAAGCAAAAAAAAAAATACAAAAGAGTATTATTTGATAAGAATGTAGAATTTCCTATTTTTCATTACCCTTGAAAAAATATTTACAAATTCATGGACGTTGGAAGAGTTCTTTTTTTGTTACGTTGAGCCTGTATAACGTTATTTATAAAAGGCGTCTCGTTGAAGCTGATCAACTTTCACCGTTCTAGGTGCGAATATCTCTGCAATATATGAGTATTATAAATTACACATGTACTTAAATATACAATTATAATTTGCTCTATTAATACCACCTTCGCTCAAGCTTAAAGATTTTCATGATTTTTTTGTACGAGACAACTTGGCTCGGTACAAAAAGCTCGATGTATACACTCGTGAAAGTTTTATCAATTTTTCTGATCGCTCCAGCTCTACGTATTCCAAAATATATATGGTTGGCGCATTTGTATCACAGCCGAGATACGTCAGAAGTGCTGAAAGTTTAACGAAATTATTCACATATTTAACGTGACAATTTTTTTTATATAAATAATTGTTAATTGGAAATATAAATTTCTTTAATTATTATCGTAACGATGAAATATGAAATTGCGAGAATAAAACGTCGCAGGGCCAATGGTCACTCGCGCCGGTGAGGTTTTTGGTGCGCATGCGCGAGTCGACGAAACGATAAATTCATTGCGGTATAACGGCGAGGTTATTGCATACGTGCAGTAAAGTAAAAATATAAACGTCGCGGACACATATCGCAACGTTCGTTCTTTCGTCGTCCGATGTTCGCAATCGCACGTTACAACAGCGCGAAATCTCTTTTGTGACCAATCATTAGAGGCGATGACTAGCGACGTAGAGAAAACACACGGCGTTGTGTTACACACTCGTCTCGATGGTCGTAAGCATCGCGAGGCCAGACGTGTGTGTACTAAAGCGATCCCGTATACGCCCGTTTCAACCGTTCGTACAAGCTATCTTTCGTCACTAGCAAGCTATACACGACGACGTCAACAACAAGGAGAAGTTACACACGAATATTCGCTACCCTCTTCATCGCGTTCTCCTACACAATCGCAAAGTCTAACGTTCCTCTCGCGGACCATGTGACGGAGCGAACTACGTCTATGAAGTCATGCGGGACAGAGGCATGGCGTGACTCGTATTTGAATCGACGCTAGCGCCACTCGCGCGGCGGCCATCTTCGAAATCGTAACCGCGCGAAGTTCGAACGACATTTACAAGTATTTTAAATTCTGCAAGGTTAAATCAGTATTTGCATCAAAAATACATTACACTAAACAGTCTTATGAGACATTTTTCGAACTGTAAGTGTTAAATGAACAATAACGTTAATGATTCGTCAAAAATAAATATTTTCCTTAAATCAATACAAAAATTGATAATTAACGTAATTTGTCTATTCAAATCTCAATTTCTGATATTAAAATGATAATTTCTATCCTCCCTGATAGAATTGAAGAATCGATACGTGTGAATTCAATCGCTAGTACGAATAATTCGAAACTCGAACGAAAAGCGATTTGAATTTCGGCGGGAAAACTGTGGAGCGCGGATCGCCTGCGTTGTGAATGGAATCGCCGGAGCGACTCGGTGCTTTGCGTATCAGCCTGTAATATCGTATGGCAGCGACGACCGAGACGACGAAACGGACAGTGCCACTTGCCTGGCACTCGCAAGCCTCTTTGGTGTGTGCCCCATCTCGAGCTATCGCCATCGTTGAAAACATTCGGCTCGTTGCTCGTCGTTATCGTAGAGCGTTCCACCTCCGCGTACTTGGCTGAGAGAGAAAGAGAGAGAGAGAGAGGCTCCCTCGGCCACTAGGATAGAAGTGTAATATTGAACGCTCGAACGCGGAGGGACGGTGGGCCGTGTGGTGCGTGGTTGTTCGCGGCGGTGTGTGGCGTGAGACAGAGAGAACTAAGAGAGAGAATTCGTGAGAGATATCTCTTTGCGTATACGACACACGCACGCACGCTCGAAACATCATTAAGCTCTTGTCTCGACCATCACCCATTTATTTTCAACCGTTTCACATCGCGACTATCGACGGAGACGAAGAAAGACGACGTAAAACGTCGAAATACCAAGACGAAAAATAATAATCGCGCCTACCCCCCGACCCCTCTGTGTCTGTGCGCGCGTGTGTCTATACGTGTTGTGTCCAACGTGCGTGTGCGTGTGTCCTGTGATCGCGAGCGTGAGAAAGACGAAATACGAGGTAATTCTCCGTCTCGGTTTTTCTCGTCAATTTTATACGTTACGAATTGCAAGGTCTCCCGAGAGTCTACGAAAAAGAAAAAAAAGAAACGATAACGAGCGAGCCAATGTCTACGTGTGAGTCCCGAGTACCGAATAATACACGGGAAAGCTACCGCGAGCTGTCCAGTCGAGTGAGCGAGTGTGAGTTAGACTTTTAACGTACAGTGCCTCCCAGAACCCTCGGGCTAACCGAGCAGCAGCAGCAGCAGCAGCAGCAGCAGGGAACTAGCGACGACCGCGCTACGGTGACGTCAGTGGAAAACAAAAAAAAACAAAAGAAACGAAGAAGATTTAAAAAGATTCAAACACGCGTGTGAAGGAAACAAAAATTGCGATAAAAAATTCTCCAATCCTTAACAAAAAGTAAAGTGGACAACCTGCGAGCTTGTGTGTCGTTTTTTTTTTGTTTTTTGTTTTTATTTTCTTTAACGTTACGGGGACAAACACGCTGTTTCTATAACAGTCCGTCATCTCTCGATCGTGTGCGTGTGCGTGCGCGTTCCTCGCTTCCCCTTGGACGTATATCGAAGTAACTGTCCAAGCACACCCAGGATTAGGAAAAAAAAAAGCAAACCAACACCAGCTCAACACACACACACAAACGAGAAACTGACGATATACTTATTGTTACCTACGATAGAAACCGTAGCGGAGGTGGAGCGAGAGAGAGAGAGAGAGAGAAGGAGAGAGAAAGAGAAACACGGACGCACCAGCAGCATAAGCGAGCGCCACCGCCGCCGCACCGTGCCCACACTTAAATGCCTGTGAGACACTCTTACTACTCCATGTTGTGCATCGGTTGTTGCAACACGATTGCGTGCTGGAAAGTGAGTGTGCGCCTCTCAACTCTCTCAATGCCCCCCCCCCCTTCTCCCCAGCAAATCGAAAACCGTTCTTATATTTATTATTCCTTTCCCATTATAATCATTATTATCGTCGGTATTATTATTTTTATTGGGATTAATAATATTGGTATTATTATTATTGTGATTAAAAAACAAATTTGATGAATCCTGATTTGGCGAACACACGCGGGGGCAATGGATAGGTCAGCGTACAGTACTTTGTGTATCATGTGATATATGTATTTCGTCGTAATGTGGAGCGGCGGGGGAAAGAAAGGGGGGCTCCCTTATGGAGATCGTGGAACTCCCCTGACACCTTTAGTTCCGGTTCTGAAGGATTTTCTACTCGAAAAATTGATCGAAACTGGGCGGGAATAACGCACGACAAATTTATATTGAGTGAACAAAAAAAAAAAGAGACGAAATGTACGCGGCCGTTGAGAAAATCGTGATGCATTTTTTTTTCGTTACTTTTCGTTGTAATTGTGAGGTTATGAAGACGTGGAGACGGAGGTTAGAATTAAAAGTACGAAAATTGAGTGGAAATGACATTTGCGTGACGCGAATAATTAGATAATCAGATCTTGGTGTGAAATTGCGGGAAATACGTCGTTATTATTGCGTATTCCGTTGATTCCTCGATTTCCTGTCAACATGGCTATCAGTCTGTCTCTCTCCTTAACCAGTTTTAACTCGTTTCCTTTTTTTTTTTTTTTTGTTTCTCGTTCTTTCGCCTATTCCGTTGCTCATCGCGATTTGCCAGATCGTCCAAGCTCCCGTTATATTCCCTCTTTTACTCGGTTCGAAATTTTTTTTTCGGTTGATAGCATTATTATCGATATTTTGTCTTTAGGCACGTTTTATAGAAATTGGGACAATGATGATTGGAATCAAAGTTTTATCAAGTGATTTCTTTTTGTTACATTTTTCTTTCTTTTTTCAGAAGCGCTCTGAGATTTTGGGTGAAAGGTTTTGTTCGCAACGCTGCGTCAATGACTATCAAATTTGATTTGACCCAGAATTGCAAAGTGTTTTGAAAAAATTGGGTAAAATATTGTGTTCCATCGGAGGCGAGTTGCGCTGGAGCTTGAGATCATTTTTAAAGGAAAGATACGAGAAAATTGACATCAATAATTTAACAATGTTTGGTAGTATACAACTGTGAAGATACAACGTTTCATTCAATGTTCTTCCTTTTCTTTTCTTCATTGAGCAATGATAGAATTTCTTTTCTAAAAATCTAACCTCGTTGAGAACGAGCGCTAACTGAGTATAATTATGTTTACAGGTGAATTTGTGGTGACGGCTGGTTGCGGAGGAGCGATTGGCGAGAAGGCTGCTGCAGCGCGCTTACAGCGCACAGAGTGAGCCTGCACCGAGCTGACTGCGACTTCCCACTGTTTTGACCAGGCAGTGACAAGACTCAACTAAATAGGATATATATAGATTATATAATTAAATAGAAAATCAATTGAAGAAGAAACGTGAAGGACGAGGAAGAAGAGAAAGACGCAAAGGACTTCACGATATTCTCAAGTTGTAGAGAAAGCGAGGAAGAGAGAGGTTAGGCGTGATATAAGAATCCAAGGTTTGTGAAAGAAGAGAAGATAAAAATGGAACGCGAGTCGAATCCCATGCAAGCTCTATGTCGGAGCGGCTGTGGCTTCTATGGATCCCCAGCCACGGATGGCCTGTGCTCCCTCTGCTACAAGGAGAACCTCAAGAAGAAACAACAACCCCCGGTCTCAGCGGCAAGCGTTGCATCGAGTCAGGCTGTTTCCGGTAACGCTGCAACGTTGCAAAACACCGCATTCAGCAGTCCTGCTTCGACAGGCACAACCGCACAGCCTACCATTCCCACCATACCTCAACCAACGACAGATTTGCCAAGTCCTAAAGAGGTGAGATTTGTTCGCCACCAATGAAACTTCATCCGCAAACCTAGACAGCAAAATTTGTCCTCGTTAATTATAAAACTATTCTATTCTAGACACAATTTATCCCAAGCGTGGTAAAGAAACATTTCATTATAATTACAAACGTAAAAACGATGAGGAATATGGCGAGAATTTATACAAATTTGTTCAGCTTATTTTCAAACTAACAGAGATAAAAAGTCAATCGAAAATCTGTCGAATTTGAGTTTCGAGCAGTCGACAAGTTGCCATGGATTCTCGAGGAAAAACTCACTCTTTCGGCATCGATAAATTCCCAGTTAATTATGGCCTCGGGCCATGGCTCATCCTTTCAAAATGATTCACGCGAGATATCAGTAATTTTTTTATTCAATTAATATCTCTTATCGAGTTCGAACGAAACGCGATGGTTTCTCTTAATTGTAATTTCGTATCGACAGATTTTTCCAACGAAAAGCATTCCGTCTGACATTTGGGAAAACAACCTCTCGCTAACAACTCTTGACAGTTTGTGTCAAACGCAATCTTCCAACTTCGATTACCAACCACGCCGTTTATCGCCTTAAAAATTATCTTACATCTCTCGTAGTATTTCCAGTGTCAACAACATCTGAATCGTTACGCAATGCAATTCGCAAATTGGAGACAAAAAAAAACATTTCAATCAATTCGCAGCACCGATTTGTCGTTTGAGAAATTGTTTTTCACCAATAACGAACAGTTTTATTACTCGAAGCTCGGCTCGTTCGTTCAAGGCCTATCACAACAACTCAATTTATAAAAGCGAAGAATAATCGGTCGTTTGGAAGATTTCGTTTCGTTCGAACGTCGCCTGAATATTATTTGTACGACGCTATTGCTTACCTCTGTTGTTTCGTTTCCGTACAGGTGAGCAGGGACGATCAGGAAGGCGAAGTTGGTGTGAGCGGTGGAGCGGCCGAGGGTTCGGTCAGCAGTGGCGATGCGGATGACTGCTTCGACGGTAAAGAGACTGATAAGGAATCCAAAAAGAAGAAAAATCGTTGTGCCGTTTGTCGCAAGAAAGTTGGTTTAACTGGTGAGTTGTCTTTGTGAAATTATGTCGATTGACCCTTTGAGCTCTAAGGACGCATATATTCGTCAGCCTATGCATCTGCGGACCACATAAGCTTGAAAGTACTCAGGTCTCAAAGGGTTAAAAAGAAGAAGATATTCGTTCAAGACTTTGATATTAATTTGTATTTGTTTCTACGCAGGTTTCGAGTGTCGTTGTGGAGGACTCTTCTGCTCTATGCACCGATACAGTGACAAGCACGACTGCAAGTTCGATTACAGAGAAATGGGCGCCCAAGAGATACGGCGTAACAATCCAGTTGTTGTTGGTGAAAAAGTGCAAAAAATTTGAACTATCTAGTGTGTAGTCGTTGGGAAAATGGTTATATAACTATATAAACAAAAACAAAATATTACAAAAAAAAAAGAAAAAAAAAATACAGAAAGAAAGAAAGAATGACATGTAAGGAGGAGATAGGTGGCGCGAGAAACGAGCTAGGTATACCACACAACGGAATAATAATAATTGATACAAATACGAGAGAGAAAGAGAAACCACGGAAAGAAAACACGCGTGAGAAATTATATCCTGGCAGCTGATTGCACATCGAGGAATGAGGAATATTAAATTAGTAGCGAAGAAAGGAAAAAAAGAAAATACAAAACAAGAATAAATAAGCGCGACGGAAGTAAAGAAATTCGGGAGTATATCTATATATAAATATATATAAATATATATATATATATACATATACGAATGAGAGAGAGAGAGAGAGCAAGAGCGAGAGTAACGTGCGAATGTAAAAGTGTCTGGATAAGTAAGAATGTAACAGGTGTGCGCGGTTTAGTGATTGGAAATGATAAGATAATTGAAGAGAAGAGGAAAACAAAAATGTTAGGATTTTTTCACAAAGCCTTTGTGGAGGGTGTGCAAATTAATCAATAGAGATGAATATTTTGCAAAGTTTTTCTTTTCCGTTTTTCTTTTTTTTTCTTTTTTCTTTCTTCTTCTGTTTTTTTTTTCCTTTCTTCTTTCGCGAAGCCCTGAAGTGCGTGTAAAACGGTTGACATCCATTTTATGCGATGGAAGGGAGGCAATGGGTACGAGATGAAAATTGTTTCGTTTTCTGGATGTCAGTGCCATGTCAGAATTGTCACGTTTATCGAGAGAGAGAGAGTTGTGCGCGCGAGTGCGAGACACCAGAAAAGAACGCGCGAAGGGGGAAACGGAGAAAAGAAACCACAGAAAAAACAAAAAGCAGAATAAAAAAAAAAGTATGTTTGGAGGGATATAAAGGAAGATATACAAAGAAAACGAAAAACACAAAAAGAAACAACAGATATCTGGTTACTAACTGCTGCCAGCTTACTACTACTATTACCTATTATTATTATCTTTATCGATTATTACGGTTTATTATTATTATTATCTATTATCTATTATTATTATTATTATCTATTATTATCTATTCTATATTACGTTTATTAATTTACTTAAACGCAAACAAAAACAAAATCGCTGGTGTGAACACAACTGGTAAATTGAACCAATTCGTGATGGAACGTGAGATAATGAAAATATCTAACGAGTGCGACGAAAAGGGTTTTTAAAGAAGAAGAAGAAGAAGAAGAAAATGAAAAGAAATAAGAAATAGAAACTTTGTTTCTGCGTGATGGAGAGGATCGATTCGAACGTGAAGAGAGCCACACACGTATCTATTATATTTAAGTAGACGCGAAATTCCTGGTGCAGTCAGTCAGTCAGCCCGCGTGCGTGTCCACGCTTGCGTGTTTCTTTATTTGTTTTCTTTTATTGCGCGAGCGCCTTCGAACCCGCAATTTATTAATATGATTTAAAGAGATAGCGAGAAAGAATGTTAAAGGAAGAACAACATCTTGTCGAAGACACGTCGAACGTGAAACCCGAACGATAAACAAAAAAAAGCAAACAGGGACTGGAACAAACCGAAAGCTTGAAACGATGAATAAGAAAAGAGGAGGAGAAGCGCGATGGATGAAGGAAAAATGAAAATCATTGTCGATTACACGAATGAACGAGGCGTGATTGAACGCGTGTAAAATGGATTTTTCTCCGTTTGTTTTTCTTCTTTGTTTCTTTGTACTGGCGTAACGAGAATATATCGAAATTTGAAATAACATTTGTGGAAAGAAATGCAACAAGAAAAAAAAACAAGCACGATAGAGATAAAATAACTGCGGTCAAGGGGACAAACACGGCCGGTCGAGAGAAAAGGGAAGAGAGAGAGATTGCGTTGTTTAGGCGATGATGACTGACGTTGATATATGGGTGATCACAATTCTAGGTTTAATATGCGAACGTAGTAGTCTAATAATTATTAAGTATATTAGCCGATTGATTCATAAATAATGCAATGGAAGTATAAACGAAACAAAAACAAAAAAAAACCAACCAAACGTAGTACTGTGTGTTTATGTCCAATCTCACGTGAATATAATGAGCAATTTATTTCGTTCATCGAATATGAACGATGGAAGAACGACTAACTAAAAGATAAAAGCAAAAGGAATACAATTTGCTTTTTACAAAAAAAAAAAAAAAACAACAAAAAAAAAACAAAAAAAAATCGTTATTTCGCGTGTTTTATCGGCAAACCGGACGGCGGAATTCTTTTTCGTTTTCTCTCTTTAATTGTTTCGCGTTTTCGTGGCTTTTGTTTTTAAATCAATTGTGTTTTTAGCAAATGAAAAGCACTTTTTGAGAAAAAAAGGATAAAGAAGGGAAAAAGAGAGAGAGTGAGAGTAAAACGGATAATAAAATTGAAAATAAATCTTTCTCTGTCTCAGCTTGGCTGTATTTTTAGCTTGTCGCGAATGACTCGCTTTTTTTCTGAGTCGGTGAGAAAAAGAAATAAAGGAAAAGTAAGAGACTCACGAGCGTGACCGAGGAAAGAGGCGAGCGAATGTTCGAAAGCTTCGTTTTTCATTCGGAGAAATAATTGTTTGTCCAGTTGGGAATGTACGCGCGAACGGAAGCTTCGTTTTATATATAAATATAAATATATTATAAACGCTAGAATTATTTAGTTTGAATCGACGAAAAAAAAGTAAACGAGGAAAAGAAAATTATTGCAAAGGAAAAATCTTCTAAACGTCCAAATAACGATTGAATTAAAAAGTCTTAGGTGAATTCTTTCGAATTCTTGAAAAAGAAAATAAGCAAAAAAAAAAAAAAAGAAAAGAAAAAAAAACGTTTGTTCATAATGTAACAACGCTGCTCGCAGTTGGTTCATGAACCTGATAAAAATTGTAAAGCCAACTGGGACAGTTCCAAGCACGCGATGCCGAAAGAAACAATTATTTATCGACGATATTCGCCAGAAAAAAACAAATTCGCATCCGAACTCGACAAAAACAAAAAACAAAGCTCATTCTTCGCACTCGTACAAGTGCATTCTCCTTAGTTCAATCGTATGAATCTTCGTCGAGCAAGAATTAACGAAAATTTGAGCGTTAATTATTGCGAATATCTTCGATCGTTTTCGTTTTTCTAATGAAAATTCTTTGATAAAGAAAAATCAGAGAAAACTAAGAAACTAAACAAATTTTGCATCTCGTCGTCGTCGTCGTCGTCGGTAACAAATTGTACGGTCGTAAACGTTATTTTGTAAAAGGCACGTGCGCAGAGAGAGAGAGAGAGAGAGAGAGGACAGGGCGCAGCTGCGAGCGCGCTTGCCATTTCGTTATTAGTAAATATTGCTATTTCTTCGCTCATCGAAAGAAAAGAAAAGGAATAATATCGCTTTTTACCTACTAGAACTACTACGTACGAATATGGACTGATAAAGCCGAATAACACAAGGGTAACGTCGCTCGATCGCTCTCGTTCGTTTTCTTTTCTTTTCTTCTTGTTTGTAAAAAAAAAAAACAAAAAAATCTAATTGTACTTTATAATTTCGAATTGAAACAACAGTAATGAGAAAAAAGAAAGCTTAACGTGTAAAGAAAAGCAAGAAAAGGAAAACCAGCGGAGAACAAAGAAGAAGAAAAGACAGAGAAAATAGTTAATAATCGCGATTTTTGTTGGACAGTCCGAGATCTCTCTGAAAAAATGTTGTTTCATCTTGCTCGACCGTATTCGCCTTCTCACCTTCGATCAACAATCTACGATTTTTCATTAAATCTCTTCGAGTCCATAAAAATCGGGAAATCTGTGACGAAAATGTTGAAACGTGTTTTGCGCATAAAAAACATTTGTTAGTAAATTTAATTATGGAACTCTCGGAAGCTTTATTCGCGTTTCCAAAAGAATTTTTAATGCCTTGAGCGAGGAGAAGAACGGAAAAGAAAGAAAACAACAAAAACAGAAAAAAAAAATAACAAAAAAAAAATAACGAAAATAAAACAAGCAAAAGAAAACTCGATGTCTTCCCGCACGACGAAACAACAACAACAACAACAACAACAAAAACAGCTTTTTCGAAACTCTCGGCGAGCGTTATTTCGAAGCTATCTTTATCGCTGTTGTTGGCGATTAAAATCGATCGTTTGTTTTCCCTCGAATTACCGGCTTGTATCTTTGGCCTCAGTTGGGCCTTTTCCTGCCCCCTCGTTTGTCGAAATAATCGTCGCACGTATTTTCTTACCGTTTATCCACGTGGCTGGTTGAGAAGAAAAAGAAGAAATAAAGAAAGAACAAACAAAACAAAAAGAAAAACAAAAACTATGTATCGAGCTTCTTTCCAATTAATCCAAAAGCCCAGCGAAACAATATTGTATAATTCTTTTATCTCCTGGGTCCAAAAACCAACGACACTCGTCGACGCGCTCCAATGCTTTATTACTTCTTTCTCTTTTTTTTGCTTCTCTCGCAAGATCCAATTTACAATTTTGTACGAAGCGTGTAAAAACGCGTGCGATTGTTCAAAGAAGCGCCCGAGACTCCAGTTTTAAACGTTGAGAAAGAGAATTTAAAAAAGAAAAAAGTGAGAAAGATAGAGAGAAGAAACATAAAAATATAATCAACCCTCGATGCAGAAACAAACGAGAGCCTCGAGGAAGCTTTTTCTTCTTTTTTTCATCGACAAACTTTTGTTGTCGACGAGGGGAAAAAACAAGAAACAACCTAAAGAACAAAAAGAAACTCAAACCTCTAACCGGGACACGACTTCGTAAAAAGATATTTTACCATCCGATCGTATCCAAGTTGGCTTGTAACAAAACCGTGCATTGACGATGGTTCGTTGTTTGTTTGTTTTTTTCTTCTTTGTTCCCGGGCCTCGGTATTCGATTAATAAAAAGGCAAAGATGAAAGAAAATAAAGGCGAAGAAAAGACTGGAACTTGAGTCAAGAAATTATAGAGAAAACAAAAACTGAACAAGCAGCCATGAAACAAAGAAAAGAAAAAAAAAACGAACGAACCAAATAAAAAATCGCAGGATACGAGAAAGGAAAATGTGACAAAACAAACAAAGAAAAAAAAAAGAGAGAAATTTTAGGTGCGAGTGAGAGCGGGATAACGCACACCACAAGCTCTATTTGGTAAAATAATATCGACGGAAAGGTTGCCTTCAGGCCTTCACATCCTATTTTAGGCATAGCATATTTTTCTAACATATTATCGCAATATCGGAGGATTCTTGCCTAGCGAGAAAACAAAGAAAACCCGAGAAAAGAGAGAAAGAGAGAAGAAAGAACGCTGGATTAAAAGTTAAAAGAAAATGAAGAGAAGAAGTAAGAATAAAAAGGCGTTTGATAGATTGAGGGGGCGCAGAAGAGAATGAATGTGTTTAAGGGATGATGTGATTCGTGCGAATGGAAGAATAGCGATAATTGGAGGGAATTAAATACAATATTGAGAGAAAGAGAGAGAGGAGTTGTATGCTTGGTTTTATGATGAGAATGAGAAGAAGAATTATCCGGGAAGAGAGAAGGTTTTGAAGCGAATAAAATATATTAGAGCGAGGGGAGGATAAGGAGAAATGAGAATTTCAGAAGGGGAAGGAACAAAAGTAAACGAGAACGGTAAATAAAAAAGACAAAACAAAAAAAAAAACAAAGAAAACTGAAAAAAAAAAACTTTTGAAACAAAATGAAAAATCTGAGGATAAGCGAGGATTTATCAGCGACGACGTTTGTAATACTAAAACACACAAAGAAGCAACAAAAAAAAAAGCGAAAAAATAAGAAACGAAACACTCGGCTGACTCTACATAAGGACGTAACACGATGCTTGTAATTATTAAAATTGATATTAGTACGTTTAAGCGATTAAAAAGTAACATCAACTTTAATATATTATAAATGATTACCGATTACTTACTCCTACGTGAAGTGACGAAATTGGATGAGTGGGCGAGACGAGAAGAAAAAGTTATGGCAGAATGAAGCATAAAAATTTGAGAGAGATATATTGAAAAAAAAGAAAAACCCATGAACAGAAGAGACACAACAAAAGAAGAAGATGGAAAAATAAATGAGAGATGCTTTAGAGTTTAGGTTCGTCTAAGTAAACGGATTTAGCGTATTTACACGATGGGAAGAAGGAGAAAAAAAACAGAAACAAATAACTCGTCCCTCTGTCCTCGATTCCTTCCTTTTCGCCTGGTCCCTCTTAAGAGAACGTCCCTTATCGCTCCAACACTTTCTCAAAAAGAAAAAAACAACAAAAAAAAAAGAAAAGAAAACATTCATTATTATAGTCGACTATATTTATATGTATATTTAAAAACGAACAAAAAATATATATAAATTCATCACCCTATACTACAAACGAGAAGCACACAAGAAGAACGTTAGGGAACGTGTAGCTTTTCACCAGGTGTGGTCCACAGGTCTCGTTACAGAGAAGTAAGCAAGAAAGCAAAAAAAGAAAAAAAAAAACAAAAGTCCATCATTTTCACTTTATTCATTCGTAACAAAATTCGCCTTTGTTTCTTTTTTTTTGTCCTCTACAGTAATCAGTTTTATTATTATAATTTATTGCATTATGAATATAATAACAAATTATCAACTATGTGATTATAACCCGTCGATCGTGGATACCGCGATAAGGTCTCTTCCTCTCTCTCTCTTTCTCTCTCTCTTACTTTCTCACACTTATCGATCTTGAAAAACTTGGCGCGGAACGTACGTACGTTTAGGGTACGCTTTAATTTTCCTTATGCCAATGAAGAAAAGAGAGAAGAAAAAAAAAAAGAAAAATCGCAAAAACCTTAAGTGCACTTAGTAAATAATCGCTCGAGCAACCGATTATATCGTTATTTCTATTATATATATGTATATATATATAGATAGATATACATATATACATATATATCTTCTATTACTACCGGCTAAGATCAATTGAATCAAGCAAATAATCTCGTGTGACGAAATTCTCACGGAAAATTTCTCTCAGGCTTTTCTAATAGATTCTCGCCTTTGGACTAGCGAAAAACAATGTAGCTCACAGCAAAGCTCTGTTTTCGTGTTATTTTTTTTGTTTTTAACATTGACTCGCAAAAAACGGAGCACGCGACTTTACCAATATCAAATCGAACCCGCGACTATCAAGCCTGTTCAATTTTTTTCGTTGCCATGATTTTTTTCGTCGTTTCGATACACGACATTTGTATACGAGACGATATTTTTGTTTTTTTTTTTGTTGGTTTTATGACTAGAACGCGTTGTTGTTGTCAACTGGATTGCGACGTTGATTGCCGTGACTCGATGCGACGACGTTCGCAAGGTACTTTTGTAGCGATTTATCGTTCTGCTGCTGCTGATTAGTGCTAAGAAGTGTAATCTCATTTTTCGCAGGACTCTGCGAGGGTAATGGTGGCGTCGAGGCTGGCGTCAATATACCCAATTCGTCGTCGTCGCATTCGCGAATCATCGATGTCTCCGTATCCGTGAATATAGGTTTTTCCGATTTAATGTAACCGTGATCCTCGATCGCAGCGATTTTTGCCTTGGCCACGGATTGTTTTCCAATCTTCACTGTTATTCCAGAATTCGCTGAATTTTTTGACGAATTATCACGTTGTTGGTGCTGATCGTATTTCATCGACGATGTTGCTTTGCCATTCTGCAGAAGCTTTATTTGCAGAACCGAACCGGCGTGCTGTATCGCAGCGTGATTCTTCAGGCCGTACGAAGTCTTGTAACTTTTTCCACAAGGGCATCTGAACGCTTTTCGTACCCTGCACAAAAGTAGCCGGTCAACCATGAGAAATTAAATTTGTTCTCTCTATTCTCACGTTATCTTAATTAATACGTGATTCTTCAGTCTGGTTCACAATTAATTATTCATCCGGTAAGTTTAAAAATTAAATATCTTACAATACCGTTTGTTTTTTTGTTTCTAGATTTGGTCCTAATCAGCCAATTTATTATCATCTATAACTTATGATATGTCGGGAGAAAAAGAAGGCCCGTGCGCTTCCTTTTTCTCCGTTTTTCACAGAAGATGCACGTACTTGCCATCGTTCTTATGACCGTTCTTAGAGTGGTACTTAATTCCATTGACGTTCTTGTAACGCTTCTTACAGCCGGGTACAGGACACGCGAATGGCTTGTCAATGGAATTGCTGTTGCTGTGACTGTTATTGGTACTGTTATTATTATTGTTGTTGGTGTTGTTGCTGCTGCTTGTCGTGTTCGTGACACTCGGATTAATTACCCTGTGAAACAAGATGTAAGATCAATGTGTCGCACGACAAATCCGTCGAACTTTCTTTTTCTTTTAAAATTGTGATTAACGTGAACTGTTTAATTGTTTAGTTTTTTGTTTTTCGCATCTTCAATACCTGCTACCATAGCGTAATATAAAATCTGCTGAGAATTCTTCGGAAGTTGTCCATGAGTCGTTGCTGTCTTCCGGCTCGCTCGCAAATTCATCGCCCTCTTCGGCCTCGCTTCCTAGCATTTTCCAAATATTACACGTGCAGTCGGGTTGCGACGATTGCCTGAGAAACTTTTACCTGTTGGTGTCGCAGCATTGTTACGATTTCTTGTCGATGCAGCAAGCGTGCTAGATTGACTCAATCTTCCTTGACTCGTGGCCTTTGAGCCCTCTTTTCTCGCAGCATCGGTCAAAAATCTTAATGCATAACTCAACGGTATACAGGTCGGCTGTTGAAGCTCCGTTTGCTCCACCACGTGAGGATCGTAATCTATGAAATGTAAGAGAGCTTACATCCTTCTTCCGCAATTGAACGCTGAATAATCATTTTTCTGGTCGACTGTTTGCGATAACAAATTTTTGCCCCGTTCCCTCCTAGATATAACAATTACTGTGAAATAAGTAAGTTTCAGCAGATAGCAAGAATTTGCTACACTATAGGATACAATTCTAATAATAGAGCATGAATTTTAAGACTGGACGATGTAACTTTTAAGTGTCCATTATCTTTAGCCATTCTCTGTGGGCGTGTAAGACCAAGATGTATTATGTTCTTTTATATAATGTATATAAACAAGCGATTGGATTCTTCAAAGAATAAAAATTTATATCATGTATCATGTTAAAACCTCAAATATAATATTTTACATAATTTTCTATTAATTCTAAATGAAGCCAAGAACCTAAGAATGTTGTAAAATAGAAGCAAATAATATTTCTATTTCTTTTTAATCTTTTAATTAGACAATTACTTAAAAATCTATTGATTCCAAATGAATCAAAGTGCATATACGAGTTCTAACTTGCTACCATCTATTATCCGTATCGAGTGAAATAGAAAGTGTTTGAAATTTGAGTAGTCAAGACTGTAAAAACTATTAAAAGACTATAGCAATTCTGGTTTTATAATCAAAGTACATTGCACAGAAATACAAAAGCTTCGCCATCAACCAAATTTTGAATGAAACTTGAAAAATATATTTTTTTATGAATGAAACAAATGCCACAGATCTAACCATGCATAACTAGATAATATTTCGACCATTAAAATGCATTTTATCCAACGAGCAATTGCTATGATAGTTCTGATTCGAAAATAAATGAAATGGTGAGCGAGAATGTCCAAGTAGTCGACCTTTGCTCGTTCAATTTTGAATTTTGAATTTCGAAAGATCAAAGTCTCGCACCGACCTGACACGTATATCAAAAAAAATTGGAAATCACGACGAATACGATAGTTATAGGGACAAAAGCTGTCACGCAATTAATGAAAAACGCGAACAAAACAACATCTCGAACCACGAAGATTAAAGAGCCCAGATAACCTCTTTCGTGATTTTCTCGCACATAACCTCAAATATGATTTTTCTCTCGTCAATTGATCGTACATCGCATAAACGTATTAATCTTCGAAGTACGTCGATATCTTGTTTTACCGATATGCGTTTCTTCAATGTGTTGTATAAGGTGTCCCAGACTCTTGAAAGTGAGGCCGCAACCGTTGAATTTACAGACGTTCAACATAAATACGGCCATAATATCAATGGGAGACTGGGAAACCGATGAGACGAGGCTATGGTATGGCTAGTCAAGCGACCTTTTAAATTCATATATTTAACTAACATTTCTGACGTAAAAATAACATTGAAAATAAGTAAAATTTCAATTCTTTAAATTAGAAATTCATGACAATTCGGTAATTATTCGCAGTAACGAAATTTTCAATAATTCTAGATCTCTTTTGATTCCAGGCTGCAGACGAAAAATACGTTCGGCTAAATTCGGTTGGTCGATAAAGGGCGACGGGGCGTGCGAAGTGGTGAACCACGGGTAGAGCGAAAATCGTTGGTTTCCGTTCGCTGCGCAATCGATTTACTTATGACGTTTGCGCAGTCTCCGTTCACCCCTTCGATCACCATTTTCACATTCCAAAGGCCGGGTCGCCTTGCCTCTTTCTCGACACTGTTCTTTGGTAAGTCCGAGCGCCTGCTGTGCTGGCAAGTGAGTAAAATTCGTCCGCGTTTGATCGACGAAAGAAAAACGTGAATAAACGACAATAACTCAGTACGATAAAAATTGACTCGAAACAATCGGTGGATTTTCGACGAATTGTGTACGATCGTAATAAGAGCGTAAATTTTCGTTTATCGAACGGTCAAAAAGTTGATGGGTGTTCGTGAAACGGAAATCACAAGGAGGTCTCGCGGATATACGGCCATTTTTGCGATTATGATGATGTGCCGCAAACGAGGAACTCGCGTGTTCGCCGGAAAACTATGATATTCGATGTTACACGATAGCACGGCGAATGAGATGAAAAAAGCTAATTCATGAAATCCTTTTTCTTCGATTGTCTGTCTCATAATTTGACCGTGAGAAGTACCCGACATTACGTAATGTCTCTCCTTCGGGGTTCAAGACCGTGTTCGATACTCGGCCGCTAGTAACATCTATTCATTTTACTATACATCTTTGACGGGCTTGCATATTTTAAATACTAGTAACGTGCGATACTTTCTACGTTACACACTTGATCGCCCTCTTATCGGTCGTACATTTTTCACATCCAGACGTTTTTATCGCGGCACGCTAGGCGGCGAACGCGGAGGAACAGGAGAGCATCTCTGTCTCTGTCTCACCAAGTCGCTTTTCACACCGCCATATAAAATTATATCTCGTTCATAAACGTGTTTTTTTTTTGGTTTTTAGGTAATCTTCGAGTCAACAAGATCACCAAAACCCTTCAACCGTCAATATGTTTGCCTGCACCCGATTCATCGCGCCGGTCGCTAGGAGCACCGTGAGTATTATATATTTCTATGACTTTTATCAAATTTATCTTTCGGCGAAATATCAACGGGAGCCAATGGTTACGAGATTTCAAGTCGTACACCTCCGTTGACGTGCTGCCATCATCGTTACATAATAATACACCTTTAATTATTCTCGCGAAAAATTCGGGAATCTGAATTTTCACGAGTTGAACTCTTTTCCGACATTTTAACGCGTTCCTTTTTTTTTTCTCTTTTTTCCTCAGCTGATCGCTGGTACCAAGAGCTACCTGCGTCCATTGAGCAGTGCAGTCATCAACCAGAGTCAGTCGCTGCAGGAAAAACAGAAGCAGACCAGCTTCGTGAGTGTAAGTCTTATTTAGTATTCCATAAAACTGTATCATGTTTTTCTTCCTATTCTTCGTTACAACTATACAAGCATTGCCTGCATACATCGGTGTGTCTCTTCATGAAACAGCACGCGCGCGCGCAAGCGTCGTCACTCGAGTGGGCGCGCGCGCACATTGCATAATGAACCCAAAGCTTATATAAGTCACGGGATTTTGTTTTGAGAGTTTGACGGGAAAATTTATAAAAAAAGAAAATCAAAATTCTTATAGGAAATCATAATACCTGACACTACAGACAATGCTCGATAATTCTCGGATTTATACCCGGTAAATAGGCGATCGGCATACTTTATCGACCCGATCAGTTTCTTAACCTCAATTTTTCCCAATTTTATTGAGCATTGCATTTTGATTTGTTTTCATGAATGTTTGATGAGTACACTCTTTCCATGAAATGGTTTCGTAGATTTTTTTCTGTAAGATGGAAGTCAATTTTGTTAATTGCTATTTTATATATTTAATTTAAAAAAAATCTACGATACCTCAGTCGCCATATTGAATTATGACGTCAGAGGAGCAAATGCATGCCGTTCTCACGAAAAAGCCTATGCTCGCATTACATACTCGTGACATGAATTGTTGAGCGAAATGTTATTTAAGCAATCTCATCTGACGTCAGATAGTAAACTAAGCTTTTCACAGATAAACACAGATATGCTATTAATTTAGTCATAATCCAAAATACTCATTCTAGTGAGCAACAGCTCTCACAGATTTTGACAGTGTTAAGAATAATCAAAATTTTGTTTTCTTTGCAGTCGCCAATCTTGCGCAACTTCCAGACGTCTGCGATCAGCCGTGACATTGACTCTGCTGCAAAGTTCATCGGTGCTGGAGCTGCCACAGTAGGTGTCGCTGGATCCGGTACGTACAGATCAATGAAGAAGTGTTTCTTTGAAAATATTCTTCCTTGGATTTTAAGAAATAAGTTGTCCAAAAATGATTATGCAATAGTTGCGTAATACAACTATACAGATTTTTAACCATGACATTCCGAACTCTTTAAAGTGCCTTTTAAAATGAGACGCCGCTTGATCCAGATTGTAAAGAATTGGGTTTTTGTCTGTACCTTCCAGGTGTTGGAATTGGCATCGTTTTCGGATCCCTAATTCTTGGTTATTCCCGAAATCCTTCCCTCAAACAACAAAGCTTCACTTATGCGATCCTTGGCTTCGCACTTACTGAAGCAATGGGACTTTTTTGTCTCATGATAGCATTCCTGATACTCTTTGCATTGTAATATTACACATGAGATAACTATGAAGATCAAGAAACCTTCGACGAGTCCCAGAAATCCTGTTGGCTTGACGATAAAGGAAAAATACCCAGTTTTCATATTCCATGGATCAAGAACACCCAAAGTGATATGCTCCCTTCCTTTCAAAACATTTTGTCCAATGAGTCAATTGAGTTTTCTCTTACAATCACAGGGATGTGAAACTCGCAGTGGTAAAAAATCTTTTGTTCATCACATTACATTGATTTGACTATAGGAGGTTACCTATAGTTTTCTTATCTGTCAAATGATGAAAGTTTGTGTCAATAGACAAGTGCCAGGAAATTCGTCTTGAACATATGTACAGCTTCCCCAATAAGCTATAAGTCTACATGTTTCATTTAAAAGTCAGAAATCTGAGATTCACATCCCTTCATGCGATTTATATAAAGATGCGATTTATATAAGTAGAGAAAGCGTTGGTATGTGGCAAAACGTATTGACATAATATTCGTTCCTTTCAGGTGCTGGAATTGGATCGGTGTTCGGTTCCCTAATCATCGGTTATGCCAGGAATCCATCCCTGAAGCAGCAGCTTTTCTCGTACGCCATTCTGGGTTTCGCCCTTTCCGAGGCTATGGGTCTTTTCTGTCTTATGATGGCTTTCTTGCTCCTGTTCGCCTTCTAAGCAGCAAGTCATTCATGGGGTGAAGAAATAAAGAAAAGAAAAGAAAAAAACAACAGCCTCCATAACGAATTACCGATAGTTATAGTGCGTCACTGCCAAGGCAGCGCTGCCCGTGTCATCATTCTTGGCTTTCAATAGTAAAGAGAGAACGACCGCCGGCTGTCTGGTTCGCGGGAGCCCATGAAATAATTAAGGACGCCTTTGATTGAAACGATACTCTCTCTGTTATATATATTATTTGAAAGAAAAAAAAAAACGAAAAAAAAACCATGAAACCAAAAATCTACTACCATCGACGATTGACCATAAACAAAAAATGCAACTACTACTGATACGTGCGAATGGCTCTAGTTGGGACGCTGCGGTGCGACAATTGACTGTCATGGTAACTCCAGATGAGAAAAATAATAACAACATGGAAAAAAAGATCTAATAACGGAGCTGTACAATTTTCCAAGAAAAAAAAAAGAAACAAATCAATTTCGAACCGTCACCGGACCCTCTCAAGCTCTTTGCCCGAATACCACACGATCCAAGCCCCACCCTTATTGTCATCGTTGGCACAGCTTCCTTCATCATTTCATGGCCTACCGCCTCATGTAGCATAACTCACGTTGTTATTGAAGTAATTATATATTGCAATATACTGAGAAAGAAAAAGGAAACCCGGACGACTATCCATGAATAGGAAGAAAAGGAGATAAGTTAGTTTGTCATGAAGAAATGGCAACGAGTAGTAGTAATACGCGAAAGCACGTACACACGCCCCGTCGTGTCGTAAAAAAAAAATCACGTTATCGTTATCGCCCTTTTCACGTCGTTGTCGGCACACGTTATATACATTTATTTTTTTTTCTCAAGTAAATTTTGTTTCTCATCTCATTGTCTACCAAGTCTCCCTTAAACCGAGACGGTTAATCATTGCTGTGCCGTCGTGTACGCACGTTGTTGAGGTAAAATCTCTTGGCGAGGATATTGTACATTGATATCGAATAAACATCCATGTCGTGAGACTGTTCTCTGTAGTTTGTTATTGATTTCTCACTTTAACCATGTATTCTTGACGAATATTTCAAGATAGCAAGACTTATTAGGATTGTTTTTGTTCCTTAAGATAATGTTCATTATCGACAGAGCGATCGCCACACTAAAAAACATAGTTATCACGCGGTTTTTCAATAATATATGTGAAATGCCCATGCTCACATTTGTATAGAGTTTATCTTTTGGTGGGATATACGTACAGTGGTATTAAGGGTCCACGATAAGGCACTTCCTGCGAGGAATGGATTTTGGATTGTTATGGAAAGAATGTTTACTTCACAGGAAATGCCAGCTGCAATTCATTTAATTTCTGAGACACCGTGTCATTTTAAGCTAACTTGTTTCCTGGTATCTCTCGTAGACTAAGATCAAATCTTTCCATTTTGTTTCTTTTTTGTTTGTACATACGGTCGTGCGCGTAATCTACGGAGAATAAAAGGACATATATCAGAGCGGATTAACGCGCGAACTGATCGACGACAGGAAGATCAGCATGTAATCCTTCTTTGAACACTTAATCGTATAGTACAGAACCGAAAAATGTTCCTCATTACTTTCGCATCGTTTCGACACAGTTGATAACAATTTCATCGGACAAAACGAAAGGCGCAAATACACTTCGTGGAGCTGGTACTGGAACGGTACTGAGTACGAAGAAGAAATGAGACATCAGTCGGTTTTACATGATAACGGTATTATTCAGGGCAATCGGTTCGCCGATACTGTTGGACGGCAGCATATTCAATTGTTCGAGCAATCCTTCGCGTTCTCGTAAACATGACCACGCTTTTTCTTGTTCTTTTCTCGTTAATGGTACCTTTCGCTGTTTCGAAGTGATCAATTTGTTATAATGCTCCACAACCTCGTTATCGGCAGTGCCAATTTTTCTTTTTAGAGCTTGTCGCTTGCTCTCCTCCTGCGCAAGATTGAGAAGTCTCTTCAATTGTGTTACATTGTGACTAGACAGTGCCGTGAGATCCTGCTGACATCTCTTGATCTCGGCTAATATCTCGTCGTCGTCCTGATTTTTTCTGTGTCCATCGGGCTCAAGAATACCTTGCTCAACTAGTTCTTTGTGCATTCTTAACTCTAAATTCATAGAATTCTGTATGCTAAGATCCCTCAGAACTGGTGGGTCGCCATCCCTGAATAATTTGTTCTCTGTATTGTTGTTAGCAACGTAGACGTTTTCTTCGAGCAATGCTGAGACGAGACGTTGTGTTAATGGTCCGGCGATTCCGTTAACTCTTCTATCGCCTTTGCCAACCAGCATCGACATATCCGAGCGGCTTTTTTTCTTGTCTCTGTTTGCATTGGCAGCATCCTCCTCCTGCAGAAGATCATTGTGAGCCCACACAAGACTGTAGTGTCTGCCGAGAGGCGGAATTTTCTTGAATTCACCAAGATCACTGTGAGTTGCGACTAATTCTTCTAGGAGCTTTATATCATCGGGCATGATATCGGTGCAGTAAGGATCGACCGAGGCCCAAAATTTGTTCGTCGTATCGTTCTTCGGCAGCAATAATTTTGGGACTTCGGATTTCGAGCCTTCAACCCGTACAATCTCATGAGGATTGGGCACCATTCGATCACCAGTTGAACCACTTATCGATGGCTTTTGTTTCAAGAGTTTTGTTGTTAGAGGTGATTGTGTTTTGGCATTCACGTCTTTAATTCGTGTCTTGTCATCGCGCAATTTCTTGTCCATCGATGACAAACCCTTGCCGCTCTTTGAACGCTTGTCGCGACGTTCCTCGGCCGACGAGAGGCTTGCTATTTCGTCCTGTAGAGTTCTCGTTCGTACTACCACGGAAGAAAGCAATGTTTCCAACTCTAGTTGAAGCGTGTCAAGATCTTCCATTCCTACACCCTCGTCCTCGCTTCGTTGTAATATTGCACAATAACGTGGCAATTGTCTCATACTGTCGATGCTCTTGAGGACCGGTAGAGTCGAGGACATTTCAGCCCCCTCCGAACTTGTGTCCGAGCTCTGCAATGATGTCTGTGCAGTTTTTCCACCTTCGCGAATCTTCACAGGCGTCTTCTTTGTACTTAACTTGCCTTTCCCCGACATTTTTGTTATCTGCAATACATTCAAGTCTTTTTATTGTAAGAACAAGCAACAGATTCGACAAAGACTTGTCATAAGCACAACGATCAATGATCGCTGAACAAGTTAAGTGAACAAGAATTTAGTCCAACTTTAACGAAATTCACAATAAAATGTTAATTGAAAGTGTAACCTATGGCTTTTGTATGAAATCAATTTTTATTTCTTCCATGCATTGGTATCGAAAACTGTAGCATTTTTTATACCATTATTTGCAAACTGTCATCAAACCAACATGCAAAGTTCTTCCTAGTAATAGTTTGAATTCTCTGACCTTACATAGACTTTTTTGAAAATATAACGATAATGGAAATAAATTCTTGATCCGATGTATATAAACATGTAAAACTTAAGAATCTCATTCACTGTCTATTTAGACTTTTTTTTCTTTGGAAATATAAAAAGATTACAGAATTAATTTCTTACTACTTATGGTACTCTTTCACCATCTGTGCTAGCGCTCGTGCCCCATTCGTTTACGCGCGCTCAGGTCTTTCGTTTTTATTTGTTCTTGTTTCCGCGACGTTCTTCAGAGTTGTCTCTGTCTCTCTTTCGCGTTTTCCTTGATCAGATGTTGAACATTTTCTTCCATCGAATTCGCACCACGTGTTTGTGATAATTTGTAGGTAAACGACTACATTATTGTGCCTTACTCCCTCATCATGCTCGAATGTTTTCTGAATCTTGATCGATGACCATCTGACTTGAAATAAACAGTTATAAAATCTGTCGGGTAATGAAAAACACGGGAGACCGATGATGGTAAGTTCAGTTCTTTACTCAATCACGAAACTTTGCAAGCTAAGAAACGTGGACCTTACGTTGGAATATAAATTTGTAATTGGAAGTTGTCGGTGCCGCCACGTGGGATTCAGTAGTACTAATCGCCAGAACCCCCAAAGAAGCTTCAGATAAGCACCAAAAGAAACTTACATCTATGCAGAGGTAATCACGCCCCTAACCCACTCAAAACACACCCTTCATGCACTCCTAATTCTCCCTAAACGTATGCTAGACGATACTCAAATAACAGCCCAAAAAACTTTCTTCAACCGTCCCAAATACACGGTAAAAACAACATTTTACCCTAGAAAAATCCCAAAAAATCACCCCAAACGCACTCAATTTTTTCACAGAAATTCGACTCCGTGACTATAGTGATGCGCTAGCAGACATAATAAAACTTTTGTGTCGCCATCTAGCATGTTTTTGGGTGACGTGATTATCGCGGGAGTCTTTTTCTTCTTAACATGTATTCTTCAATGTTTACTTACCTTTTGAGCTGTTTGCTGTTTTAACCTACTCCAATCTTTCTGAAGATTGTAATAGTATTTATAATATATAACGTGACAAATATAAAGTTAAATAATGTCCTCTGTGTCGCATCGTCATTCCATTAGTTTGACCAATAACGCCTCGACTTTAATACCGAATTACGACATGTTGCAAATCCCAAGAATCGACGGCTTGAAGGAATTTTCCAAACTATCTTTTCTGATTGGTCCAAAATATACAATGTTCTGCTCATCATTGCCATTTCCGGATAAACGAATTTTGAATATACCGTGTCAACGGTACGTACTTCTCATCCTTTTATACCACATTACGCATGTACCACTCGCATTTTTTAGGAGAAATAGTTGGAATAATTACATAGTCCATTCCATGCATTCTGATTATCTGGAATCATGGCGGGATGACTGCAAAATTCCTGACAATTGGATTGGCCCAAAGCTCAAAGAAGTTTCTTAATTTTTGTAACTCGACATTTATGCAACGATAAAAGTATTTGTTACGACTGTTTATTTAAAACGAATAAAGAATAGATGATTAATAGCACATGAGTTATCTCTACCTAACATCAAATGTTAACATAGGAACGAGAGCGGTCAACAAAATTCTTTTTTATACCAACAACCTATTAAAAATCACAACAATGTTAATTCCGGTTATATCCGGTAACGTAATAAAGTAATAGTAAAATACTGAACGGTGCTTGCAAATAATACAGGTACAGTAAAAGGAATTCGATCTGCTAAAAAATAAAAAGTAATTTTTCAATTTGACACTAGAATTTAAGAGTGGCTATTCTCCAAGATAATGATGGAATCTTTTGTTGCTTAGACAATTCTTACACTAAATGGACGATTGTACGAAACGATTTGTACGAGAACAAGGATGAATCAATGCCAAAATCTATAAGATTGAAAAACAAAAAAGTACAAACCGTTAAAAATTGAGCAGTAAATTACAGTCGAGAAAAGTTATTAATTTAAAAAATCACGGAGGCGATGCGTTTGGATTCAGAGAAAGTCTTCGGTAGATGTGACCGTGGCTTCGATCAATAAACCAAAATCTAGCTCATTAAGACTCGCCTTTGCAGTGAGCAAGTCCAGAAATGTGTCCAACGGCGACAATCGATCAGCTGAGGGAAATGCTGCGAGACCTAAAACATCAGATCCGAGACTTGTCCTTAGAGAAATGTTTTCTCTAATATCTCATGAAAAATACCACTGCCACTCACCATTATGACGATTACAATTCTGGAGAGTTCTTCCACGATTCTGGCAAACCTCGCCCGATAAAATATTAGTTGCATGTTCTCGTGCTCTGATCATGAAGCTAACTGGATGTAACCATTGATTTAACAGCCTCTTGGCGCGTGATCTTGGCAGTAGTGATATAAGTTGCAGTTTTCTTATAGCATTTTCTTTCGTATCGCCGATATCTATGAAAAATAATGAAATTAACGTATCTAGAAAACAAAAAGTATTGTATGCTAAAAAACAAACTGATTATAAATGTACCTGCTATGATGATCTTGGTAACGTCGACTTGTAACTCGAATACGGACCGTTCGACATACTGCAGAAACATTGGATATCTGAGGCTTCTATATCCGAGATAAGTGAAGAAAGATGTGAAACCCTGAGGCATAGGAAACGCGCTGTTTTCAATGGCGTAACGATAGCGTTCCAACAGCATGAACAATAAATTCCGCCGTGTTTCATCCAGTTGATCACTGAAAAATAAGAAAATGAGTTTAGCAAATAAAGCGAGTGGATTTGTAATCATAACGTTTTTGCATAACAGCGTAATTTCCGAAATATCGAATAAATTTCTCACATGAGAATGAATCCTCGTTCCTGTTCCATTCGCGGATCAACATTTGCTGCTTTGCAAAGCATTTGACACAGAGATCGTGAACTCTCTAGTTGCGCTGCCACGTGTCTCGTTGCCATAGCATGAGCCTGTAGCGGTGTGCACGACACGTAAGAGCTTGGTGGTGTCTGCGTTCCGTGTTTCAGGAGGTACATCGACAGTTCACGAAGGTTGACGGAAACTATGTGTTCCTGCTTCGACGCCGTGCAACTTTCCACCTCGACGAACGGCAGGGCCGAGTCACCGAGAATTTTGTTACTGCGATTACTCATCAAATCTCCAAAGGATGCTGAAGCGAGGACGAGACTGTAAAGAGAATACGTTAAAATACAATGTTGCTGCAAATGAGAAAATGTAGTTTCATAAAAGTATTAATATTTTTCTATGTACCCTCCACTTGGTGACATTGGCGTGCTTGATCTCGAAAGTGCTTCGGGTTGATAGCAAGCCAATGAGACGAGCAATTTTTCTGCTATCTGGCTTGGCTTGAAACGCGGTCTGTTTTCGCTTCTTTTACCGAGATTGTCCCACAGTCTCGTCCACAGATCACTTCGATAGGGCACGAGTCTTTGCTGTGGCGATAATAGCATAACCGACGTGTTCCAAAGTTTCTCGTGACTCAACGTTATATTTAAGTCGTTAATTTTTGCATCGTAACCAAGACACTCCTCGACCATGGTGACTGGAAGTAACGACAGCAAAGGTATCGCGTCGAGTAGCAAATTCTTCTGTACAAGGGCGTGAGAGCCACCAACGAGGATCTCTTGCATAAAACGCACGACGTCGAGCGAACGTGGTTTTTCCGCTATGATAGCCACGAGAGTAGCAACGATCTCAAGATCATTACGATGACACAAAAAGTAATGAATAATACCCATGCGAACTTGCACGGAGGTCTCCTTGCGAAATACATCGATGAGAAAGTCCGTGGTTATCGTGAGCGTGACAAGATCGAGCGTTGGTAGATCTATGGTTGGTATACGAGAGACGAAATCCTGTGCAAAGCCGTTTGTTTCGGCATTCACAAAATGGGCCTGCTTGCCGTGAATATCACTTTTCTTAACGCCAGTCGTTTGCTTCGTGTTCACCGTCGTAGGATCAAGAAGAGGCACAAGATACGAAGATCGTGATGGCACCGAGGCAAGAGGACCACACAATATGTGACAACACGGATCGTGATTGACGCCGATCTCGAGTAAATGGGTAAATGAGCCTTGAACGAAAACCACCATGTAGTCACCAGATATTGCAAAGGTCGGTCTCATGAGCTTAGCGTGTGACCAAGGGATTCCTGGGACGACGCAGTGAATGACGCAACTGTGATGGAGAAGCGTCACTGAGTAGGCGAAATGAACGGTGTTTGATTCGCTGAGAGAAGCTTCGAGCACATGCTGAGGCGGTTGAACAGGGCGATAAAGATAGTGGTGACAAACGCAGACCATTCCCTTCCAGTCAGAGATTACAATGAGATCCAATGAACAATCATGTACTCTCAGAGGTATCACATCGTCCTCATAAGTTCCACAATTGCCTGTACTCGGTAGTTGAGGTAGATTTAAGGGAATGTTCAGCTGCAAAATAGAAAAATATCCGTGATAAGTATATATTTGAGAACTTCTTGGTTTGAATATGATTGTAGCTTTTTACGATTCTTACCACCGTCTCATGGGGAAGATCATCATGAAACTGAAGACCGCTGAGGGTCGGTGAAGTAACGTTTGCTTTCGAACGACTTTCATTATCGTCCTCAGTTACAAGACTAGTAGGGGCTCGACGATTGTGAATATGATAAAGAACTTGATTACTCGCATCCCATTGAGCCCAAATAAACGTTCGCACCAAGGACTCGGAATTCAACGCGGCAAGTATCGGAGATTCATCCTTCTCGTCGAACACCGCAGTGTACATCATAACACCTGTTTGTTTTACATAAACCAAATTATAATTTTGTTTCAGCATCATTTATAAACATTAAAGTAATTATCTTCTGCTTACATTCTTGATGTATCAGCACCAAAAATCTATCACCATCTTTCTGCTCTTTCTGCTTGTACAAAAATTGTACTCGGATTTGCTTGCTTCGCTCTGTATTTAAATTGTGAATTTCCTTCCTGACAGATTTGACTTCAACGACGTACGTACAATAGATTTCACCTGCAGTGGTTGTTGCAGTGGCACATTCCTCAACCACTGGCGGATTTTCTTTATTAGTTGTTTCGTCATGTTCATGAGAATTTTCAATGTCAGACTTTTCTTCGGGTACTTGAGCTTTCTGTTTGACCACATATGCCAGTAGAGTATGATTCTGATTTATCGTAGCCTGAACTATATTAAGTATTTGTTCAAAACGATGTAAGATCTGTATGGGAAAATTAATATGAATTATTTAATTTTGAATAATTAATACTTGATTTAATGAATCATTCAATGATTGTTAATAATCAATATACTTAATTTCTTACTGATCATTAGTAATTTATCGATTTAATTGTTCATTAAAGACCTGTAATTCTTCCTTAGTCTGGTCGTAATGGCCCACCACAGAATGCGAGACCGGTGCTTCTTGTTCCGAAGCATTTTCTTCTATCCAGCCAACCAGCAATGAACCATCTCTCTCCTGGCCTAATAATTTCCATTGTTCGGCTAAAACCAAATATCCAAACATTATTATTATTGCATAGCATTCACTTGGTAACTGAAGTGAAGGAGTGTGATAACTGAGCATCTTAAGAAAAAATACATAGCACGAAAATAAGATAAAGACTCGGACGGTTCGAAACGTAAGGAAAAAGAGAAAAGAGGGAGAGGGTTTGGAAGCATGGTATGTCTTATCTTGTTCCTTCCATATCCGTACCAATTGATAGCCGCACACTGTACATTTTTATCCATTCTCAGTGACATTGGGAGAGTCGAATTATTTGCTAATATATGTACATAAACCATTAAAGTTATTCGAACAATGATAATGTAATAATACATTAGTAAAGTAATTAAAAAGAAAGATTGGCAAATATTAAGAATTCCAAGCAGTTGTTGGCAAGTTTCAGGATAAATATTTTTATTTTCTATTTAAATTACTCTGTATTATTTCATATAAATTCTGAACAAGATGGGTATAGTTATGCCCCTGTAAAAACTGTTCAACCATTTTTGTTATACAAACACGTAAAATATGAATCATCCAAAAGACATTTTTTCAAGAGCTTTTGAACAAATGTACCTACTGCTGGAGTCAACGGCCTTGAAACTTTCCAAATATAACATGTGTAGTTCATTTAGCCAAGTATTAAAAAAAAGAATTACTTTTAATTTTGATTACATGTAATTTCCGTATATGACTGCATATGCTACGTGTTGTGTAATGAAGTACATCGAACAATGCATAATACGTGTAGATAAAACGTTATCCCTCTATAATTGATATCACATTTTACTTTATCTGACAGTTGAATCGTAGCGTCTGCTAACTGTCAAAACATATAGGTATGGATCTTGTGAAAAAATAGACGCGTGGCATTGGAATACGAGACTCGCTTCGATTCGCGAAGACGATCGGTTCTTTTTCTCGTCTGCTAAAACAAAAGAACAACGTGAAAAATAACACTTGCCTTTGACACTTTCATTCCTCAAAAGGTGGTAAAGCTTTGCGGCGAGATTCTCTGCCATATCGTTGCGAAAATCTTTAGTCTCTCTTATTTCAAGTTAAATTCACAATAGCGCCTTCGTTTCCAACGTTGTTTTGCTTCATACCCGGATGACGATTCGATTGACAATCATTTCTCGACCGGCGCATCATCTGCTCTTATCTCCTTGTCTTCACACGCTAGAGTTATATTACACAAGCTACACGACCTGCGACCTTCGAAAATCAAACAGACTTCACAGATGCTCGCGGAATCATCGTGAAAAACGCCATTTTTCTATCGTCTGGCGAGAAGTAGGGAGAATTTGGTGTGTTTGAGAAAGCGCGCAAACTCGTCTCGAGGCGCCATCTTACGGGGATATGTTTGTGATTCACCCAGTTTTGCGGCGTTTTTATAAATCAGCTGACACTATGTATAGTTATTATTCCATAGTTATTCTTGATAGGCAATTCTAACCTATTCAAGTTGTTTGAAGATGAAAACGGCAGTTCCTAAGTCACAGTCGAGTGTCAGCTGCGGTTTTGTATGTTCATTCCTTCTGCAATACGAGAATCTCACGGCACAGAGATGAGATGAGTCGGATCAACTTGATTTCATCCTTTCATCATTTGCATCAGCTTTGAACAAACTCATAGGTCATAGAGTACAAACTGTCTAGGATCTTGGTTTAATAAGCCCGCTATCGCGATGGCGGCCAGGGCATTGCTGTATCTCGGCGAGAGGTCGAACAAATGGTAAAAAGATAACGAGCAATATCTCGTGCAGCAGCATTTGCCGCTGTTCGAGACAAAATTAAAATGTAAGGCTGAAAATCGCGGTATTCCATTCGTATCTTCTTTGATTGATCTTCTCGTTTCTTTGTTATTCCTCTTACAGTATTTTCACGAACCTGCATTATCCGAAAACGAGGATACAGGTGCAAACCTCGTGGAGGCATGCAAGAGGATTTAAGAGAAACAGAGACTCGACCAAACAGGCAGATAGCACATTTTCCGATGCACTTGTTGGAGCAGGAACTTTAAGTTCCGCCAAGCTATGGAAGCCACTTGGATTTACCATCGCGGTGAGTAATTTTCATAAACATAATTTTATAAATATTCACAATTTTCAATGAGCTTGGTCCTAATTGTTTTCTGTAATTACAGTTCAGCGGAGCTTCTGTAGCGACTGCCGCTATATGGGAATATGAGCGAATGCACAAGTATAGTCACTGGGTAATTAATCAATATCACGCGACAACACAACGAAGAGTTAATGTATGTATTAGCGTTACTCTCTTTTCTAAAGAGAAAGAGAGGAAAAGAAGGATGTTTCGTTGTACACTTTCTGTTTTTAGCGTACTGGATGGCGTGGCGAGGCTGAGAAGTGGTGGAACAGTCTCACAGATGGTGAACGCGTTTTTGCTCCCATTTGCTTTTTAAATGTTGTTGTTTTTATGAGTTGGAGGATACCGGCGCTAAAAAATACGATGGTGAAGTATTTTTGTGCCAATCCTGCATCCAGTAAGTTAATTATTAAAATGGCATTACCAAGTTTTTTCCTTTGATATACCAATGACCTTTTCTTATGATGTTTTTTTTCGTTCTATAGGTGCAACGTGTTGGCCAATGCTATTGTCCACATTCTCCCATCACTCTGTACTTCATTTGGCTGCTAATATGCTCGTATTGAGTAGTTTCAGTACAGTGGCCGTTGCAAGTCTTGGGAAGGAACAATTTGTCGCAATGTACTTGATGAGTGGTGTGATTTCTAGTTTTGCTAGTCATATCTACAAAACAGCATTTGCCATGCCAGGACTCTCGCTCGGAGCTGTAAATATTTAATTCCGCATGATCGACGAATGAATGAAACGTTTAAGCTCAGTTATGACCTCTTAAATTTGCAGTCCGGTGCCATAATGGGTGTTCTTGGTTTCGTCTGCACACAATATCCTGAAACGATGCTTAACATAGCTTTTCTACCAATGTGGAAGTTCACTGCGAGTAGTGTGAGTAATCGTCCTATGTATTAATAAACCAGTGACATTAACGGATTTCTCAACAAAGGAAAATGATAACAGTAAATTCATTAATAGGCTATAAAAGGTCTCCTGATAGTGGACACAATGGGCTGCATTTGTGGCTGGAGATTTATGGACCATGCCGCTCACTTAGGCGGAGCTCTTTTTGGAATGTAAGAAAATCATTTGTTTCATCGATTAATGATTATTCATTCATGTTGGCCTTTTTTTCAGATTTTGGCAAGCCTGGGGAAATTCTAATATATGGCAAAAGCGTGAGCCTATTATACAATATTGGCACAGTATCCGACACCCGCCACGATCGAATTGATACTAAATTGACGGTTCTGTATAATTTATAACATCCATTGACTCCTCTCTCCAAATAGCCTGATATTTTTGTGGTTTCGATACAGAGCAGAAGTTATGATAATAAAATTGTAAGAATAATGCATATTACATGTATTTCACATTATTTATAAATGCTTGCCAATCTCACCAATGGGGGCATGTAATTTGTAGAAAATTGCAGGGATTTTGAAATTGTTCAATTTACCAAATACTTAACATGGTGTTTTATGTGGTCTTCAATGAATGTCGATATGAAGAAATAACTATGATCGTAGCCCTCTTGCCATCTGAGAATCAGAGCCAAGTCAGCACCCTGAGTAGCCATAAGCAAATTCTTTGGCATTAATTGTTCCAAAAAATTGTCCTCTTTGCCCTATAAAATTCACTGCGTTATTTCACACCAATGATCCCAATTTTCTGTAGATTTCTGTATCTGTATACCTGATCGACTAAGATAGCAAGAACCGGTCCATTGTATTTTTGAGCAAGCATTGTTGCGTCCCAGTCAGCCCAATCTTTCTCATCCTCTCCCAAGTATCCTGTGAAAGCTTTTTTACCCCACGCACACTGAGTTGGATTGCTGATAGGTGCAAAAGCTGATACTGACTTGTAGAGATAAGGATTTTTCATAGCACAGATTAGAGCTCCATGACCTCCCATACTGAAAAAATAAAAGTATTTTGTAAAAAAAAGTGATGAAAATTGTACTGATTTTCTCATAAAAATCTCAACTTGCCTGTGTCCCATTATGGATTGCTGTCCATGCGTAACAGGAAATTTTTCATTCACAAGTTCCAACAATTCCTTTGTTATATAACTGTACATCCTGTAATTAGTCTTCCATGGATCTTTTGTAGCATCAACATAGAATCCTGCTCCTGTACCAAAATCCCAGCTATCCTCCTCTCCTGGGATATTAAGTCCCCTTGGGCTAGTGTCAGGCGCCACGAGTATCACTCCCTGTTCAGCGGCATACTTTTGAGCTCCTGCTTTTTGTATAAAATTTGCCTCTGTGCAGGTCAACCCTGAAAGCCAGTAAATAACTGGCAGTGTGCGTTCCTCACTTTGAGCTGGCAAGAATATCCCAAAGTTCATCTTGCATTTTAGCTCTGTACTGCAAGATATGAGAAAATAAAAAAACAGTGACAAGTCTGCATATAAAACCATATTGTAAAATATGTACCTTTCGTGAGAATAAACTTTCTGCCATCCTCCAAAAATCTTGTTACACGAAACTTCCGTTATTTCCGGCATCTGGAAAATATTAATGATGTGTCAAGAATAGATAGAAGCCTGAAAGGAAAGCGAGGTTATCTCCCACTGGTCATTGGGCGAGATTTATTCTTTATATTGATATCATACTCTTTTCTCTTAAACGTTCACTAAGTACCGCAAAAAGGGTTCAAAATCTGATTATTTGATACCCATAAGTACTTGCTGGTACTTTTAATGGTTGAGTATTTCAGTTGTAGAAACTTTTTTATTCGCGTTTAATGTTATGACGACTTGGAAGTTTTCTTTTTTTGCTTCTACATGGATGTCCGGGTCTTGATCGCGAACCTTTTGTATGTAAACTTGCACGTTTCATCGGTTATACGGGTTATGCACTTTGAGATAATTTGCCACACAACGATGTTTGATGTGACACGGAGTGTAACCAAAGATGAGTAAAAATGGGTACAGTTTCCCGTTCGGTCGTTCAGATGTCGCCCCATCAGACCAACTCTTGAGGTTTCCATTCTTACCTTATTCATAAAAAATTAAATATCGATAAGGGACTTGTGGCAAATTATTTTCAAGCGTTAAAAGTATATTTTTAGATAAAAAAAGAACAATCTTTTCCCAATTTTAACCTAAGGAGAACCCCTCAAAAACGAATGATATAATTAGGAAAACTGAATTTTCATAACGTCCTGAAAATAATATCTCAATTCCGGAATTTCACTTTGGCCAACATAGTTGGAGTTGCATAAAAATCATTTTGAGTGTACTCACATTAATGGGCTTCACAATATTTCCTGATAAAGTGTTCGATCCGATGGTAAGCGTTTGCTCCAAGCGTTGAGTCAACTTTGACTTGCCACGATGACTGAATGGTTGTTTTTACAAAGAACAAAAACCGATAAGAATACGGATTACCGTATTTCATAACGATTATGAGCTCTAATGAAATGTATCGGATGATAAAGTTGATAAAGCCAAATATACATTTTCAGTTCACTTAATGATAATAATATTATCAATCATAGTAAGTAGTGAGATTAGCAGAAATGACATATTTGTAATCTCAAATTAGTCCTGCTTTATTGATTAAATGATTGAACTAAACTTATGCGTCGTCTTCATTTCTTCCTACTTGATAAATGTTTAACATAAACTCTTTGACATTCTTGGCTTCTTGCCGTTGATCTCGATGACTGTTGAGCAGGACTGACGTTTTTTCTCGTCGATCGAATATCATCCGGGGAGAATTGCGCCTCGATATTGTGAATTCGTCCAACGCTTTCTCGCGACGACGAAAAAACGCTCAAGCGACTTCGGGTCCGCTCGCTATTCTCACTCGTTGTATCGCATCTGCTCGGCGACGGTGTAGGCTTGAGATGTTGAGCGCAGGGCAGAGTAATGCCCTTCGAGGCAAGTAACTTTTTCACATAAGCCTCGACCTCGACGTGACGAATTGTCAATTCCATAATACGCTGTAGGGAAACGAGATTTTGTTCCTGAAGTTCGCGAGTCGCGATATCTTTCTGAAATTAAACGATCGTAAAGAGAAGTATTCCATGATAAAACTGATTTAAAGTTAAGCACAATTTTCTTTACGAACCTCTTGAAGAAGTATCATCTCGTCGCTGGAGCACTCACACATACGTTGAATATCCTTGAATAATTTCCTTAGAGTCTTGTCGGCTCTTAGTATTCTCTCCTTCTGCTCGGTTATCTGCTTTTCGAGATTGGCTACAGTCCATAGCTTGTTATCCTTCTCCTCTTTAGCTCTCTGAACATCCTTCTTAGATATTTCCAAATTTGCTTGCATTTTTTCAAGGTCATCCTTGGTCTGCTCGAGTTGTTCTCTTCTCTGTCTCAGAGTCTCGATAGCTCGGTACATCTCCTCATCGACTTTCCTTCTCTCTGCTTGTTCTGTTCCTTCGTCTTCGATCGGTCCGAGACTAAGCTTGTATTTGTCGTTGCAGGCGTTAACTACTCTAAGTGTGTTTTCCATGCTTCGTATTTCTTGCTCGGTCCTTCGTATCGTAGCGTCCAACTTGTCGCCTTGTTCCTGCAGAAGACATCTCTCCTGTGCGCTCTGAATCTTCAAATAAGTCGTTGTTATCGGAGTTCCGTCCTGGCTGTTGTTTCCCATTGCCGCTATGGCGATGTCGTAACGAGCTTGAAGATGTTGTACGTGAGATTTTCTCTCAGCTATCAAGGATCGCAATTGCGAACACTCGTTGAGTGCCAAACGTTTTTGTAGGCTCAAAGCCTCTTTTTGAACGGCGATTTCTGCCTTGCGTTCTTTCATCGCCTGAAAAACACATGATAATGCATAAAACCTATTTCTGTAAGGATTTTTCCTCATTGAAGAATGATTTTTGTACTAACAGCTTCTATTTGCAATCTGTACTTGTCGAGATTATAAACTTTGTCATCGATACTATCGAGAAGATGCTCGGCCTGTGATACACGCAAACTGAGAATACTCTCTTCGACTTGTGCCTCCTCGTTCTGCGATAACATCGCTTTCAGTTGTTTCTCTCCACCCTCCAAGGAAAAACTAAGATTTTGCTTCTTGCTTCTTAGCCGCTCGAGTTCGTCATTGTCGCCTGCTAAACGATTCGATTCTTTTCTCATTTCGTGCTAAAAAAATGTACAGACGGTATGAAATTTTGACACGCACCAAAAATGGTATTCAGAATATTGATTAAAACAAGCGATTACTTCCAAACTGACGATTTGTCCTTGAAGCAATTTATTCACTTGCATCTTCTCGTTGATAACTTTCTCCAGATCGTCGATGATCTTTTGCTTTTTCTCTATTTCGGTCTTGTCGACACCGCCAGTTCCGGTTGCACGTTCGAGACGAATCTCACATTTTTCGATATCGAGATCCAAATGATAAATTACTTTTTTCTTCTCACGGAGACGTTTCTCCTCACGATGTTCATAAGCCGCGAGAAGTTCAGACTTTTTCAGTTCTCCTTGTTTTTGAAGATCGAGGATCTTCTTCTCGCTCTCGAGATCGCTTATTTGACTAGTTGTCCGAAGGATGAGACCTTGATAGCGACTTGTCTCCTTCGCTATGAGACTCTTGCGCTTTTCCTCTTGCTGAAATACGTACGGTTAATTTTTCGAGGCTCAGAAATCGCAAAAACGACTTTGTACCTCGATCATGTCCTCCAACTGTTTCAGTTGATCATCCACGTTCAAACTCTCACTCCCAATGTCCTCGAGGGTCGTGCGAACTTCCTGAATCTGTTTCCTCGTCTCTTCTGCTTTTCTGCGCTTCTTTCCTGTAAGCGTCTTCTTTCCCTTAGTATCCGCTCGAAGCTGATGTGTTCGTCTGCCTAGATCCTGGAGAATTTTCTCCTGAGTCTTGAACTCGAGTTGATAAGCGTCGATCTGACGGCTTATTCGCATGCGCTCGTCCTTCGTGATAGCCAGCTTTCTCTCGAGCTTTCGTATTGTATCTTCCAATTGCTTGTTGCTGCTTATTTGATTTTCGAGAAATTGCTCAGCCTCCTGATAAGCTTCCATCTTGTCGCGACCGATCTCACGGAGAGTGTCGATTTCCTGAGGAACATGATACGAAGCTAGAAGATTTTGTAGTTTGCTAACGTGATGAGATAATGTATACCCTGAGAGTTTCCTGAATTCCGTTGTCTCTCTGTTTGAGCACAAAAACGCTCTGTTTCCAGCGATTGATCAGTTGAGATTGTTCCTTCAGTGTCTCGACGTACAATTTAGCTGTTCGATCTAGCATAATTTCCATCTCGTTAACTTCGTCAACAGCTCTGATGACAGCCCGTCTATGAGTTTCTAATTCCATCGTTAGTCTCTCGCGTTCTAATTGGAGTTTCTGAAAATTATACAAATACAACTTGTTTTCATTCTCGGTAGAATATCATTGAGACTGTTTATTCGATAGAACTCGCCTTGAAGTCCTTAGCGTCGATTTTAATAAAAGTTTCGATAGTTTGACTTTTCTCTTCCTCGCGATTCAACGACTCCTCAAGTTTTAAAAGTTTTGCTTTATCGAACTTGAGCGTTCTTTTGGATTCTTCGATTTTACTCGTGAGCCTCGCCAATTCCTTTTCCAGTAAGGCATTTCTGTCCTCGATGTCACTCTTCTCTTTTTCGAGAGCTCGTATTTCCTGAGTGATTGCGGCTTCTTCGCTCGTTCCAATCTTAGCCAAATGATCCTCGGCTTCATATTGCGCCGCACATGCAGTGATGAGCTTCTGATTGTAATCATGCTCGATTTCGATATTTGCTGAATGTTTTTCAATAGCCTTTATGCGCTCTTCGCTTCGCTCCAATTCAGAAACAAGACGTGCCTTTCGTTTGCTCTTTTTTTCTATCTGAAAACAAATTAAATTTGTTGAGGTTAGTATGTATTTCAACCACCAGAGATCATATTTATGTTCGAGAGGTCATTCAAGGTCATTGCACTTACTACTATACTCGTTAATTTATATGATCAATTACAATTTACGTATTATTTAACTTCGTTGTTATTCGTATCTGCCTCCATAATTGTATACTATTTTAAAGTACAACAAAAATTCGTTACATTCCAAAACGACAATAAGCTCTCTCATATTTCTTACTTCTAACTCCAGCCGTTTGTTCTCCTCATTCGCAACTGGAATGCGAAAACCATCCTTCCATCCTAGTTCATCGAGAACCTCTTCGAAAGAGACACCCATTGTCAAATATCTCCTCCAGTGTCAGACAATGCACCGTTTATAGACTCATAATACACCCACAGTGTGTACTGAGTTAAATAATCGGCACGACAAGTTCGTCTGTAACGACGTCGAGGTCGAAATTCGATGAAATAATAATTTCTCCGTTCTGGCTCCATGGCAACAACTGAACGCTCGAGCAGACATCGAGGGACAAATAAACAACTTTGAATAGCGAGCGATTTTTCAAACTCGGCCATGAATCATAGAAGGAATGATAGACATAACCTGTAAAGCGCGCAAAGAGATTTGTTAGCCACCTAGGGGCGTACAGGTGCTACTAATGGCATCACCGGAAATGAGAATCCACTATTATTGTGTTATCGTGCATATGTGCATGGGTACTGTAATTAGTTCACGCAAGTACTTACAGTACTGCTTTTCCCATAGGCTAGTATAGTGAAGGTTAACCTCCTTCTATGAGACTTTTTAGTGACAGCTGTCAGATAAGACAATAATGATCGAGTAGAAGATTTTATTCGTTTACTTTCCTCCATGGCATATTAATCAATGTTCTATTACTCGAAATTTCATTGATTACGCCCTTCGTACTTTTGTGTAAAATTACGACGTACGGTGACCAGTTTCCAAGAATCTACGATAAATCTAACACAACTAGTTTTGAAGGATGACAATGGGAGATGAGACTCCAGTTACATCACTCGTGCTGCCTGTAATATTACGACCTATATTAGCAAAGGTAACGTTGGAATTGTATACACGTAATAAAATAGCAGATTAATCGTTTACCTTTGATAAAGGTAAATTTTTGGAAAAACAATAAAATAATAAAAATAGCAGATTAATCGGTTACCTTTGATAAAGGTAAATTTTTGGAAAAACAACTACTGATAGTCAAAAATTTTATTTATCTCTGGGAGTATAAGTTACAGAATGTTGTAATCACATTTGGAAATCATTTGGGTCACTATCATTTACAAGAATGACGACTTCTGGAACTTTTGAGTTTTTTTTGAAAACCTTCATTGTTAAAAAATAACAAACATTGGATTACTCACCATTATTGGAATTCGTTATTATCGTGTCAACTTTTTGACAGCTCGAAACACAAAATGTCGTTGCTGCACAGACACTGCGCACTGCTCTATCCAAAGCTGAGAGTAGCTATCCTGGTATTACCCATGATTTTGTACTGGCAATTGTGCGCAAAGGCGAATTAAGTTTGGATATGAACGCAAGTGTTTTGCGGCTACAAGGGACTGCGTCTGACTGTGATGGTTAGTAAAGGGTGACAAATTGTTCGTTTATAGAACACATTAACCGCAAATTCGATGTAATAAGAATTACCTATAAAATGAATTTTTTTTTTTCCAAATATTTCACAGTTGTGGAATATCGTTCCGCACGTTCCGAAGATGCCTTTCAAGAGCTCAACAGAAAGTCTACTGCACTTAAGAGAATATTGAGTAGAATTCCAGATGAGATAACTGATCGTAAAACATTTTTGGAAACTATCAAGTGAGAACGTGTTAGTTAATTCATTTTTCTGAATTGCACTTTTACATTTTTCAATATATGAGAATATTTCTTTGCAGAGAAATCGCAAGCGCGATAAAAAAGCTCTTGGATGCTGTGAACGAAGTTACTGGCTTTATTCCAGGATCGGCAGGAAAACAGGCACTCGATCAACGCAAAAGAGAATTTGTCAAGTACAGCAAGAGATTCAGTAATACGCTCAAAGAGTATTTCAAGGAGGGACAGTGAGTGAAAATAGCAAAAAACAACTCGAAGGTAAACAATAATCGATCGAAATATTTCAATGATTACCTACTTTTAGGGCAAAGGCAGTATTCGTCAGTGCACTATTCTTGATACGCCAGACCAACATGATAATGGTAACTGTGAAGAACAAGTGCGAATAATGGAAAGAAAATTTGTTTGGCATACAGCTGAAAAGACAATAGGATTATAAGATATAAGTGTCACTTGTTCAAAGTTATCATCACCAATAATAAATATTTAAGGATTATTCTCGGTTATCAATTGGAGTTAAACGATACCAGTGCCGAACGACTTTTTCCATAATTAAAAAATTTACATGAAACATTTTATCATGGTATTTCCTCTGTACGAACAATAAGAGAAATCGTCGATGTATATAATGGGTCAACAGTTTCTTTTTTTTTATTGATGGAGTAACAAGTAATGAATTATTGCTAAGATTGTACTCTCTCTACCGAGACGGAAAGCGAGAAATTGCAACGGTCGATGTTCCGATCGAATGCGGCATTGTTTTTCTTTTCTTTCTTTTTACATGAATGATGAACATGGTCACTATCGTCGTTGTTAGTCGTGGAAGTTTAATCATAACTATCTAATCTCGTACCATAATATATAGAAGAAATTAAAATCATTTTATTGAAAAACAGTTATGAACATGTACCTGCATCTTGCTTTACCTTTTTTCTTTCCATTTTTCCTTATTCAGGTTTGGTCTTTTACTTGGCCTATCTACCCTCTTCGTTTTATCGCTGTAAAAATCATTGAAACGAAGAGAGATAAAAAAAAGTAAACAATTAATAGTCTTTACAACTGGCATCAACAGTCGAAGAGTGCAAGGAGACAATAAGACGAAAAATATTTAGGCTCAAGCTCTTTTACTATCTGCTAAAACTCTCATAATGCTTCCTATTCCGGTGATGGTGTAGATTTTTTCATGCCAGACTAACAAGTGAGCGCTGCTGTCCTTTGTGGGAATTTCGAAACCTCTGTAGATATACTTCATTAGTACATCCATCTGATCTCGATCTAATTGCGCCAGACAATCGTCTATTTGGTTTGATTTAATGCTCAGCAATACTTTTTGTGCCAAGTTTCTTGCATTGTCCTGTGCAACGGAAGAAGAAAATTAATGATAAGGATTCGAAATTATAATCGTGCAAGTGATGACAAATGGATCAATAGAAAGAACATTGATGATGAAAAAGAAGAAAAGTGATTCTTGTAGGTTACCTTAATTTGTTGATTTTTGGAAGCCAATGGTGCAAACTTTAGTACCGTTATTAGGGCATCCAAATTTTTTCCTTTGAACATACATTAAGGAATATTGCTACAAAAAATTGTGTCAAAAAGAAAAAAAAATATGACAAGACAGATAAGATGACACATGCGAAAGCGCGTCATGAAAAGGATATTGGTTGAGTAGTTGCAGTATTTCGCTTTCATCAGGTCCAGTAAGTCCAATAGCTCCGCCGTCGGTCTCTTCCTCTTGGAAACGATTTTCGCTATATTCGTCAATGTCGATTTTACGAAAAGCCGTACCCGTGACGTCCTTTCTATCCTCGAATCTTGACATTTTTTTATATATATTATTCTCTACCTCGCACTTAACTCACACAACGACATACGAGATCACGCCCGGTTGGGGTTAAAAAACGTTCGGAAAACGACTTCCCGTCTTTGCCGTACGTGTTCGTAAATGCATCACCGAATGTCCCTTTAGTTCGCTTTAAATTCGAGTAGATGGCGTCATCTATCATGCGCAGCAGCGCCACAAGTGACACTTTGTAGTAGCTCGTATCAACAGGTGCTTGATTCTTTGTTTAATTTCAAATTGTCTTTCACGTGTTTCTTCCCTTACAAAAATGATTCAATAAGAGACGTCTGCTTAGATGAAAAGAATATATTCTCTCACAATTATGACCACCTGTCCAGCATTGATTTCCAACTTGTCGACTCCAAAAGTTCTGTGGTCTCAAACAGACGTGAGCGTGTCCTTCAGGATTTTATTAGTGGACGTCGATGACTATTTTCTTCTTGTTGATCAAGAGCACTTACGATTTAGGTGAGCATACGAAGAATCTAGGAATTCTTGTTGGCTTTCGAATGACACGATGGTTCTCTTGGAATCGGCACACGACCGGCTAAATTTTTTTATGTTCTTGTCCAGTACTACGACTAAGGATGGACGATACTATCTGTGCTTATATTTATTCGGCGCTGTGATACCTGAAAAGTGCACACATCGTAACGTTCAGAGAGAGATTAAAGTGAATATACCAAAAGCTCATAGATGTGAGTATATATTTTGAGTTCTTGACTCTTTTATTACATCATGCGACTGTTAGAGATAGATTTAAAAAAATCAACCCCCGAAGTGAGAATGAAATAGTTTTTTATGATTATAAAACTTTACGATAAAATAAGAATACATAATTTATCGATGTATCAGGGATGCGTTGGCCAAGGCTGTGTCTAAAAAAACAACACGATCCTCAAATCGCCCTAGATCTGGACAAAGTGGTAGACGAAGAAATTGTCATTAGCGAACCATTTAAAAGAGGTAAGGCTACGTTCAGCAGAATATTTTTAATTCGTACATCAATTATACAAGGGTGGTTATAAATAAATTTTTAGAATGGGATAACTGGCAGGATTACAAACGCGAACACAAGATTACAAACATCCGTCCACCGACACCATCATCCGACGAGCAGGAATCAGACGATGAAATAATGGATGCCTTGATCGATATGCTCTAAATTCATTATAAGTCACCTTTCAACCAGTTATAATGGATTAAGATTATATGAAATGATGGTAGAAATAACCAGCTTTCAGTTTACAATTGAAAGGTACGGATCTGTTGTGTAAACAGTAATATGGAAAAATGTTAACAATAAGGGATACACAGGGTGGAACGAATAAAGTATCGATATATTTTTTAAATGATACATATTTACCGAGTGGTTCTAAATGCCGTAGCTCGCTCTTCTGCAGGATATAATACTTCTTCAAGCATCACCTTTACCAACCATTCTTACATCTGTACTTCATAGTACGGCTTGTTATTTTTTTCTTGGCAGAAACAAAAAGGCCAAGACGTTACATACATTTTACATGATTTAGAGATCTTAAGACCAGCTAATCAATCTAAATAAAATATCCTGAATCAACAAGAAGTTAACGATTAGATTCGTTAGTGAAGTGTGTGCGTTGTATCAAAGCATTTGATAGTAAATACACAGTGACGCCAGGTACAGCAAAATACGATTTCTCATCATCAGCATCGAGGAATGTTTTCGAGAGATCTATATCATTATTCAATAATGAAATACTGTTTATGAAACAAGAGCTCGAATATTCGATCGAGCTCAGGAATCGTTTCTCAATCGTTAAATTCGTCTATTATTATTAGCCGTCGTCTGTGGCAGTGTATTTAGAATGATTAAAACAATTAAATCGTTGGGCACAATTAAATTCTGTACAAAAAAAAAGTCAAATATTGTTGTCCATTTTGCATCTTATTCGTCACGGTTTGGAAGAGGACTGGTGACACCGGTTTTGCAATGACATAACTATACATAGATAAAATATATTAAATATGAACATGAGCTTGGATTTCTCCTTGAGATAATTTTATCATACTTTTGTCTAGTACCGGACTCGTCCTAGGAATAAGTGGCTTTGGCTCAGAAATTACCCATCTCTTGTTACTTTATAATATCGTTAGTTTGTTCTCTATCATTTATTCGATATCCATCCAGTACCAATATTGATCCATTGTTTTAATAAGAATTCAATATCGAACGAGGGTGGATGGACAAAGAGGGTAATTTCAAAGTAACTATAAGTGGCAATATTTGCTTCGGCTACATATTCAAATTCTTCGAGCAGCAATTGCTCATCAATAATCGCAATATACCGAGGACAAAATTTACTTGCAGCAGTGCCATCAGCAAATGGTGCCATAACTGCCACAACGTTTGATCTTACGCGATAAAGATTAGGCGAAACACCGAAAATTATGTTGCTTTATTACACAATAGGTATTTATAAAAAAAAAAATTCCAAAAATTATGCTCTACTGTTATGTTCGAATCTTTTTAAGATTCCTCTATCTACCGTAACTTATAAATAATAGTATACACAATTGTATGCAATAATATAAAACCATTCGCTTATATTTATTTTACGTTTTCGATGTTTTGCCCTATCCCCATCGTGTAAAAAGTCACATCGAGACGTCAAACATTGATAAATTTATAGACTACCAACCAGGGTAAACTAAATTTTCCAATAGCATTATCCTTAAGATTACAAGTAACCGTACACCTTATCATACATCTTATATTGCATATAAAGCGTGTACGTGTTCGTCTATAAAATAGATTATCCCTGAAGGTTCCTACTAGAAATGCCTTGTTAGAAAAGAAGTGATCGGTTTCGCGAGATACTCGACAAGAATAATATTGACGAGCGATGTATATATATATATATGTATATACATATATAGTTTAGGGAAAGACTAGAAAAGAGCCTGTTTAGTCGGCGACTATCGAGACCCATCTACGCAATTCAATGGGCGAATAAGTTCTCTCTTTCCAGACATGGAAAAACATTTGATCAGGCAGCTTAGATTGTACGACAATTTCAGAATTCTCTTTAACAATCTTCGAGGGCCAGACGTTGATTTATATTGCCCACTCTTATTCGCATCTCGCGCAAAATGTCCTCGGCCAAATTATCGACGTTCGTATATCGCACTTTAAAAAAATTGAATATATCAATGAGAAACTCTATGACCTGTTCATGAAAATAGGTACAGGTCGAGTTGAGACTACCCTCGGGCCCAAGAAAGCCCCAAACTAGGACCGGCGATATTTGTTCGGATATCGAGTAGAAATGTGCCAAGAAGCCTTTGTCGTACTTGAGCATCTGTCGTTTTCCCATGAGGACCGACCACACAGCTGTCCCGATCGCCTTTGACAAAAATTCAGTAAATTATACGACAAGAAAGATTTCTTTTTTTTGAAAAGCATCATCCAGGAAAATCAAATATTATTTTCCAGATAAAGAATGAAAATAGAATTTACCGTTTCGCGAAAACTGGCAGAGATCCAACGATTCTGGAGGATGGCCTTGATGGACGACGGTGGTTTTTGAACCTCCTCGAAAGCGTCTAAAAGTATAAAATCTATGAGTACGTCGTAAAAATTGATGCATTGAACACCTCGTGCCGTTAGTTCTTCGTGCATTATTCCATAATTGTTCGGGTTGCCTAGAAAGTCCATCATACGTTCGTAGTGAGTCAGATATTCCTTTGGATCCTGAAACAAAAAAGTAGAATAACATTCAAGTACGTTAGAAAACGCTCAAAGAAGTCTCGACAAGACCAAAGCTTAGAAACTTGAATTTTCTGTAGGAAAAAGATCTAAGAGTCACGTACACGATCGGCAAATACGATGAGATCGCTTATGACCTGACGTCCAATATCAGCGATCCAAGCTGCCGCTGCAGGCAAACTAAACAGCCTCGTATAAGCCTGTCGCAAACATTGTACTTTAGCGACATACTCGACGTCGGAGCCGCACTTTACCAAATCGGTGTGCAATCGTCTGCAGGGAATTCCTTTGTCCTCGTACTCCTTTAGCGCTGTATGATACAACTTTTGTCTCTCGAATTGCGGAAACAACTCGGCAAATTCTTCGAATTCTCGAAGGTCGGCAACCTGGAAAACAAAGAAATTAACAAAAATTGTACATTACTTTTATTCAGGAAATATTCTTAATCGAGAAACGTTCTTGGATAACCGACCCCATCTTTAGCAGACTCGAAGGATTCGGGCGACGATGCTGCATCTCCTTTGTCTCTGGTAAATCTCGACCCAACCGTTGATGCTTTACGACTTGGTCCACTTCCATCGCTCTCGTTGCAGAATAGTACCGAGTGCTGGAACAAAAGTATTTTTATCAATGACGTATCCCTCTTATCCATCATTGTCTAATCCTAGTTAATTTCCATCGATCAATGAACGATTACTTGAGATTATTAATCGTCAACGAGTCATCGGTTGATTAGTACCTGATCGATGAAGAGAAGCTCGGCAGTGCTCTGAATCGAATATCCCAAGTCTAGAAGCTCCTGTACGTCGTGAGTAAATGCCGCATCGGCTTTCGAGGGCAAAGCTAGCACGTCTTGGTTTATGAGGGTCGAGCTAAAGGCCGTCAGTGCGTCTTCCCAACAGTACAGCGCCTTCTCCAATGCCTCCAATCCTGTAATTATAAAATATTCGTTATTTTCCAATTAAACGAGTCTACAACAAAAATTCTTTTACCATTGATTTTTAAAATCTTCAATCTTGACATTCAATGACAATTTTAAACTCAAGAAATTTTCAAGTGAAATTCAATGAATAATTTCATAAAAAAACAATCCATTTTTATTAAACGTGTGCATACAGATTTACAAATAAATAGGATTTTAAATTGTTTCAGCCAGAGCATATTTGTTTCATCGAACGAAGAATCGTCGTTTCATCGTTCGAAGCAATTTACTTCACAAAAATGAAATACAAAAATGTTATATTCAAACTATAATTTGCTCTGTTACGAGAACGAAAGTGTTTTCTTCCTAGCAACGAATTAACGTACGATTTCTACACTCTCGTTATTCGACAGGAGGATTGGAAACGTCAGTTTTCCAAGTTAAATATGATTTTACCTCGTTTCTTGCTCGATGGTAAAATAAAGATTGAAAAAAAAAGGAAAGAAGAAAATGGCAAATCTCGGCGAAACTAGTTAACTTTCCCCATTTGCAATGTGCAACGAGAGTCGGAGATTGCTCTTGGTTTAATTTGCGAAAGTTACGTGTCTCGAGTACTGTAATCTTTCAATCCCTGCGACGCCACATCCGTTTCTCCTTTCGCTATTAAAGACTCTCGGGGGGAAGGCTCGTTCTTCGCCACGGGATAGTCGATCGTCCTACAATTGTATCATTCGCATCTAATCTATTCTAATCAAATTCAGATTCTAATCAGATTCTAATCAAATTAATAATCGAATCGTACGATTGGAAATTTTTGATTTCGCTTTTTGCAAAATTGAAATATCTACGCTGATGTTTACTCCAGCTTTTGAGGGCAATGCTGAAAAATCATGAAGCGACTGTTTCTTTTCTTTCGCTCGCTCGCGACCGGAGGAAGATCTTGGCCGATTTCGCAAACTCGTTCCTACTCACTCGGCTGAGGCGCTCGCATCACACACGTACGTACACATTTTCTTCTTTATTCCTATCTCAACCAACATCTACTTGCGAGGGACCAGTTGTAACTACGCGAGGAGATTCAATGTCAAATAATAATTAATAATGTGAATATTGCTAAAGATTGTAAATATAGGTAAAAACTTTGATAATTAATTATGATAATTATGACGATTTGTTGAAATGATTAAAATAATGAGGAATGTTGTTGATATTATTGAAATGACGAATGACATATGGAAAACGGTAAAATAATTGTACAAATAACAAAAAAAAAGATGAAGTTCATATAAAGTTTTAAAATTGATAAATAAAATATGAAAATTAAAAAAAAAGCCTAAAATTGATACAATTCGATAAATTTTTTAAATGATAGTGAAAGTTTTGTAAGAATTGGAAGAATTAACGGAATCTAAAGTTTAATTTCACTACAAATAAAAATACATTGCCGTCAATTTCTCAGATGAAATATTGTAAAAATAATAAAATGAACAAATAATCAATATTGTAAAAATAATCAAATAAAAAAATAATAAATATTGTAAAAATAATCAAATAAACAAATAATAAATATTGTAAAAATAATCAAATAAACAAATAATAAATATTGTAAAAATAATCAAATAAACAAATACTAAATATTGTAAAAATAATCAAATAAACAAATAATAAATATTGTAAAAATAATCAAATAAAAAAATAATAAAGATTGTAAAAATAATCAAATAAACAAATAATAAATATTGTAAAATAATCAAATAAAAAAATAATAAATATTGTAAAAATAATAAAATAACCAAATAATAAATATTATAAAAATAATCGAATAAAAAAATTATACATATTGTAAAAATAATAAAATAACCAAATAATAAATATTGTAAAAATAATCAAATAAAAAAATAATAAATATTATAAAAAAAATAAAATAACCAAATAATAAATATTTTAAAAATAATCAAATAAAAAAATAATAGATATTATAAAAATAATAAAATAAACAAATAATCAATATTGTAAAAATAATCAAATAAAAAAAGTAATAAATGTTATAAAAATAATACAAGAAAACAACACGTGATAAAATTGTTTATAAATTCTAAAAACCATTAACAAAACCCAAAATTTAATTTAACCAAAAATAAAAATAATCGTCAATTTCTCAGATGGAATATTATAAAAATAATTTCGATCGGTTTCCATCTGTGTGACTCGACTCAGATGACAAGGACAGAAAATTCAAGAGGGAAGAGAAGATGGGCAGAACGAGAAGAGATTCGATGCGAAAGATCTGCATATGAATGCAAGAATAAAAAAAAGAAGATAAGAAAAAAAAAAAATCTGCTCATATGTGCGCCAAAAGTCGCGATAGATTGGCCACCGTGTGTGCCATGGTACTTTTTCCTTCTCCCTCGTACTTATACGTTGCATATTCGTTGCGTCTTTCGAGCATTCCTCGCTCCGTTCTCTCGATATCGCAAAGCAACGTGCGATGATTCATGCCTGGCGCTCTTCTCGATGTAAGGCGTTAAAAAAAAGTTGGGTACACGAGAGAGGGAGAGAGAAAAGGAACGATGGAGTAAGCTCGAGTTCCTTGGACCGGGAGAGACGAAAGAGAGACCAATGGGGAGAATAGAAAGTTCAACTTATGAATTGAAAATAAATGAATTTCGCAAAAAAATTAGCTTAGCAATTTTTAAAAAATGTGTGTTTTTTTTGTTGTTTTTTTTTCAAAGATTGATAAAGAGAAAATTGTTAAGATTTTTTTATCGTCGGGTTTTTGCTTCGTTGATAAATAATTAAAGAAATTAATCGCTCGTTTTATATTAAATAAGCTAATTTATCATCGGAATATAAAAAAAAAAAGATTAATTGCCCTTTTATCAAAAGTTTGATACAATTTTTGATGAAGTTTGGGAAGCATAAATAAATGTTTATTAAATACGAAAATATTGGAATATAAAAAAGAGATAAATTTTTGAAAAATTGGATCAAATTTTTGATAAAGTTGGAGTAATGTTCTCGTTTCATTCGACCTAGGCAGAATTCGATACAAAAATATTGCTACGATTTTTAATTATCAAACTTTTGCTTCAATGATAAATAAATAAATAAATTAATAAATGGCTCATTTTATAAATAAGCTAATTTATCATCGAAATATAAAAACTCAACATTCCCTCCTAAATTGTATCAAATCTTTAATAAACTTCTTAAAAAATAAATAAACATTAATCAAATACAAAAATACGAAAATACAAAAGAAAAAAGATAAATTGTTGAAAAATTTGATAAACTTGTTATATTCTCGTTTCATCTAACCCAAAAAAAATAGTCCTTCGCTTCGCTAGCTCGTCGTCCACCTTACGAAACAAACGCAAGCGCAACTACAGTTAAAAAAAAACCAAAAAAAAACACTTTGTCGCATGAATGAATGATAAGTCTCGACCGGTGGTTGTCAATTGGTCGACGCGGTGAGGAGTCCCGACGATACGTTAGATTCGTCCCCCCTCCAATCATCAAAAAAATCCCCCACTCCCCCATTCTCCCACCGTTGTTTTTTCTTCGTACCGTACGCATCGCTTATGGAGTCTGCGACAATTTGCTTCGCCCCGTATGGGGTCTCGTAGAGGAGAGACATGGTCGTTCTTCCTTCTCCGTACCAAGCGTCGACCGAGTGTCGTTTAAATTTCCCGGTGACGTATCACGCCGTAATGTAATTCGTCATAACGTCACTGACCAACGAGTTCATGACGAGGTCCGGATCAAGGATAGACCCCCCTCCCCCTCCCTATCTTCTCCAACCCCCCTCTCCTTTCTTTTCTTTTCTTTCTCTCTCTTTTCTCTTTTTCTCTCTTTATCGTCTTTACGACTCGTAGTCAAGATATCTGTCGTGACAGTATCATCGAGATCGTGACCTTTCTCCAATTAACGCCCTCGGCGTACATTAATGTAGATTCACGGGGTCGTACTTAGTTGAGCAACCCTCGCATTGCTGGCAAGTAGTGGAGAAGGGAATTTATTAATTCGACGATGATACGCTCTTGGCTACGTATATAGTTGGAGAAATCGAGGCTCGAGAGATAGTTGAGGTAGTCCGATGATAATTAGAGATTTACCTCGCATTTTATTAAAATCATCGTAAATAATTAGTTTTTTTTTGCTTTTTTTTTGTGTCTCTTTTTCCTTGCACAGGGTGGATTAAGATAAGGGCGATAGGGTGGCTGTTATGATAAGGTCGATCATTTTTTATGCAATGTCTTTTTTCTGTGTTTGTGTTGATAAAAAAAGTTGAGTGTTGAGTTTTGTAAATATTGTGAGAATTGGAAAATTTGGATTAATCGTAAATAATTATTTTTTTTTGCTTTTTTTTTTGGTGACTCTTTTTCCTTGCACAGGGTGGATTAAGATAAGAGCGATAGGGTGGCTGTTATGATAAGGTCGATAATTTTTTATGTAATGTCCTTTTTCTGTGTTTTGTGTGTTTTGTGTGTTTTGATAAAAAAATTGAGTGTTGAGTTTTATAAATATTGTGAGAATTGTAAAATTTGGATTAATGTAATAATTTAATTAATTTGGATGAGTAATCAAATTTTGGTTTGTTGATTAGAGAAGGGCGGATTAACGTTTAGTGTCGAGGAAGAAAAGTCGATAAATTGTGTAGTTTCGAGTTTATGGCCTTTTTTTTTGTTTGGTTTGGAAAATCAATTGTCCTACTAACCCAGGGCAATGAGAATTTCAGATATTTCGCTCGGGATTGAAAAACGAGAGAATGAAATTGGGTCATGGAGTCTTGTCGTAAAATTCGAAAAAGGGGACGAGTGTTTGGCGAGCTCTTCAAAAAGTTACTCGTGTAATTTTCTGTCGGATGAACGGGAATGGAGATACAGCATGGCGAAAAAGGGATTTTTTGAGGTTTTTTGATAACGATTTAAATTACGATTTATTGTTTTCCGGTGAATTTTGATTCTTTCTCAAACTTCAGGAGCTTATTTCGGTAGAAAATTTCTCATACAATGAGAAAATTATGGTTTTGTTTTCGATTTTTCAGACTTTAGCGATTTTAAGTGGATAAATCGTTATTTCGAGTTTTTCGCATTTTTTTGCTAGAATTTTTAAGATAACGGCTAAAATAACGTCATAATCTTCATCAGCGACAAATTTCCGGTTCCATAATTACCCTACAAAGTATTTTTGGGCGGAAACAAATTTTGAACCTCGGCAGGTTCCGATCGTCGCGATTCGCAATTTACTTCCGGGACTTTGGAGGATCCGGGGAGGTCAACATTTTTTTCCGTCCAAAACGACTTTGTTGGGTGTTTACGGAATCGGAAATTTGTCGCTGATGAAGATTACGACGTTATTTTGGCCGATATCTGAAAAATTATAGGAGAAAATTGCGAAAAACCGAAAATAACGATTTATGCACTTAAGGTCGATAAAATCTGAAAATTCGGAAACGAAACCGAGATTTTCTTGTTGTACGGGAAATTTGCGATCGACATAGGCTACTAAAGCTGGAGAAAGGATTGGAATTCACCGGAGTACAAAACAGCCAATTTCGCGAAACCTCGAAAAATCGACTTTTCACGATGCTGTATCTCGGTTCTCGTTCGTCGGAGAGAAAATTACACAAATAACTGTTTGAAGAGCTCGGGGAGCACTCGACAACTAGCCCAGAATCATCCTGATAGCTTAATTTTTGTGGCCGTGGTGACACTTTGAAAATCGCGATTTTTGGGACCCATAGGAAGGGGGACCTGCAAAAAAACGCCTAGGCCATGGGGTCAAAATTTTTTTTCTTCCAAAACGGCTTATAATCATGATATTCGTGTTACGCGGGAAATTTCCGATTCGGAAATGGGGCTACAAAGTCTTTTTGGAGGAAAAAAAATTTGACCTTCGGCAGGTGTCGCAGGTCGACATTTGCAATTTTTTTTCGACACCTTGGGAGGTCTGGAGGGGTCAAAAATTTTTTTCGTCCAAAAAGACTTTGTAGCCCCATTTCCGAATCAGAAATTTCCGGCGTAACACGAATATGATGAAATAAAGGAGTTTAGGAGCAAAAAAAATTTTGGCCTCATGGTCTGGGCGTTTTTTCACAGGTCCCTTTCCCATGGGTCCCAAAAATTGCGATTTTCGAAGTGTCGCCACTGCCACAAAAATTGAGCTATCCCGGTGATCCTTGGCCTATTATCAAGTGCTCGGCGAGCTCTTCAAAAAGTTATTCATTAGATTTTCTGTGGGACGAACGAGAACAGAGATACAGCATCAGCAAAAGTCGATTTTTCGAGATTTCGCGATACTCATCGAAAGCGGCCATATTGAATTCCAATGAATTTTAATCTTTTCCCAAACTCTATTAGCCTATACCCATCGCAAATTTCCTGTACAACAAGAAAATCATGATTTCATTTTAGAATTTCCCGATTTTAAGTCGATAAATCGTCATTTTCGGTTTTTCTTGTTTTTCTCCAACAGTTTTTGAGATCTCCCTCAAAATAACGTCACGAACGTCATCAAAGACAACTTCCCAATTCCCCCACCATTCAACAAACTCTTTTTGAACGAAACAAAAATTGTGATTTCACTCGCAGTTTTATTTTTTTCAATCTTAGTCCTCACCTATAAAAACGATTACGTTTAACCGTACGAACACGATTCCTGGTAAGTGACGTAGTCGCGATGATGTAGTTTCGTGCGTGAGGCTCGTTTAATAATTTCCTCCATCGTCCGGAAACGATGAGGCACGATTTCGGGAGAAGAGGCGCCGAGATTAGGTCGCGTGGACGTTCACGAGTTAATTCGACCCTCTTCCTCCTCCGCTTCTGTTCTTCGCACTCGACCAAAGGCTCGATTCCAAAAGTATTTTCTCCCTCCTTGTACCGAGAAACTTATCCAATTCATAGTTTGGACGAGAGAGTGTCTATGTCCTCTAGGGGGATGAAGGAAACGAGGTACAGAGATCGATGAGAACTTTCGAAGAGTCACTGTGAACGTCGTAAAACTATTTTCCTAACTCTGAAAGTCAACAAGCTATTTATTTTTTCCCCTTAAAAAAATTACAGAAATCTTATAAACAACAAATTTCTACAGAGATAATTATTGCTTTCGACTCTCGTTTTCCCCAATGGTAATTTTCCATAATTTTGTTTCAAAAATATTTAGCGAGACATCGAGTTTGTGCGAATGAAAAGTCTCGCGTGGGTTTTTTATTTTTGTCAATTTTGTCGATCGAACGGATTGTATTACGAAACATCCCCCTAAAGGACGTCGAGGGTTGAAAATTCAGGTAGGAAGGATCGAAGTGGCCTCGTATAGCGTAAAGCGAGTGAGGTAAACTCTTCGTGCGAGGCGATAGGGGAAGCGCGACGAAGGAAGGAAGAAAGCGAGGGTAGAATATATGGATCTCCGCGTCAAAGCCACCCTTGCCCTTGCAACCTCCGTCGACCTGGCGTATGCCTGGTCCTCGCGAACCTTGATTTTCAGGGCAACGTGTATGCGTCTGTTACCTGCAGACGAGCTATATACAGTTGTATCCGAGGGAATTTGGTCGGAGTAAGTACCGCAGTAGCTTTATATCACGTTCGCGACCTACGCGATTGATAAATAGCCCCGAATAGACTACATGGTACAGTGATTGGCCACTGTAGGAACGCTCGTTGGTATCTGCGACAGCCTTGAATAAAACGGATACGCGTTAATGACTGTTTTTATCGTCTGGTTCGGTTGCCAATCACTGTACCGTGTTCTGTATCGAACTGCCGAGGGAATAAAAAGACCGAACGAGGGCAATACGTGACGATGACTGTGAATATCAATGGCTTCGGTTGCCAATGACTGTGCCTATCGTTGGCTTCGGTTGCCAATCACTGTGCCGTGTACGTCGATAGGCTGCGGAGTGTCTGAAAAGACACGGTCGGGGATGATGTGTGACCAATGACTGTGTTTATCATCAGTGTAGAGTGCCAATCACTGTGTCACGTGCCTGAACAAGCTCCCAAAGCGATCGAGAAGAAGACGTAGTAGGGTGGAAAAGGATCGCGGGTTGTTTCGAGGGGTGGAAAAAGGGAAGGGAGAAAAAGAGATCGAGGAGAGGCCAGGGTTGCTCCTGCCGGCTGGTCTACTCGCTCCGCGTCAATAATACCCCAACGTGACGTAATCCTTTTGGAGGTTCGCATTGGAGGATGTGTCATCCCGTTTGGGAGGGGTCGATAGCACCTCGTTCGAGGGGAAAGAGAGTGGGGCATGAGGGAGGGAGGGATAGAGCAGAAACAAGCAAGGAACTAAAATTCTCCTGTGGTTTTTCATACGCCGCACCCCTCTGGTAAATCGTCCACGAACTATCCAGCAGCTGTGGCCGTAACAACCGGCGCGCGGGGCAGGTTCTCTTCCTAGCGTTCGCGAAACGTGCTCGACGACGCTGCTGCCATGTTATTCCGCGTGCGCGGAAGACTTTTCGTCGCGATGGAGAAACACGACAGAGCGCGTGTGCGATTGAGAGAAATTCGGGATAGTGGCGGTGGGAGGAAAGAGAAGACATCGGTACGAATCCAAACTCAGATTGATACAGTGATTAGCCATTCAAGATGACAATCACTGTACCCAAATCCTAAGTCGGATCGTCACAGTGATTGGCCATTCGAGACGACAATCCCCTGTACCCGAATACGATCTAATCCGTCCACAACAACGTAGAAGAAAACTCCGAAATTATCATTCTTCGATATTCTACTATGCCAATCACTGTACCTTTTCCACATTTCTCACGCCCAACGATTTCTCTGAAACAACTAGTGGGCGTACTAGTCCTACAAGGAAGAAAAACTCTTCGTAACACTGTTCTACCTAACATTGGCACAGTCATTGGCCACCCAACTAGTTCCGAGCCCCGTTACTCTCTTTCGATGAAACGAGAGACCCACTCGCCTGCCAATGACTGTACCATTGGAACGCTCTGCGCGAGAGAGAGACCCACGAGAGGGGAAGGAGCTTGGAGGTACAAGGGTGAACGAGCGAGACGGAACGAGGAGGCGGAAAGAGGGGCGGAGAGGAGAACCCTGCTGCTATGATATTACACCGTCGAGGGAGAGAAAGAGATGGCGGTGGCGTAGGGAGGGAGGAGACGGATAACGGTCGGGACCTAGAGCCTAGGAGGCGCGCACACCGTGTGGCGTCAGTTATTCGGCTTTGCGCGCTCGCCGACTCGCTCAGTGTCGATCCTTCTTCTCCTGCGTGCGCGCGTGCGAATTTTCGCTCCGATACCGCAAACCTTAAACGCACACAAACGCAAATCCACCGATACGTACATACATCGAACAGATTTTATATTTATCTCGCGTGGATCGTAAAATCGTTTTGTTATTTCGATCGTGTCGTATTTTAGATTTTTTTTTGTTCCTCTCCGATCTTTGCATAAATTTTCGTCGAATCGAAATTATCCATTTTTGTTTTTTCATTCGCTCTCCGAACTTGTTTGCGCTTTAAACAGCTTGATAGAAACGGGGAAAATACCCCGAATGTTCTTTAACATGAAACACGTCGCGAACGCGCAGTAACAATTGTGAAAGGAAGAGAGAGAAACAAAAAAAAAAAGTAAAAGAAAGAAAATATAAAAAATACAACAACGACGACGAATATAAACGTGATTTGTATATTGGATTAAATTGAGAGTAACCGAGGCTCTTTTCGTCGATGTGAGTATTGTTGTTTTGTTATTAATTCTGTCATTCTTCGTCGATTTGGAATAAAGTATCGATTTTTCTTTTTTCGACGTACGTTATAAGATCCGTCTTTTGGTGTTGGGTGTATTTGGGTAGATACGAAGCCCCATCTACCCTAGATTCTCTGGCAACCCTGAAAAACTTACCCCCAACTTTAATCGAAACTCAAAAGGAGAAATAATTTTCCCATTCACAGGAGAATTACTTTAATTACGATTTAATTAATTAATCATAATTAATTGAATTCTTCTCGATCACGCTACCAAACGACATTGATTAATCCTCGATCGAAATCTTCCGATCAAAATTATTTATTAAAATTGAACTAAATTACGATTACAAAATTGAATCTATTAATTAATTAATATTTTCCATCGTAATTAACTTCAATAATTTTTTATAAAAATTAAAGTTTTATTAATTAATTAATTTTCTTTCTGTTTTCTTCAAAATAATAAAACGACTTTTATTGTTAGAATTTGTACTCGTAGTAAAACCAAACTGTTTACGTACGCTACGAGAAAATTGAGAGAGAGAGGGAGAGTCCTGTTTATATTACGGGCACACAATACCGTTACAGAATTTTAATAACTCGCTCGTCGCCTTGTCCAATGTACAACTGAACGAGATTGCCGGGAATTCGTCGTTTCCGTTGACCCAAGAAGATGTCTCCTCTCTTTTATTCGCCCCTTTTCCTCTTGTTTCTCTCTTCTCCTTCTTCTTCGTTTTTTTTTTTTTTTTTTAATTTGTTTTTCTCTTCCTCTTCTCTTACACGACCGAATCTTTGCCCTGTGGCGAAACGACGAGAGAGTAAAGGGTGCGTGTATGCTCTCCGGTCCATCGGAGGGGAACACGAGAGTGTGCGGTTCTGTCGTACGGTTGGAACAACTCGAGAATTTTATTTCTCGAGACTAATGCAAGAACGCGGGAGTAACCGGGGCAAGCCAAATTCCTCCACGACTTACCATCGAGTTAATTGAATGAAATTAGACGAAAAGATTAGGCAGACTCCCGGTCGCGAGTCGGTCGTTACAACTGCCGCGCGACGGTCACTCGTCTCGAAACATCAAAGACGCTCGAAATTGCAATCTTGCACTTTTTTTTTATATGAATTTTTGTCATTTGTAAAATTCAATTTATTGTTTTGCTTTTGATCGAGGGAAATACAAATTTATCTATTGGAATTAATTTTGATAGTGACAATTTTCTTTTGTTTGTAAGGAAATATTTTAATTAGCAGGCATGTGGGAAAATAAAAATATTTTTTATAGAAAATATTTCAAATGGTTTTTCTATTAGTAAGAAAAATTGTTCTTGTTCGTAAAATTGAATTTATTGTTTTCTTTTTATTCGAGGAAAATAATAATAATTGCAGGGAAATACAAATTTATCTATTAGAATTAATTTTGATAGTGACTATTTTATTTTGTTTGTAACAAAATATTTTAACAAATAGGCACGTGGGAAAATTAAGATATTTTTGTATAGAAAATATTCCAAATGGTTTTTCTATTAGTAAAAAAAAAAAATTTGTTATTCGTAAAATTCAATTTATTGTTTTCCTTTTATTCGAGGAAAATAATAATAATTGCAGGAAAATAAGAATTTACCGATAGGAATTGATTTTAATACTGACAATTTTCTTTCGTTTGTAACAAAATATTTTAATAATCAAGCCCGTGGGAAGACAAAGATATTTTGTTTATAAAAAATATCCCAAACGTCAATTTTTCAATTAGTAAAAAAAAATTGAAGCGAACCGGTTTTGATCGTTCGACCTATTGAAATAAATTGATAAAACGAAGAATATTCGACTACCCTGTCGTCATGAAAGTTGCGTCGTCCATCGACAGATTTACGTCGCGTGACATTTTACAATAGTCGAGGCCCATCTCGAAAGTTTAGTGGTTTTACCCTTGGCCGTAAATTGCGTGAAATTTAATCGATGACTAGGGAACAGATAACGCAAACTGCGAAGGTCGACCGGAATGGCCCATGAGCACACACACACATGGACACATGGATAGCACGACGAATTTGATGCCCCTCTGACGTTTGATATCAACCATCGTTCTGTGTCGCGTCGTATCGATTCCCATGACCCACTTCTGTGTGTGTGTGTGTGTGTGTGTGTGCGTCTGACTATCTTCGCTTTTATACCGTACAAAAGAAAGTCTCGAAAAGCGTTAAAACTCCCAAACTCTCGCCCTACTAATTAATCTCCCCCACTCCTGGTTCTGTCTTTATTCGTATTGATCGACATTTCGAAAAGTTGTATCTTGTAAAATGCTGCAATTGTACAAGATACTTCATTTTGATTGACTAATATAAATTTTTTAATTAATTTTTTATAAATTTGTTAAATTGGAAAATTATATTTTGTATTATATTTTGTATTATATTTGAAATTATAAATTATAATATATATTTATAATTATAATTATTATTACAATTATGTATTATAATTTTTTATTATAAAACGATGTTTAAATAAAAAATTATAGTATATATAATATAATATAATATAATATAATAATAATTATTATATTATAATATAATATAATATAATAATATTATTATATTATATTATATTATATATAATATAATATAATATAATACAATAATAATTATTATTATAATAAATTATAATTATAATTATATTATAATAAATTATAATTATATTTATTATTATAATTATATAATATAATAAATTATAATTTATAATTACAATAATAATTATAATGATAATAAATTATTATTATTATAATTATATATTATAATTTATAGTTTCAAATAAAATACGAGATATAATTTGAGAATTTAGCTTACAAATTTATGAGAAATAAATTATTTTAATTGCTTAACGAATATTGGACACTGTTTGTGTTTTGAATTCAAATATTTTCTCACTCTTGATTTGATTTCATAGAGAGAGAGAGAGCGGGATAGGGCAATGTTTGTTTACAGTGTGGAAAAAAAATCTTATCAATCCTACGAAGCTTATCGTTGCGTGTAAAAACTCGAATGAAATTATTGTGTTTATCAACCGAGCGGTAATAACCCCTTGACCACGGTGTCGAACTTCAGACGCGATAAACACATCGATTAAAGAAAAAAGTTACTCGATCTTTTTTCAACGATGCAATCAACGAACACCAAAAAATAAGAGTAAACAAAAACATTGAAATGAAATTACGATAAGAGAAAAATATTTTCATGGTAATACTATTGCGAAAGCGTCTAGTCCCTTAGGGACCGAGCAAAATTGCACTTGCAACGAAATGTCAAGAATTCGTGTAAAAGGTCGTTTTTTCACGATAATACTTTCTGGCCAAGGTGCGATAAAGGGAAAAAGTTAGTAGTTCACTGAAATAAAAACTAAATAAAATTAAAAAAAAAACAGAATTATTATTCAAACATTTCAATAAAAAAAAGAAACAAAATAATAAAAAAATAATCCACCGCGTAATAATATTTATATAAAATTATAATCATCAATATCATTATTATTATATTATTATTAAATGAAAAAACTGTTTACCCAGATTTTTTTTATTCAATTTCGATCTAATTTTATTTTCCCTTAGTTTATTCTTCAATCCCGTCCCGGTGCCCTTGCGAAAACAAACAAACCAATAAAAAAAACAAAACAATAATAATAAAACAAATATTATATTATTATTACAAAAAAAAATATTATCCACGTTTTGTATTATTCAATTTCGACCTAATTCTATTTACCCCCAGTTTATTCTTCAACCCCGTCCCGACGACTTTGTAAAAACAAACAAAACTTATTATTACGCAAAAAAAAAAAAAATTTTTTTTTCACACAGATTTTTGTTTTTTCAATTTCGATCTAATTTTATCTTCCCCCAGTTTATTTTTCAATCCCATGCCGGCGACCTTGCAAATTGAAACGGAATAGTGTAACTTCACCATTCTCTCCTATATACACTCCCCCCTCCCTTCCCCTCCCTCCCACTTCCCCACCCTTCTCTCTCTCTCTCTCTCTCTCTCTCTCTCTCTCTCTCTCTCTCTCTCTCTCTCTCTCTCTCTTCTCTATCAATGTGGTAATAACTTCTCGAGGCTTCCTGCATTCCACTCTTCTTCTCGTCAAAGTACCCGATTGATCGAGTCTCTCTCTCTCTCTCTCTCTCTCTCTCTCTCTTTCTCTCTCTCTCTCCGCACCGGCGAAGGTACACACCACCGTGTATCAGCCGTAACACGTTATGTGTTAGTAAGCAGTTACAGTTTGTTCGTTCCGACTGTCCGGCGCCGGTTCGTACCCGCGAGCGACTCCGGCCGGCTCGCCGATACTACACACGCTGTGGTGGTTCAACCCTCGCTGACCATTTTTTCTTTTTTCCTTTCCTCTTTTTCCCTCCACCTGCGCGCGTACGTGTGCCTACGGGCGAGAGATACCCGCGTATTCTCGTACCTCGCTGCCTTCGTTGTGTCCAATCGCTGGGTCAATGAAAAAAAAAGAAAAGTAAAAAAAAAAAATCTGGACGAGACCAGAAGGTAAAAAATAAAAATTGAGCAAACTGGCCAAATTCCGTTCCCGAATCAACTTTTATTGGTCAATCGTACGATCGACTTTCAATTGATTTTATAAAAGTTGTAAAATATTGTTGATTTTATTTTGTTTATTTTTAATTAAAATTGTCGATATCGATAATGATAAAATAAACACGGCGATGGATGTCAATAAAATAAACAATTTGAATAATAATAAAACTGGCCTATCTCCATTCCTGAATCAACATTTATTCATCAATCATACGATGAATTTATAAATCAATTTTATAAAATTTTTTGAATATTTTTGATTTTATTTTCTTCGTTTTTAATTAAAATTGTCGATATCGATGATGATAAAATAAACACGACGATGGATATAAACAAAATAAACAATTTGAATAATAATAATTCTTTTTTTTACAAAAATTAACAATTCGAAAAATAGATTTAAAAAATTTTCAATTTTTTATTTCTTCCGGAAAATTTTACGACAAATTTTTCAACACGAGTCGATTTATAGATAAATTATTTTCGGAAGAAATTCGTCGAAACGTTATTTGCCAAAATTACAAAAAAAAAGAAATCGACGACTCGTTATTGACGATAGAAAAAAAAATAATAATAATAATTTGCGCGACAAATAAAATTGCGCTCGATTGTTTCGCGTGTCTTCGGATCGTCGACCCGTAGCTCGAGCTCTACTACTGCGCGCGTCTTTCCACTCGCGTTGGACACGACACTTGGGCAAAAAAAAAGAAGAAAGAAAGAAAAAAAAATTATATAACAAATGACGAGACGGAGACTCGTTCATCCTTTATAGTTTTCTTCTCGACCCTTTCTCCCAAACACACTACTACCTGTCTCCCAGAGACGACGAACGAACAATGGCGCCAGACAGAACTGTTAGTTTTTATCTCACAAAAGCAAAAAAAAAAAAATCTTTTTTTTCTCGCGATTTTTCAAAGATAAATTTTTATTTTTTTTTTCTTCATTTTTTTCACACTTTCGTTCTTTGGCTTGAAATTTTTGTCAAACTCGTCATTCACACTTCTGTTTGAATTTGTCCGTGAAAAAAAAAAATGAAAAAAGAAAATCTTTTTTCTCGTAATTTTTCAAAGATAATTTTTTTTTTTCATTTTTTTCACACCTTGGCTTGAAATTTCTTTGTCATACTCGTCATCGGGCAAACTTTTGTTCGTGAAACTGGCAACTCGGGAGTTTTCTTGTACATTGTTTGCTCGGGGAAAGAAATAAACAAACAAACAAACAAACAAAAAAGAGAGAAATAACAAACAACGAATAAACAATCCGGAGTGTCGAGGGTAAAAGAATTTTTTCGCTCGGATTACGAGTAAATTGTACCGTAAGGATGAAAAGCAGAGTGAGAGGCTCGGTGACTCGAAACGTGACGACACGTTCAATTTGTCAGGAAACAATTCGTACCCGGTGACAGACAGGTGTGCACATTCGAGAAGCTCTCAGGTAGATTGAAAAGCTGGTCGCAACGAGGGTTGGGCATCGTTACAATGAAAAGCCATGATGTCATTTAGCAACGAAATTGATGAAAGAAAAATTTTCCAATTTTGAAAACAAATGATTATTCGCTAATTCGCTGAAACATTTTTTTAATTACAAATTTTTTTGTTTAATTAAGAAAAATGTTATAAAAAGGAGAACAATTGAATTGGGACAATAAATTGAGTAAAGTAATTATTAAAGGTGAAATGGTAAATGAATAAATTAAATTAAATGTTGATAAATTCAAAATGATTAAATCAGGTGGAAAATAAAATATTTGTCGTTGAGATAATTTGGTGAAAAAAGGAGAAATTATGGAAAAATGTCGTACCTTGAGTGACGATTGAATAATAATAATATTAATATTATTATTATTGTTATTCTTATTTTTCTCTAATATATAAATATATAAATATAATAATAATAATAATAATAATAATAAGTGATAACAATTGTTATTATTATGACTTATTGTTATATAAATGTTATATTATATTATATAAATAATAATAATATTATTATTACATAAACAATAATAATAATAATATTATTATATAAATAATAATAATAATAATAAACGATCAAAATTGTTATTATTATTATTTATTATTATATTTATATACAGTAGAGAAAAATATGAATAACAATAATAATTAAATGTCGATAAATTAAAAATGATGAAATCAGGTGAAAGATAAAATATTTTTCGTTTCGATAATTTAGCGAAAAAAGGGAAAATTATAAAAAAAATGTCGTAGGTCGAACGACTGATTGATTAAAAAAATGAGGGGCAGTAAGGATATATATGTGTGTCTAGTACGAGTTATATCGTTCCATTATCCGGGTTAATGGGAAAAGTAGGAAACTATGCACTACACGAGAGAGAAAAAGTGAACGAGATAGAGATGGATAAAGATAAACGAGCGCGGTCGAGGGCAAAGAATATGTAAAAGCTATTTAGATTCAAAGCCCTGATTATAGAATTGAGAAGCTACAACGTTCGGTCTCGTACAGGGAGATTAAACGATGATTGGAAAAGAACGCTCGCCTCAATTAATCGTGGCTTAGGTATATATTTTTAGAAATAACGAAAAAAAGGATATTTATTAATATTTATAAATAGCCAAAAAGAAATGAATGTTTACAATTGTTTTTAAATAGTTTTATAAACAACCAAAAATAATTAATATTTACAATTTGATTTAAATATTTTTATAAATAATCAAAAAAAATGAATATTTATAATTTTATTTAAATACTTTTATAAATAACCAAAAAAAAATGAATATTTATAATTTTATTTAAATATTTTTATAAATTATCAAAAAATGAATATTTATAATTTTATTTAAATATTTTTGTAAATAACCAAAAAAAAATGAATATTTATAATTTGATTTAAATATTTTTATAAATAACCAAAGAAATGGATGTTTATAATTTTATTTAAATATTTTTATAAATAACCAAAAGAAATGAATATTTATAATTTTATTTAAATAATTTTATAAATAACCAAAGAAATGGATATTTACAATTTCATTTAAAGATTTTTATAAATAATTCAAAAAATGAATATTTACAATTAATTTTTAATATTTTTGTAAATAACCACATAAATTGATATTTATAACTATATTTATAAATTTTTACAAACAACGAAAAAAACATGGATATTTAAAATTACCTATAGGGTAGAGCGGGGATAGTTGAGCAAGTGGGTAAGTTGAGCAATCGTAATATCTCGAAAACTAAGCATCGCACGCTGGTGCATCAAATGGACGAAAGAGAGGTATGTGAGAGGGGAATACAACAAATCATTGCCGGTAGCCACGCGGCGCACGAGACGATGACACGGGACGTTTTATTATTATTGCGCACAAAAGTAAAAAATACGTGATTAAGTATTTTTCTTCTAGCATTGTGTGAAAAACCAGGGCAGCAACGAGACGAGTACTATTATGTAGTACATTTAAGTGGCTATCAATCTGCAATAATTATTTTAACGCACGTGGTACGGATTTCATTATAAATTAACATTTGTTAAAAAATCTGAGAAGGGGCTAGTTGAGCAGTTTTTGATGGGGCTAGTTAAAAGATGCGCAACTGTCCTCATCGGCTGGCACGCATAACATGGCGGAGGCGAATACATCACGCTATCGCCGGTCCTCCTTGTTTATTTGAGAAAAAACATTTCACAGTTTGTTGCAGTTAATGTTCATGATTCAAAATGTAGCTAATTAATGTAGCTATCGGTTTGTTACTGCATTGCATCAAATGGTCTTGCATGTGTCTGATTTGTTGATGGAATTATTACCTTGCTCAACTGACCTCATACCCTTGCTCAACTTACCCCACCTATGGGGCACGTTGAGCAGCTCTACACTCTCTCACATTTACGATAATATCTTCTAAATCAGACTTGAATTGGATAATGTTTCTGAAGGCGTTTTGAGCTAGAGAATTTGCGGATCTAACGGTGCAAGAATCAAGAAAATCGGATGTATTTTTTAAGAGTTATGATCGATTAAGCCAGAAACTGCTCAACTATCCCCGCTCTACCCTATCTAAACATTTTTACAAATACAAAAAAAGAAAATGAATATTCATACGTAATTAAAAATATCCGGATGTCTGAAGATAATTAACGGTAGTCCGTAGGTCATGTGTGACCTTGTCATTGAAGAGCGAGCTAGATTACCCATTAGCGTAGAGGAAGTTCGTCCCGTGACGAGAATACAAATTGGTATGGGAAGTTACCTCTTTGGGAACGATGCACTTTACTCGAGTGCAATCTAGCAGGTGCGTCGTCGGCCTTTGCCACGACACAATCCACCGACTCCGCGCCTAATATTAGATCCTCCAATTATCATTATTCAACTCCAATATCCACCTTAATATATCTCGATCCATATACATTAAAAATAAAATTTTAAAAATTTTTATATAAAAAAAAAAAATAAAAACCAAATTAATTTTTCCCATTTCAAACAATTAAAAAAAATTCCCCCCAAAAAAAGCAATCAACCCCCAATTCCTAAACGTTTATGTTTATTGGCTATTCATAAATAAAAAATATAAAAAGCATTAAATTAAATGAAAGAAAACGCGAGAATAGTCGAGGACTAAATAAAAAAAAGAAGAAATTTATTTTTCGTCGATAACACGAAACCTGATATAGTCTAGATGCGACGAAGATTGGTGAATTAGAGTGGCGATCTGTCACGAGAGTTTATTATGTAATAGATGTCCTGTATAGGTGTTAATACAAGCCCAGGATAGATTGATCGACCTCGATGAGTCTAATAAAAGTGACATCATTATCGCGCTGGTAAATGGGGCTCTCGCGCTACCGGATTCTCATCTGATGCTCCGTAGACACGTCTCTCTCTCTCTCTCTCTCTCTCTCTCTCTATCTTTCTCTCTATATATATACATATATGCAAGTATACCTATATATAGGGAGAAAGAGGAATATATATATATATCCATATAGGGGCAATTTGCATACGCAACCTGGTTCGCACGTGACGCCATAGCGGTGCAACCAACGATAGTCTGTCATCAGTCTCACTACCTATATATATATATATATATATATATATATATATATATATATATATATATATAATATTATGTTAATAATAATGATAATAATAATATTATATAATATTATAATAATAATATATTATAATATGATATTACTATATAATAATATATTATAATATTATGATATAATATAATACTATAATATATCATAATACCTATTAGAATATAATATTATATCATAATATATCATAATATTATAATATTAATTATAACATAATATATAATATAATATTATATATTAAAACATTATAATATTATATGTTTATATTATATTATTATATATTATAATATAATATTATTATTATATTATTATTATATCAATATAATATTATATATTATTATTATAATATTATTATTATATTAATATAATATTTATATTATTATTATTATATCATATAATATTATTAGTATATTTATATAATATTATTATTATATTATTATATATATGTACGTATGAATTGATCATAATAAAGTCGAACGAGCTGCGAGCTCGTTATCACTCGCCTCTCATTCAATGTCAATTAACGATCGTTTACACACATCCTCGACTCTTTCCCGGGACTTCCCGACAAACTCTTTATCCATTATAATTCATCATTATTATCATTGACTTTTTTTTTGCATTATAATTGTCATTTAATAAAAAAAAGAAGAAATTAATTATAACGAACGAACCTATCGTGAAATAAATTAAAATTGTATCTTTTTGTTTATCATCCGTCGCGTTCCCAGCTTGACAAGTTACATCGTCGGACGATTAAAATTCTTAAGTAAAAACCAGTTTTGACGCCGCGCGACGTTACCGACGACTTTCGTTTTACGCGGACAGGGAGAGGGGGAGGGGGGGAGAATTTATTTGCACGCGTACCTACGTTTGTACGATGGGTCGATCGAGCGATAGCTCGACATGAAAATTTCAAGTCTGCTCAAACTGTGGCCTAGAGACGTACCGAGAAATAACGAGCTATATATATATATATATATATATATATATATATATATATATATATATATATATAGTGGACGATGTACAAACTCCTCGAGCTTCCGGTCGACAATAAAATTCGAAGGATAAACATGACTTTGTTATCGCGAGCACTCGGTCAGCCTGTGCTATCACTATACATATATATATACATAGGCAAATTTATACACCTGGTGTATACACGTACGTCGTACACAAAGATTTTTTTTGGTGTCATGGAAAAAAAAAGATTTTTTTTTGTCTCTTTTCCTTTTTTTGACCACGGACAACAGAAAAAATCTCGAGTTGTGTGCGCCACGTCAGACGCCGGAACCGTCAAAGCTTTGCAACTCTACAAGCGTATAGTATTATGTACCAGGAACTTGTCTCTCTCTCTCTCTCTCTCTCTCTCTCACTCTCTCTCTCTCTCTCTCTCTCTTCCTCCGTCTCTTTATCTTTCCCTCTGTCTGTCTGTCTCTGTCTCTCCCCCTTGCCCCTCCCTCTCTCTCGGTCTCTTTATTTTTCTCTCTCTCTCTCGGTCAGTCATATTATAAATATGTATACAGCGGTGAGTTTCTGCTGGAACGACCAAGATCGTAAAACTGTGAGTGAAACTCACCGGACGAATGCGACAAAGCGAAAAAACAAGAAAGAGAGAGAAGTGCAACGAGGAAACGACGCACATAATGTCGAAGCGAGCTGGCTTTTGGGTCGAACGTTACGACAGTTTAAAAAAACAAAAATATAAAAAAAGAAAAAAAAACATTGCCACATAGTAATTCTGACATTCGCGCGAGGCGAGAAATTCAATATACAACCACTCGTTCGTGGTCAACTTGTAAAATAAGAAAGAAAAAAAACGAAATAAGGAAAGAAAAAAAAAAGAAGAAAAAGAAACGTACGAAAGAAAAAATAAATAATAATATCGAGATAAGCGCTGACAAGAGGAAAGCAAAGAACGAAATTGAGAATGAGCGATCTTATGGTAATCGAAACGAAAAATAAACAGCCCGGACGGATCTCTCGTCTCGTCCGAGACGCGATGGTGAAACGAAGTAACGAAATTCAATATTTCTTTTTTTTTCCTCCTCGCGTCGTATTTCTCGAACGTACGTCGTAATACGAAAAACAAATAAATAATTTTTTTCTATGATTTTGTAAATTAAAACGCGAATTAAAATCATCGTTTTATCATTAATAACAATTCTTCGCGATTAGAAAAAAAAAACAAACAATAAAAAATTCTGCAAATTTGTTATCATCGTTTTATCATTAATAACAATTCTTCGCCATTAAAAAAAAAAAAAACAATAACAAATTCTGCAAATTTTTTATAAACGTAATTTCACGATTTGATTTTTTTTCTTAATTAAATTCGTACGACTTTTGTATTTGTCAAGATAATAATAATAATAATAAATAATGGAAAAAATAATATAATACCAATAATAATAATAAACAAAAATTGCTACAAACTTTCCTAAACGTAATTTGACGATTTGAAAAAATTATGAATTCAAACAATTTTTTGTTTATTAAATACACACGATTTTTCTATTTGTCAAAATAATAATAATAATAAACAAAACTTTCTACAAATTTTCCTAAACGTAATTTGATGATTTGAAAAAATTAAGAATCGTGAACAGACTTTTTTTTATTATTAGAATTCGTATGACTTTTGTGTTTGTCACAAAAAATAAATAACAGTAGTAATAATAATAATGTCGAATTTTTCATAAACTCTCAATAGAAAAAAGAAAAATAAATAAGAATAAAAAACAAAAAAATTTTAAATCGCGTTTTTTTTTAGGATCGCGTCCACGTCTCGCGTTCCCTCGATTCGTAATAAAGAAGGAAAGGTACGTGCGGCCGGGACCGATACGTGTATGTTTACGTGTTTCATCTCGTCTCGTCTCGTCTCGTTCTAGCTCGGAGCATCTGCTGACCCTGACTATTATGCCCCCTCAATCTCCCCCCCCCCCCTCCCCGCCCCACCCTCTATCCTCGTACACATACATCGCGTTCTATAGCCAACGAGAGAATTTTCTGTACGGCGTAGAAATCGATTATACAATAGAGTGCGCGCCTTGGGCAACCCTCCGGTACGAGATTTGCAGGATGCTGCGCTGCCGGCTGCCACCAACAATAAGGCTTGAAAAGAACGACCAAATTTTCTGATCTCTACACACTTTTTCTTTTATCATTATAGTAATAATAATGATAAAATAATGATAAAATTAATAATAAATGACAAAAATTATTTTTTGTATTATTATTATTATTATTATTATTGTTATTCTTATTTTTCTGTAATATGTAAATATATAAATAATAATAATAAATTATAAAAATTATTATTATTTGGATTATTGATATTAGTTTTTTCTCTAATATATAAATATATAAATAATAATAATAATAAATTATAAATATTATTATTATTAGATTTATATCTAGTAGAGAAAAATATGAATGACAGTAATAATATTAATATTATTATTGTTATTCTTATCTTTCTCTAATATATAAATATATAAATAATAATAATAAATTATAAAAATTATTATTATTTGGATTATTATTGTTAGATTTATATATAGTGAAGGAAAATTGGAAGAACAGTAATAATATTAATATTATTATTATTTATTCTTATCTTTCTCTAATATATTAATTTAATAATAATAATAATGATAATAAATGGATAAAAATTATTATTATTATAATTATATATAGTAGAGAAAAATAGGAATAACAATAATAATATTAATATTCTTTTTTTTCTAATATGTGTAAATATATGAATGTAATAATAATAACAACAAATGATAAAAAATTTCATTACATGTATTATTATTATTATAACCATTTTTATATGTCAGAGAAAAATAGGAATAAGAATAATAATATTGATATCGGTATTTTTATCTTTCTCGTGTGAAAATATTATAAAAGGCGCGGGAACGCTCGAGGATTCGTGCTTGACACGGTAAAAACCGTGTCTCGAATTTATTATACGAGATTAACAGGAAAGTGTAAGAGGCCACGGTCCCGAGACGACACGCGTACGTTTCTAAACGCGTTTTCTCGCTTCGTAGAGCCATCGAAACGCACTTATGTTCGACAAGATTGTAGGTGTTCGAGGGAGAAGGATAGAGGGGAGGGGGAGGAACAAGGGGTAGAGAGGCAAGGGGCACAGAAAGACGCAGCCAAAGAGCTCACGGCCTCGTCTTTGTTCGATAATCTCGGCCGTTCACTTTTTTTTCCTCCTCGCGATCCCATTCAATGTTCTTCCAATCATTTTTCTAGTTTTTTTTTTTTTTTTTTTTTTTTAATAATCAAGCGTATTTTTCTCACGCGTCGATATCAACGATATGAACTAAATTTACCGCGAATCAATTCAATGAGAAAAATTTTATGATTTAAGAAGAAAAATTGATTTCAAGCAAAAATAAATTAACAAATAAGTAAATAAATGAATAAATAAATAAATAATTAAGAAAGAAGAACCGTTGAGGACCAACCGCCTTGTCGCCAAAATAGCGATAATATTTATTATCTCCTTTCCATCGAAATTGAACGATTAAAAAATTATTTTTATTAAAAAAAAAATAATAAAAAAAAATAATCAAATAAAAATTCCACAATCTTTTTTACGACTCGATCAATATTTCTATAAATAACTGCCGCGAATCAGCGATTTTCCGTATCCCGTCGCGTTTCAACGATTTGATAAACAGGAACGAGATAAATACCGTGCGAGGCGTTCGGGATGTAATTTTATCGTTGATAATTCATCGAGACCCCGAGAGACTTGATATTCATTCATGATGTAACGTGCGTAGTAAAAAATTCGTAATTAGTACACCTACGCAGTGAAATCGAGGGGTTTGGGTAGGGGGAGAGGGGGAAGGGGAGGGGGTGGGGAGAGATCGTGCGCGATATATATATGTTCGACACGCGACCGAGGAATAACTGAAAAACACGCATCGTGTGTAGCTTACGAATCGGATCAAAGAGGACGGTACGATATTGCGACGCATCAGACTCAATGGTGCTCATTGAACGTTTCGCTGTTTTCTTTTTTTTTTTATCTTTTTTTTTTTGCGATCATTCATCATCGTTTATCCAAACATCAAAGACCTCAATTTTCTACTCGTTTAATCGACGTATTTTTTTATCGGTACGAAAAATATCTAAAAATAAATATTTTTGGAAAATTTTTGGAATTCTAAATTTCAGGAAATTTTCCAAAATTTTTAACTTTTAGATCATTTTCTTTTCGATCGAAGGAGAAGAAAATGTAAAAATTACAAGTATTGGAAAATTGTGAAATTTTAATTTCAGAAAATCTTTCAAAACTTTTAATTTTTGGATAATCTTCTTTTCGATGGAAAATACGTCGATTGACGGAGAAGAAAATGTCAAAATTACAAGTATTGGAAAATTGTGAAATTTAAATTTCTGAAAATTTTTCAAAACTTTTTATTTTTAGATATTTTTGTGTAATTTTTTTACAAAGTAAATACGATCGATTTATCATCGATTCTGTCTGATACAATGATTAATTCATTTTATTAACATTTGTCGTACGCAAAGAAAAATAGAAAAATATTAAAAACACATTTTTCGATTTAATTGTGTAATTAAAAACAAAACAAAAAAAAAAGTGAAAATTACAAAAAAACGAAACAAGAATAATCGATTATCGAAAGTGTAGTTTGTTTATTGAAAAAAAAAATCATTAATACTTTGACCTTGTTCGAAATTTGAATTATTACCGGACGAATTAATCGATGAGTTTGCTATACGTCGAGAGAACGCAAACCAGATGACGGGTATCGATAAAATCGAGTGTTTTGAAGAACGACGTTGAGAAATTAAACAAGAACGAACGAAAGAACGAACGATAATATCGATTTGTACGTTTGAAAATTTTTATCGTCCTATATATCCTCCCTCTTAAAGGTCTCTCGAGACGTTGAATTGGAATGTTGGCTCGACGTCCCAGACTTTACCCCCTCCACTCAATTTTATTATCAACGCCCCCCCCCTCCTGCCCTCCCCACTCCTGTTTCGCCAAATAAAACTTTTAACCGCAATATCGCTAGAATCGAATCGCGAAAACTCCTCGATGACGTAACAGGATGACGTCACACATCTCCCTCATTTACCCTCCAGTAAAAAAAAAAAGAAATTACCTCTTTTTTTCACCGTCTAAAAATTTTTTAAAAATCGTTCAATTATTCGAAACGATTTGTGAAAATTTAACAATTTGTTACAAAGATTATTCCCTCCACTTCTCATTTTCCCACGACACGACGAATAAATAATTTTCCAAAATTTATCAAATTCAAAAAATTAAAGTCGAAATTCAAAATACACCAGAAAAAAAATTTTCATTGACAGCCTTTTTTTTCATTCAATTAAATTTCGACGTTTTAATTTATAAGGAATCCTCCTCCCTCCCTTAAAGTCGAGGGGAAAAAATAACGAAAAAGAGAATGAAGAGAAGAAAAAAAAGGGAAACTTTTGGACAAAACGTGAGAAGAGGAACACACTTTGCTCTTGACGATTCTCGAGACAGGAGAAGAGAGATAGAGAGAGATAGAGAGAATTCTCGTACCATTGCAAAATGACTGCAGCAGCAGTAGCAACAGCAGCAGTAGCTTGCTGCTGCTGTGCGGGGGAGGGTGTTATCATGGTAACGCTGTTCCAGGGCTAACAATGCAACACCAGTGAAAATCGATAGCTTCCCCTGCCCCCTCCACCACCTTCATAGAAGCACCCCCTCCCCCCACTCTATCTCCTTCTTCATGTACTCTCGCCCTCGGTGCACCGAGGGCATGCCCTATCTACTCGAATGAATTTTCTCTTTGAGGGTCGAGGGGACCGGGTTAGGGGGGGGGGGGGGCTCCCCCTCTCCTAGAGGGGGAGCGACCAAATTTTATCATCCCTACGCTTTTTTTTTTATCATTATAGGAATAATGATAACGATAATAATAAATGACAAAATTTATTATTATTTGTATTATTGTTATTCTTATTTTTCTCTAATTTTTGCAAATATATAAATATAATAATGATGATAATAATAAATTATGTAAGTTATTATTATTTGTATTATTATTATTATTATTTATTTTTCTCTAATGTATAAATATATAAATATAACAATGATGATAATAATAATAATAAATGATAAAAGAAATTATTATTTGTATTATTATTCTATTTAAATATAGGTAGTAAAGAAAAATAGGAATAATAATAATAATATTAATATCGTTATTCTTATTTTTCTTCAATATATAAATATATAAATGTAATAATAATACAAATAATAATAACTTATATAATTTATTATTATTATCATTATTCTCTTTCTATATTTATACTAATAATAATAATAATAATAAATGATAAATGATAAAAGTTATTATTATAAATATATTTAAATATCGTAGAGAAAAATAGGAATAACAATAATAATATCGTTATTCTTATTATTCTCTAATATACAAATATAATAATAATAATAATAATAATAAGTAATAATATCCTCCTTCACGTACTTTTGCCCTCGGTGCACCGAGGGCATGCCCTATCTACTCGAATGAATTTTCTCTTTGAGGGTCGACGGGACCGAGTGAGGGGGTGGGGGAGGGGGGTCAAGAAGAAGAAAGAGAGTGAGAGAATCCAGTGACGATGCAACCCAACGTCGTGCTCGATTCTCTTGTCTACTCTTCTTTCCTTTCGTTCTCGTTTCCGTCGTGCGACGATCTTTCCTTTTTTTTTTACGTATTTCAACACTTTTCTCGTCCTTTTATCAAGTTGGAGAGCGTCGACCCCGCCACGTGTGTTTATAGATTTCTTTTTCTTTTTTTTTTCTTTGCTTTCTTGGCAAACCGACTTTTGGCTCGTGTCGTCGATTATACGTCGTGTCTGGGGTCCTTCCTCGGGTTTGACGAGAGAAGCGAGCGAGGGGATGAAAATGGAAATGATTTTTGTATTTTCTTTTGTTGTTTTTTAGCGTTTGGGCGAAATTTGACAATGAAAATTAATGGATCGTTAAGTTTTTATTAAGAATCAAGTTTACTGGAAAATTTAAACTCGCTATAAATAAAAAAAATAGCAAAGCAAAAGAAAAAAAGAAAACAATGTAAATTTCGCAATTTTCGAAATATTGATATTCGAAAATATTTCGAATATTTCGAAATAGTTTTGTAACAAAAGGAAAAAAAAACAATATAAATTTCACAATTTTCGGATTTTTCGAAATATTGATATTCGAAAATGTTTCGAATATTTCGAAATATTTTTGTAACAAATTTTTTGTAACCCAGGACAAAACTTTTCCTAAAATCGATTAACCTCGTTCGATATCAAATCCAAATAACAGTCGTCGATTCTCGTTCTTACAAAAATTCGATTCAGCGTCGAACGCAAATAAAAAAAAAAAGAAAAAACCGTATAGTCAACTGCCGATTGCCTCCACGCCCTTTTTTCCATTCGACTGATTTTTTTTCTTCTTCTTCTTCTCCTCCTCCTTTCTCGTCATCTTCCTTCACGACTAAAACCGTGGTCGAGCGAGAGAAGGCACAAAAAAAAAGAGAATAAATAAAAATCGAGAAAAAAAACGGGAAAAAAACGTTTCTTTGTCAAGTTTCTCACCGTCGAACAAACGAACGGTGTACCGAGCTTCGTCTAACTGTAAAGACGAGTATCGTTATTATTTATTTACGAGTGAAACCACTCCCTATATTTACACAGTTGTACGTGTTCCAATATTCGCTTAAAAAAAAAAGAAAAAAAAAGAAATAATAATAATAATAATAATAAAAATCGCCGGGAACGATATTGAGTCTCTTATCGGCTCAGAATGCACGTGTCAAGATTGCACTCCGAAGCCTCGGTCTACTTCCCTCGCAGGAATAATTCTCGTCGTGATTCTGTATCGCGACTCCTCGGCCTCGCTAACGCGATCAAACGATCCGCGAATAAACGGCTCTTTCGTGTTATCGAACTGGACCGTTTCACACGCTGCGTCGGACACCCTTGCCTCTAATCGACGGATCGACCTCGAAGTTAGTTAATAAAAAAAAACGTTTAGCTGATTGTGAGATTAAACAAAAAAAAAACAAGTTTTTTCAAATTTTAATCGAACGAAAATTTTTTTTTTGTTTTTGTTTTTTCGTTCGTTTCCGAGCAGCCTTGCCTCTGACTAACGGATCGAACTTGAAGTTAATTTAAAAAAGACGTTTAGCTGATTTTGAGATGAAAAAAAAAATTTTCAAATTTTAATCAACCAAAAAAATTTTTTTTTTCCTTTTTTTTCGTCCGTTTCGGAACACCCTTTTGCCTCTAATTAACGGATCAACCTCAAAGTTAGTTTAAAAAAGACGTTTAGCTGATTTTGAGAATAAAAAAAAAATATCAAATTTTAATCGACCAAAAAAAGTTTTTTTTTCGTTTTTTCGTTCGTTTCGGAACACCGTTGCCTGTAATCGACGAATCCACATGAAAGTCAGTTTAAAAAAGACGATTAGCTGATTGTGAGATTAAAAAAAAAAATTTCAAATTTTAATCGAACAAAAAAATGTTTTTTCCCGTTTTTTTCGTTTTTTTTTTGTTTCGTTTAGTTTAAAGAAACAGTTACGAAATTCAAAAACCGTCCGCCAATTTTGTTGACTCGTTTCGCGTTGATTTTTTCTTTATTTTTCGTTTTTTTTTCAAAAATTGTTTTTTTACTCTCGTCTCTCGTACGTGACGTGGTCACTCGGCCGGTCGTCGTCGTCGTTGAAGTAAGGAAATTCCGACTGGTTCGACGCCTCCGTCACGTACGAACTAGAAATTCCACATGGCCAATTGTTCGTGTAGAAAAAGAAAGAGAGAGACAAAGAGAGAGAGAGAGAGAGAGAGAGAGAGAGAGAGAGAAAACACATTTTTTTTCGTTTTTCTTCACGTATACAGAAAAGTATTTTTTTCGCTGACCGGTTGATCGAATTTCCAACAATCGTCATGAGCGGATCGGCCTCGGATCACGTACCTGTATGCTCTACGAAGGATCGCGCATTCTCCGATTGCATATCATATTTTATTTAACGTTCTTCGCGTAATCGGAGAAACAATATTTTTGGAATTGAAATTTGATTTTTAGTTTTAATATCGCAACGATGACCAACCAAATCGTTTCGTTCAACAAATTTTCTCTCTTTATTTATTTATTTATTTATTTTTGACAATACAAAAACATTTCAACAAATACAAAAAAATAAAAGTACGTTTTTCTACTCAATGTCGAAATGTGAATTTCGATCGCATCATTTTTTTCTCTCCTATAAAATAAAACAAAACGAAATGACAAAAATAAATGTAGAAATTTGCCAAAACAAAAATTTTCAAAATAAAATCAAGTCGATCCAAATTTGATTTTGTTTGATTGACAATACAAAAACATTTCAACAAATACAAAAAGATAAAAGTACGTTTTTCTACTCAATGTCAAAATGTGAATTTCGATCGCATCATTTTTTCTCTCCTATAAAATAAAACAAAACAAAATGATAAAAAAAAAAAATAGAAATTTGCCAAAACAAAAATTTTCAAAATAAAATCAAGTCGATCCAAATTTGATTTTGTTTGATTGACAATACAAAAACATTTCAACAAATACAAAAAGATAAAAGTACATTTTTCTACTCAATGTCGAACTGTGAGTTTCGATCGCATCATTTTTTCTCTCCTATAAAATAAAACAAAACAAAATGACAAAAAAAATAGAAATTTGCCAAAACAAAAATTTTCAAAATAAAATCAAATCGATCCAAATTTGATTTAAAATTTTTATCCGGTGAGCTAGCTGTTGATCATGTTCCAAGAAAAAGACGACTTATGACTGGTTTTTCTAAAAAAAAAATTAATGACTCGTCCTGGACAATCTTTTTTATTTTCTCTCTCTCTCTCTCTCTCTCTCTCTCTCTCTCTCTCTCTCCCTCTTTCCTTTTTCCTAATCCGTACGTGATTTTTTCCTGATGAAATAAACTGTATGATTAATCGTGTTCTATTCGACTTCGCGTCGAGCTATGAGCCAGCTCGTAGAAGAATGCGCTACTAAAAATACGACTTGATTCATCCGATACGAGAAGAATTGAGAAACTCCCCTCCCTCCACCACCTCGCACGAAATACTTCCGGAATAGGGCTCTGCGTGTCGAAAAACGTACGTTCGTGCGACGATATCGCGTGCACCAAATTATTCGGTTAGTCAGTGAAGTCGAAGCGAAGGGGAGTCGAGAGAAAAAAACAAAAAGAAAAAGAAAAACGAGGGGGAGAAAAAAAAACAAAAACATAAAAAAGCAAAATAGACTTCAATAGGTGTATCGTAGTTGACCGTGGCTTGGGTCTAGTTCAATAGGGTAATAAAACTGGAATTTCACGGATGAGCCAAAATTGTATAATTGGTCACGTGTCTCACGCACGTGTCGATGCAAAACTGAAAATTGGACGATTTCCTCTCGCGAACCTGCAATTTTCTCCTTATCGCCTTGTTGGACGAGGACGAGCCTGCAATTCGTCATCTAATTCGTTGTTTTTATTCAATTTTTTATTGGTTGTTATTAATTTGTTTTTGGAAATTTGAGTTTTTCAACGAAATGAACGAAAATTTTAATTATTCTTGTAAATCGAGGATAAATGGTAATTGAACTTTCTTGAATGATTAAAAAAAATATTTTTTTTCTATATTTGTAAGGATTTTTTAATTGCAAATTAAGTGAGAAAATAATTCAGTGTTTTGGTTAAACTTTTTGTAATTTTTAGCGAATTTCTTGTTTGGATTTTTAGTTTTTATGAATGGAAGATTGAACGATATTTCTGTAATCATAAATTAATGAAATGGAATTAATCATGCCATTAATGAAGAACAAAAATTACTTGTGACTTTATTTACAGAAAAAAAATCATTTGTAACAACTTCCTTACTGGTTTTCAAAATTTCTATAAACAAAAAATTGAGAAATTTTTAGGAACCCCCAAATTAATGAAGAAAAAATAATTACTTATGACTTTACTTACAGAAAAAAAATGATTTGTAACAATTCCGTTATCGTTTTAAAAAAAATTTACAAACAAAAAATTGAGCAACATTTGCGTAACTGCAAATTCATGAAGAAAAAAAATTTACTTGTGACTTTACTTACAGAAAAAAAATCATTTGTAACAACTTCCTTACTGTTTTTTGAATTTTTACAAACAAAAAATTGAGAAATTTTTACCAACCCCCAAATTAATGAAGAAAAAAATTTACTTGTTCGTTTACTTACAGAAAAAAATCATTTGTAACAACTTCCTTACTGTTTTTTTAATTTTTATAAACGAAAAATTGAGCAACATTTGCCTAACCACAAATTAATGAAAAAAAAAATGTATTTGTATCAAACAATTGGGCAAAAATTTCATTTTTCGCAAATGGTTCGTTCTATTTAAAAATTTCCATAAATGAAAAATTGAGCAATATTTGTGTAAGCGCGATAAGTGAGCCAAGGACTGGGATTGTCGCGTACGTAAATATACGTGTCGACCGAAGGACGTAGTTGCTTCAATTTCAATTAAATAAATTCCCCAAGTGCTACTGTCATCGTTCGTAAAAAGCTTTGCAGGTCACATAATCCGCGAGGTCATTGGGTCACGAGAGAGACGCGCAATCGGATAATAACAGGAGTAATTTAGTCTGTCGTAAGCGTTAAAACGTGAAAAAGCTCTCGGGAAAACAGCGACGAATCGCGAAATTTCGCGAAACGCGAGGGACAACAAGCCTCGAACAATTTAAACGAGAACGATCCTGTTGGAAAATTGAACGACGAGAGGCACACTCGTCGCGTGCCCTTGCGCCAATCCCACCGTACAAATCGCATTTACACGCGCCATTACCAACTTTTTAACGTTTCTTTCTTTTTTTTTTATTCTTTATCGCGATTTTCGCTCTCGTGACGATCGCCCTAAATTTTCATGGCTATTAATTTCGCCAACGAGATCATTATTTTTTTAAAGATTCAACGTATGATATAATTGAATAATTGCAAATTTGATTTAAAAAGAAAGAACGATATCGGAGGGAAATTAATTATTGGGAAAATTTGTTTTTTAGTTTACGTTTTTTAAAAACTCGTTAATAAAATGAATAAAAAAGGAATTTGGGCGGAAATGATTGTTTTAACGATTGGAGAAATATCGATGAATTAGCCAAGCTTTTTAAATTGATTTTTTGATGAAACAATCAAATTAGTTAAAATAAAATGCGAAAGATTGTGTTTTTATTGAAAATAGCAAATTTTTTACTTCTACCTAATTTTCTAAATAATAATATAGAGAAAAGTTTACTTAACGTTAATCTTTTCAACTCTTTGAGAAGAAATTGATTACATTCAGCCACCTTTTTTGGTTTTTCTAAATTTCGTTTTTCGTCTTCTAAATTTTTCAAATGTTTTTCCAACTTAATTCTATTACATTTCTCAACTTGTGATAGCTGCTTGGACACAAAGCACTGTCCTCAAAAGTCAAAAAATTAAAATTTCCCCCCAAAAAAATTAAAAATAACTACGTATCTATTTTAGCTCGGTTTTTCGATTTTTCAAAAATTTTCGATATTTTTCCATCGTAATTCTATTACATTTCTCAACTTGTGATAGCTACTTGGACACAAAGCACTATCCTCAAAACTCAAAAAATAAAAGTTTCCCCCCAAAAAAATTAAAAATAACTACGTATTTATTTTAGCTCGGTTTTTCGATTTTTCAAAATTTTCGATTATTTTCCATCGTAATTCTATTACATTTCTCAACTTTTGACTGCTACTAGGACACAAAGTACTGTCCTCAACTCAAAAAATAAAAATACTCAAAAAGAAAAAAAAAATAACAATATTAGCTCGGATTTTTGATTTTTCTAAATTTCTTTTTTCGAATTTTTTTCTATCGTAATTTTATTACATTTCTCATCTTGTGACTGCTACTTTGACACAAAGCACTGTCCTCAAAACTCAAAAAATTAAAATTTCCCCCCAAAAAAATAAAAAATAACTACTAATCCATTTTAGCTCGGTTTTTCGGTTTTTCTAAATTTTTCGATTTTTTTTCCATCGTAATTCTATTACATTTCTCAACTTGTGATAGCTACTTGGACACAAAGCACTATCCTCAAAACTCAAAAAATTAAAATTTCCCCCAAAAAAATAAAAAATAACAATATTAGCTCGGATTTTTTATTTTTCTAAATTTCTTTTTTCGAATTTTTTTCTATCGCAATTCTATTACATTTCTCAACTTGTGACTGCTACTTTGACACAAAGCACTGTCCTCAAAACCCAAAAAATAAAAATTCCCTCAAATGGAAAAAAAACCTACGTATCTATTTTAGCTCGGTAAATAAATTTCTAAATTCAGACCGTTTCTGATCGTGTAACTACCAGCTGGTGTATTATGTGACCGCGCGTTGATATATCACCCGCATACGATGGTGTAAGAAGAACTATGGCTTACATACGCGGCAAACCGCACCCACCTCGCACAATTAGCAACTTGCGTAAATATTCACGAGAGTGTAATATTACCGGGCTCTCCCCATTACAGCAGCACGCGCGCTCTCATTCCAGCAAGAGCCTCTAAAGTTAATTGCGCAATATCCAACAAATTTTATTTGCGTTATTACGGTCCAACCGCATTGACAAAAAAAAAAGAAAATTTCGTCAAACATCACAAAGACGTTCCATGCACCAAAAAAATTGATTTATTCGATAATCGAACGACGTTTAATTAAAAAAATGCCAAAAATCTTATTTTTAGAAACGAATAAAAATAATATTCTTACGAAAATAAAAAAAATATTTGAAGGCAAACTTGTTTTCAAAATCAGGAAAATTTTGTATTAACTGATAATAAAACGACAATTGTTTGAAATAAATAAACAATTTTTTGAAGTCGAGGAATTATTTGTGTCGAAAAAACATTTTTCCAGAAAAAAAGAGAATACAAAATTAAAAAAAAAAGAAAACAATTTTGAAAATTAAAAAATTGTCGCGTCGAATAACAAAATCGGCAAAACGTTGGAGCGACGGATAAGAGGAGACGCGCGCGTTTAATAAAAACCGGTCGTACGAGAACTTTGGTCCTTAGAAGACCAGTCGTGAGATATCTCGAATAATTAGCATTCTCGTATCCAGAAGCGTCGGCGCGTTCGTTACACAAACAAAATAACGCGTGTCGCGAGAATTTCGAAACAAGGTCTCGATCCAAAAGGTCGAAAACGCGTTTCCCAAGTTTCTCATTCCGTGACAATTTAAAAGCCGAGACCGAGGGGTTGGTCGCTCGAGAAATCAGTGAACCATTTCATCTGAAATCAAGCCCGGAATCGCTAAAAGTCGCTAGAAATCGGAGGAAATCACTGAAGTCGAATGATTATTCCTGACTTGTGACTCTCGTGATTTCTCCAAACGTATAGGAAATCATTGGGAATCATAAAGAAATCGCGTGATTTCGGAAATCGCTGGGCATCGCTCATCCCTTCTCCAAGCGAGCAAGCATTTATCAAAGTTTTTCTATCGACAGTCCAGAAATCACTGAAATTTCTGAAATTCAGAAATCACTGGAAATCATTGGAATCAGCAGAAATCAAATGAAATCGCAGGTTTGCTTGTCGATTCGGAAATCACGGGAATCGCAAGGAATCGATTCCTTTTGTAAATGATTGTGCCATCGAATCTGCGACTGACCAACCCCTCGGCTAGGATCGCATGCTTGGCAAACCTCAAAAAGCCGTCGCAAACTCAAACGCGTGGCTAGATTATTTGGCTTGGATCGCGTAGATGTGCAAACGCTTGTTTCCGATCCGAGAATGTCAGTTTTTGTCACAAATCAAAGGAAATTTGCCGCAAGTGCGAGGAATTAGTCACTGGACAAATCAGTGAACCATTTCATCTGAAATCAGGCTAGGAATCGCTAAAAATCACGTGAAATCGCAAGTTATCTTATCGATTCGGCAACCACGGGAATCGCAGTGGGAATCGCAAGGAATTGATTCCTTTTAGAAATCATTGTGCCATCGAATCTGCGAGTCACAAATCTCTCCAAACTATAGCTATTTCGATATTTCGTCGGACGTTATGCCATTGCGCCAAGTACACAATCACCCTACAGAGCGTGAAAACAAAAAAACAAAAGAAAAACAAAAATTATTACAAAATTCCACACCCCGTCAGAGACGGAAATTCCCGAACGAATTCTGTGAATGGCGTTGAAAGTGAAACGTATGCGTGTGTACGAGGAGACGATGATACATCCCCGATGAACAATAGACAGAGTTTTCGCTTCCGGAGGCAGAGCGAGAGAGCGTGAATAACGAGCGGAAATTGTACAGTTTCGATCGTTCGAATCTGATCTGGTCCGTCGACGCTCGACACTCCGGGGGTCAGGAACGTCCTGTACGCATCCGCGGAATTTTCTCATCGGTCGCAAGTTCGATATCCGCGAATACGTCATTTCATTTCGTTCGATGGATTGTCGTCGATCGCGTTCACGAACTATCGATCGACGAACCGAGAAATTTATTTAAAATTGCGAATTTCAAAAATTCATCAAAATTATGAAATCAAATAATTGATTGTAAATATGAACATGAAATAATTTATTGTAATTGGGGAAAATAGAAAAATTAACCGGAATTAGTTAAAAATGATAAAAGAATAAAATTTAATTGAAATGTTGAAGGTTAAAAATTAATTGAAATTATGAAACCAAATAGTTAATAAAAATAATGAAAATTATGATAAACTGAGGAAAATTATTAAATAAACCGATTATTCAATTTAACAATTTTAAATTGTTCACAATTAACTGAAATTAGTTAAAAACGATGAAATAATAAAAATTTAATTGAAACCATGAAGCTCAAAAATTAATTGAAATTATGAAATCAAATAATTAATAAAAATAATGAAAATTATGATAAATTGACAAAAATTATTAAGTAAACCAATTATTCAATTTAACAATTTAATTATCTCGCTCAACAAGTTCTCAACTATCTTTTCACAAAATTCTAAAATTAAAAAAAAAAAACAAGTCATTCAAAAAATTCCAAATTTTTCCAAATTCGTAATTGTTTATCAACCTCTTACTCATTCACTTACAATTACATGGTCAACGACCTTCAAACTGTTCAAGTTAAATCCACCCACCCCCTCCCCCCATAAAATTAAAAAAATCCCACGATTTTTCAATAATAATTCTTCGATCTACTCTCTACCGTTAATTTTCACTTAGCTCATCCTTAACTGAAAAAAAATCCTCTCTCGTCACGCGATTCGAAACCGCCGTTCCTTTCGTACCGCGTTGCATCAAAGGATGAAAGATAAAATCATAATTCCATTGTACGTCGAATAGTAAGAGAAAAAAAAAGAAAAAAAAGGAAAAAAAATCTGCAAAAAGAAACGTAATTTCACCGCGATGCTCGAGAAGTAATTGAGTTCTCATTTTGCCAATCACCGTACCTGCGATTCTCCTCCACCGTTACGGCGCAAACTCGGCCTCTCAACAACAGGGTCGATTCATCGGGCTTTGAATCGCGAGAAGTTCTTGATGCACGAGAGATGCAAATACCCCCCTCCCCCTCCCCTTTACCTCCTCTACCCCCCCAGGAACAGTGGCGGTGAACTCCGAGCTCTGAATCGTGACGGCCTTGCGGTAAAATTGTTCCGGATCAGAAACTCACTTTTCCGCTGCAAGTTGCAATACGGGAAGAAAAAAGAATGCACCTACTCGCTGAGATTCAAAGTTTGTTTTGAAAAAGAAGAAACAGTGTTATCGTAGGAAAGCTTGTTTTTGTTTAAGGTAGTTCTGTCGTTACAACGTTTCCGTTAGATTTCATTGAAAATTTGGGAAAACGTTGTTTGATGTCGTATTTACATGTGTGTAAAATTTCAGGGGGATTGGTCGATTCAAAAATCACGATATTTATTCTTGAAAATTGTAATTTTTTGAAAATTTCTCATAAGAGCCTGTGTTAAATATCGCAACATTATACAACGAGTAGTTCGATTATTTGGTCGATGAAGCCTGTTGAAATTTTGCACACATTTTTGTATGACATCAAAGAAGTTTCGATTAGTTTTTATAACAAATCTTATGAAAAACAAAATTCATGATTTTGTTTATTATATAACAAATAAACTTTACGTGGGATCAATTTGAATTTTGAGTATGTTGTTCTTCAGTCAATTTGCAAGAATTTTTCTTAATGAACTTAAACGCTCGGTCCACTTTGAATGTGAGAAAAAAAGGGAATAAAATTTTTAATCCTCCACCCAACGTTTTCGTTAGATTTCATTTAAAATTTGTAGAAACGTTCTTTGATGTCGTATATACATGTGCGTAAAATTTCAGGGACATTGGCCGACTCATAAATCACGATATTTACCTATTCTTGAAAAGATTTTATTCTTGAAAATCGTCATTTTTTGCAATTTTCCATAAGACCCTGTGCTAAATATCGCAACATTATACAATAAATAGCTCGATTATTTGGCCAATAAAACCTATTGCAGTTTTGCACACATTTTTGTATGACATCAAAGAAGTTTTGATTAGTTTTTATAAGAAATCTTATGGAAACAAAATTCATGATTTTGTTTATTATATAACTAATAAACTTTACGTAGAATCAATTTGAATTTTGAGTATGGTGTTCTTTAGTCGATTTGCCACAGCTTTTCTTAATGACCTTAAACGCTCGGTCCACTTGGAATGTGAGAAAAAACGGGAATAAAATATCGCGTATGTTTCTTGGATACTTTCGGAATTAATCGAGAGAGAAAAACAATAATATCTTGGTTTATTCGCTTGGCTGTAAAGTCGACACGAAACTGACCGAAGGGCCCTCGGGGCAATAGACCGTGAAGTAAGCTAGGATCGTTGAACCTCGGACTTCTCTCGTCCGTTATGTACTCTCTCTTCCCTGTGCCAGTAATATCACACGATTGCACTGGACCACGATTCGAAAAAGCAATTATCGAAACGAATACTTATTTTTTTGTTTTATTTCTGACAAAAAAACAAGGCTAAGAATTGTTCCAAAGGAAGAAAATTGATCAATCCTTCTGAAGAATTGAAATTTTCATTATTATAAAATTCTAAAATTCCCTAAAAAAGAATTTTAAAGAAAAATCAATATTTCCTCAAAATAACTGTCTTCCACTATCTCCCCAGTGCTATGCAATTCTCCTATCATCGTACGATCGGTCTAAAATATTCATCCGAGCAAAAAGCTCAAGCCTGAAAGAAATTGAAGAAAAAACCTCCTAAAAACAAAGACTGATTTTTTGTTTTATTTCTGACAACAAAAAATGCTAAGAATTGTTCCAAAGGAAGAAAATTGATCAATCCTTCTGAATAATTGAAATTTTCATTATCATAAAATTCTAAAATTCCCTAAAAAAGAATTTTAAAGAAAAATCAACATTTCTTCAAAATAACTGTCTTCCACTATCCCCCCGTGCTATGCAATTCTCCTATCATCGTACGATCGGTCTAAAATATTCATCCCAGCAATAACGTTCAAGCCTAAAAGAAGTTGAAGGAAAAAGCCCCCCAAAAAAGTGAAAAAAGAATTCTCCCAAAAATTGAGCTCAGGGTCGATAGTGACGGGAGTGCAGTTGAGATTTTGAAAAGTAGGTATTGCACGAGTGTTGTAAAGAAGAAGGAGGAGGAGAGCAAACAGAGAGACTCTAACCGGTGCTATCCATTATACCACCGTGCCAACGATCTTTCTCTTTTTCTCTCCTTCTCTCTTCCTCCTTCTCTCTTGTCCCATACCCAGCCACTCCGGAAACCGGAGATGAAACTTCCAACGTCCGACGCGAAAACCGAGTATTCGCTTTTGCTACGTAGTCGTTGTCATCTCCGGTTACTCGACCGTCTTTTTAATCTCGAAACTTCTCCAGAACTACTCCATAGTTTCTTCTCTCCAATGGTGAAATATTTATAATTCTCTCTCTCTCTCTCTCTCTCTCTCTCTCCTCCTCCTCCTCCTCCTCCTCCTCCTCCTCCTCTCCTCCTCCTCCTCCTCCTCCTCCTCCTCTCCTCTTCTTCTCTCTCTACCATTCTCCATTTATCTGCATACGTATATATCCAATCGTCACGGACTCGTAAGCAGAAATATTAACACCCGAGCATGCTCAGTCATCATAGGGTAAACGTGATGATGATGATGATGATGATGATGATGATGATGGTGATGATGGGCTCTTGTTCAGCTGCACTCAGAAGGCCTTTATTCCATCGCACATTTTCCCTTTGAGAAGAATCTCCACTTCATCGCCCCTCGCTTCCAACTCGATGCGACGAATTACACTATGGATGACGAATATAAACTCAATAAATGATTTTATACCATGCGACCGGTCGAACAACGTACGACGATAATAAACAGCTTCGAATGGACCGAGTGGATTGAGAAATATTCCTCGTTGCATTTTTCTTTGTCTAAATGGACATTTTTGATTTACGATGATTATACAAGATTCGAAACGAGGAATGTGTTTATAAGTTTCTCTTCTTTCTTCTTATGTCGATGAGAAATTGATTTATCGATTTATTTTGGAAAATTCTGTCGAGGGGAATTTGTATATTTTATTACAAATCGGTGATAAAAATGTTAATTTTTTTTTTTTAGAGAAAGATTGTTATGTTTATCATCGAGAAGTTTTTTTTGAGCCGCGAGGAATTTTGTTCTCGAGGGAATTTTATAAAATTTTGGAACAGAAATTTTTTTTTTTGAGTTGGTAATTAATTTTTTTTGGATAATTTTTGTTTTAATTTCGCAATGATTTCGGGTTTTGTTTTTATGGGAATTATGAGAAATATTTTAATTTATTTAAGAAATTTATTGTTTTGGTTTATTTAAAATTTTGTAATTAATTTAGCATTTGGCTTATTTGCTTTCAGATGGCCCGTGGCGGTGGAAAAACCCTTGGCTTTGGGGGCCTTGCGGGATTTCTTCTTCTCGCGATGCTTCAGATCGCCTCGATTCATGCGGACAGTAGCGTTTACATTCTTTCGAACTATAGTCAGCGCGTTACCTCGAGTACCCTGAATTGGTTGCCCATCGCTCACTACGAGGCCTCGAAGGACATCGTCATCGGTGGGTTCGAGATTCAGCACGAGATGGACGGTGAGTCGATCACGAAAAAAAAAAAAATAATAATAATCATGAATTTTATTCATTTTTATTATTAATTTATTTTTAAATGAATTTTCATTTTTATTTTTATGTTCTCCTGGAGTCCTTTGTCCTTCGTGTTATTTCTTACACAATTATGTGCTCCGGAAAGAAAATCGTTTAGAATAGTTCATTTTTTTAAATTAATTTTTTACTCAATTTCTTCCTTAATTTTTAAATTAATTTCGTCCTTAATTTTTAAATTAATTTTTTTCCTAATTTCATCCTTAATTTTTTAATTGATTTTTTACTTACTTTCTTCCTTAATTTTGTTTATTAATTTTTTACTCAATTTCTTTCATATTTTTTTTATTAATTTTTCACTCAATCTTTTAATGAATTTTTTACTCAATTTCTTCCTTAACTTTTTTTACTCAATTTCCTCCATAATTTTTTTTATTAATTATTTACTCAATTTCTTCCTTAATTTGTTTTATTAACTTTTTACTCGACTTCTTCCTCAATTATTTACTCAATTTCTTCCTTAATCTTTTTTTTTACCAATTTTTTACTCAATTTCTTCGATGTATTTTTTATTAATTTTTTACTCGATTTCTTCCTTAATTTTTTAATTAATTTTTCACTCAATTTTTTAATGAATTTTTTGCTGAATTTCTTCCTTAACTTTTTTACTAACTTTTTACTCAATTTCCTCCATAATTTTTTAATTAATTATTTATTCAATTTCTTCCTTAATTTGTTTTATTAATTATTTACTCAATTTCTTCCTTAATTTTGTATTAACTTTTTATCCAATTTCTTCCATAATATTTTTATTAATTTTTTACTCAATCTTTTACTTAATTTTTAAATTAATTTTTTACTCAATTTCCTCCTTAATTTATTTAATTAATATTTTACTCAATTTCTTCTTTATTCTAATAATAATAATTATAATAATAATTTCTTCTAATATAATTTCGTCCTTAATTTTTTTACTAACAATAAGTCCCTACTTAATCTTTCAATTCATTAATTTTCGTATATCGTTTCATTGTTTACATAAATCGAATCCCATTGTTTCGTTCCAGACAAAACGTACGACAATCAGGCGGAGTCGCCAGTCATAAAGCAAAGCTCGATATACGTTTGTCGTGTGTTGCATAACGGCGTCTGGGTTGCTGGTAAACAGATCGAGGGTGAAAAAAAGTGTACCGTTACGTATCTCGGTAACATCGCGTCTTACGATCGTTACGATCTTTTGGAAAACGTTGATAACTCGGCTCGTCTAAGCTGGGTTGCCTGGGACAAATTTCGTCGGACTCCCGTAGGTGCGGTCGCGACCGAAACGATGTACGTTGCAAGACACGTCGTTAGCAAAACCGAGGAAAAGGATCGTATGGACAAGAGTCTCGGATACACCCACTACATCGGCACTTACGACACGTCCGAGAAACTCGGTAGAATCATCTACGTCAAAGACGTAAGTAATTTTGCTTTTTTCTTCTCACTAAAAAGAAAGAAAAACAATTTTTTTACTTTACAAAATTTTCCTTGAAGAAGAATATATTTTCAATTTTTTTTTGTAAAGCTGCATTTCAAGAAGAGTTTGGTGTCGTAATCAGTGATAAAAGTTTGGTTAATCAGGAATTTGTAAATTGACAAACGTTTCCTGAAAATTATAATTCAATTTTTTTTTTATTGAAATGTAATAAAGAGGGAAATTGTTTTAATGAAAAAAATATTGTATGCAGGAGTTTTCCTCGTTATAGGATAAGCTACAATGGTCTTGAACATATTGCCAGTGGAGGAAATACAATATATTTGTTTGTTTCATTTTTTGGAAATTGAAAGTTCTTTATTTTTACTATTTTTTTTTTTTTTTTTTTTTTTTTTTTTTCTCTGGAAGGATGGCGAAGAGGGTACTGCGGCATCCGGCGAGGTGCTCGTCGAAACGGAGCCAAAATTCTACGAGCTCACGTCCGTGAAATTGAATTACAATAGGAAGCGAGTCTTGAAACGACGTCCTCGAATTTTGAAGGAAGTGACGATCAGGAACACGGGCTCTGAGTCGGCGGTACTCGCTGAGGCACTTGATTACACTTTCAATCATTCGATATACTGGGGACAGGGTCATGCGATGATAAAAGCTCTCAACACATCGATCACACTGGCGAAAGGATCGAAGGTTGGAAATGTGTCGTGGGGTATCGAGGACAAGTCTGTACGATCCAACGCAACGACGTGAGTTGTTTTTTTCTGAATTTAAACGAAAGAAAATAAAAAAAGGAAAACAGACATCTTGTACAATGAGAAGACAAGATGTCGAGTGAAGTGCAAACTTTCTCCAAAATTTAGAATAATCACTCAGCAACTGCTGTTTAGTTACAAATTCATTTATCAGTGAGAAAGTGAAACCGAAAACAAACCCTTGCCGCAATTTTAGGAATAACTTGAAAACATTCCTTTCAAACATTGGACAAAATTCCTTCTAATGATACTCTGTAGAAGACTAGAAAATTCCAACTAAAGGAAAAAAGCGACGAGACAATCCCACCAGAAAAACAGAAAAGCTTGAAACTTCTACTCGAGTTGTTTTTTCTAAATTCAAAAAAAAGAAAACAAACATCTTGTACAAAGAGAAGACAAGATGTCGAGTGAAGTACAAACTTTCCCCAAACTTAGAAAAATCACTCAGCAATTGCTGTTTAGTTACAAATTCATTTATCAGTAAGAAAGTGAACCGGAAGTGAAACCGAGAAAAAACCCCTGTCTCAATTTTAGGAATAATTTGAAAACATTCCTTTCAAACATTGGACAAAATTCATTCTAACGATACTCTGTAGAAGACTAGAAAATTCCAACTAAAAGAAAAAAGCGACGAGACAATCCCACCAGAAAAACAGAACAGCTTAAAACTTCTACTCGAACAAACCAAAGGAATTAAAAATCTAACAAACATCTTGTACAAAGAGAAGACAAGATGTCGAGTGAAGTACAAACTTTCCCCAAACTTAGAAAAATCACTCAGCAACTGCTGTTTAGTTACAAATTCATTTATCAATAAGAAAGTGAAACCGAGAACAAACCCCTGCCTCAATTTTAGGAATAATCTGAAAACATTCCTTTCAAACATTGGACAAAATTCCTTCTAACGATACTCTGTAGAAGACTAGAAAATTCCAACTAAAAGAAAAAAGCGACGAGACAATCCCACCAGAAAAACAGAACAGTTTGAAACTTCTACTCGAACAAAACCAAATGAATTACAAATCTCAATGATGTAACGAAACAAAATTCTAATAATTTCATAAACTTTTCTTCTTTGCCAACAGTGTAGAGATACGTCTCGAACCCGGAACGGCAGTGAACGTAACGCTACGTGCGAATTACACCGACATGGAAGTGCCTTACACGGGTGCTTTGATCTCGTTGTACGAGGACGGTGAGAGAAGATCACGGACGATCGGTGGAGTATGTCGCGAGGAAACGATGGTCGATCTCGAGTACGAGTTTGGTCCAATCTATTACTTGAGTAACATGAGTATCGTGCCAACGACGATGCCACCGCCTAGTACCAAGGCGATGTTACCGACCACGACGATGAAGAGGAAGACGACGAAGAAGCAGCCGGAGTACATAAGCGTCGAGGAGACTTACGCTCCGGACGAACCGACACCGGAAGTTGACGAGAATCTGATCGTACCGCCTCGCAAATCCGACACTTCGAATATGCAGAACGACGACGGTGGACCACTCTCGTTGAAGAACAAAGTCGACGGTACGCCATCAGGTGCGAAAGGTCTTTCACCGATCAAGCCAAGTCTCGCTGCGATAATCACAATATCGATCGTCGCCTTTTATCGAATCACGTGAATCCTCGACGTCACCGGGTAACTTTTCCCCTCTTCGTCGCCTAGATCCTCTAAATTGGCATAGTAATAACGCTATAAACAAAAACAAACAAAACAAAACGATAACAAAATTTCAAAAAAATGATTAACCAAAAAAAAAGACACAGCCGCAACAAGTAAAAAATTGAATTAATCTTAGGACATTCACCACTCTCGGTTGGTTCAGTAAACACAGTACAGAGCGATGAGACGATATAAAGAAGAAAAACACAAAAAGATAAATACAAAAAGACAAAGAGAGAAGAAAGAGTAGCGAAATGAAAAATTCTAAGCAAAATGAGAAATTAATTAATTATCGCTCGCAGATACGTGTACAGCCTATAATGTAGTAAGTAACCAACTAATGAAGAATTCTCACTTTTTTCCGGCTATGCGCGAGAGAGGCTGCTGACTAAAAACGTTCTCGAATAGAAGAGAAGAAGAAAAATGAAGAAAACAAAAAAACTTGAATAATTCCAATCGTCGTTCTGGACATATGCTTGCCTTTCAGAAAACAGAAACCTTGATATTTAATATATTATATTATATTATATATATATATGTATATATATATAAATTGATATATATATATATACTATATTTAGGTACTATAAGAGGGATTCTATAAATTTACGAGCTAGTCTTACTCAATGTTAAGTACAAGCAGGACCGAAGGATAGTTGTCAAGAAGAAAACAAAATTGAAGAGAAGAAGAGAAGAAACGAGATTGAATTTTGTGAAAAATCCAATTCAACGTTTTTCACGATTGCGAAACGATGAACAATATTACATTCCGTCTTGTCGAGGATTCGTCGTTAAATCGACCTTGTTTTCGAGCCACAAAATCTCTCACCAAGCTCCCTTCGAGCTTTCGACAAAAGCTTTTTTCCAATCGTCAAGTCTTCGCGACAGTTTTCCTCATTGGCACAATATTTAAGCGAGCAAGTCGCGGTGACGAGATTGAAGAAATAAGAAGCATCGTATTTTCCCTCGTTGCCGAATCTCGAAGCGTGTTTACCTCCTTAGAAAAAGAAGAAACAAAAATCACAGTAGATACAAAAATGATAAAAAGTAGATATTACTTTGGACGACGAGATAAAGTTAATGACGATGAGACAAATGATGAGAGAAAAGAGAAAATACAGCGAGAAAGAAAGAGTGATGTAGTTACGAAGCGAACTGAAGCAGCAGCTATGCAGCTATATTTTTGAGAATGCAGTATAATTTTTAAAGTTTGATAAGGTTTGTAAGAATAGCGTTTAAGAAGAGTACACGAATACGAAGAGGAGGAAGAAGACGATGAGAGAGAGTTGAGATTGGACGATTTACCATGTGAGAAAAAAAGTAACGATGAGAAGAAAAAACAAGAAGAAATAAGCAACTCACAAATGGAGAAGAGCGATAGATGAATCGCATGAAATTTTTGACGACAAACAAAAAGCAGAAGTGCTTTTATCTCGACTTGGTTGATATGTATATAATACGATACAGTTAAAGAATCGTGATAGATATTTACTTGTTATTATTATTATTATTAATTATAATTATTTAACGGATTTTTTTTTTCTACGTTAATCATCGCAGTACAATTTCTACGTTATTTTAATCGTATTACGTATTACAATAGATGTTAGAGTGGATTAATGAGGCGGAGAGAAAGATGGAAAGATATTCGAGGAGATTTCGTTTCATACGAAGAGAAGACTTACGTATTAGTCGTGGCAAATCCTAAATGTGGTAACGACGATTGAAACGAATTTTTTGTTTCTTTTCTTTTTTTGTTGTTTTTATCAATCGTTTCGAAATTATGGTAGTTCTTGGTTTCCTTCCTTTGTATTACCACGAGTTTATCGTTGGAATTGTGTTGCATGGATTATTTATCGATAGAGTAATATAATGTAGAATTGGCAGATGAAGCGGGCAATACTAGAGGGTGAGAGATTGAGAGAAAGAGAGCTGTTTGAGAAAAAAGAATATGTTTTTCTCTGGCGTAAGAATTTTTAGGTGACAATGAGAGATACTTTCTCTGGGGAAACGACGAAAAAAGAACTGTGTTTGTATAATTGACGGAGTTTGAGATGTAAAGATGATAAATTTATCGAAAATAACGCCTACCCGCTCCCTCGAAATAAAATATTTAAGCAAATTGCAGATTTCTCTGTGTCGACATCGGAGGAGTAAATAAAGACAACATGTTACAAAGAAGAAAACAAAATACAGAGACAAGTATGTGTAAGTATATCGAAAATCTGTACCCTGTGCTTCTCGATGATGCTGTACCTCATTAAAATTGAAAAAGAAAATAAATAATTGCAACGGTATTCCAAAGCTTGAGATTACCATGGATTTCTTTGGCTTAGAAATATGCTCTGTCGTTGTGAAATAAAAATTATTAATTCAACGATAGATTGTAAGGTAAATATATATGCGGTATAACGAGTAGATACGTTACTTCGACCTGTAGTTCCAAAATCCATCCTCTGTTATGTAAGAGATAGTCTTGCGTCGAATCTCCGTCTCTCGCTCTCTCGATAATTGCTCGTGTGTTGTCTAAAGAAAATTGTTACCATAGCACTCACCCAACATGCCGTATTGCTGTGGCGTGAGACGAACATCGCCATCGGGACCTCCAGGAACAGAAGAGATGAGAGACGCTCGATCACTCATGTGGCTGCGAGTGCTTGCCTCGCTTCTCCTGGCCCAGGAAACTTGAGACACGTTGTCTGGAAGAGTTTTAACGTTCTATAATAGTTGCAAGTTGCGTACCAATTGAAAAAAATTGATTAGGAGAATGGCGTTTTACCAAAATTTGAGGATTTTGCATTAAGAAGCCGCTGTCGAGTCTCCCTGAGTTGTCTGCGCACTGAGGAATAAGGTGGACGTCGTCTGCGCTTTAAAAATTGTGCCAATCCTCCCAACAGCAATGTTCCACTGGTCAGACAAATGATGAGAATCTATGGAGGAAAATTTTTGTCACATCATCATTATTAATTGAACTGTAAATTACGAGTATATATTTTTAATAAGGCACTGGTACTAATATCGCAAGTCGTTCTGAAAAAAGAAACTTACATAAGGTTAAAGCGAGACAGAGGATAAAAAAATGAGCTAGCTTTTATAACCTAACACTCTAACCTAACTTTTTTAAATTTAGGTTAATGAATAAAGAAAATCTCTTACCTTTTGCGACCTCGAGAGGTGTATCGACGGTATTTTTATAATACATCGCGAATATAAATTACCGAACAGCTTATGAGCATCAATACGAAACATTATCGCGACGAACTCGCGTTGTTTACAATCAAAATATCCGAGTAACACGACAAATCGTTCAATGTTAATTCGAAGATGGAATAACAGAAATTACGCAATAACACGGTTTAACGCGACGATTAAACAAAACGCGAAGAGATAAGCAAAAACGCGTGTTCGTTGTACTCGCGTGTGATCGAACTGATAATTCTACAACAGCTGATTTCAAATTTTATCCGACGAGGAAACGCGCGGCCGAGGGATTGAGGAGGGGAAAGACATCAACGACACGACGGACCGGTACGGAACTGCAAACCGGAAGTGACCAGCTCGCTCAAGCACCCATTACTTTCGATAATTTAACATATATACCGACTTCATATTATGTGGACACACGATAAATTCTTACTGCCGCACTACAGCCTAACGCGGTATATTAGAGCCCATCGATACCAACGAATGCTCCTACTCGAACATAGTCGAGATCCGGCCGACCTTCAGCGTAGATTGGGAACCGCGTGCTTCCCCACGCTTTGTACAGCTACGCGCAAGCGCAGTAGTGACCAAGAGTGGGGGAAGTCTTAACAATAAACGCGACGAGTACAACCGGCTAACGAGCCGGTGTTTTCACTGACATACTACTATATATATATACGTTTATATATATTAAATTTCCTATTATATTAATAATATAAAATTCTTAATATATGTACGGAAATAGAAGATTAGCTAAGTATAGGATTCGCACAAGAATCTTCGCTATTGCGACAGGACATCACGAATTTGAAGAACAATGGGTAAGCAAGGAAAGTAATTCTTTCATTCGATCCCTCTTGTATATTATCATGCATTTTAGATCGCAACAATTAACTTTTATAATGCTCTGATGCTTTATATGGTATATGAATATGTCACTGCGAATAATTTTTCTTTAATGAAAAAAAAATCCCTAAGTTTACTCATGGAGAATAACAATGACAGTAGTAAAAGGTTTTTTCCTTTGTCTCATGTCTTCACAAAGCTTTGCTAATATTTTGAACGTGTGCATTTCGGTATCTGTGCGTAATGTATTTATCACGTTTGTATAGTGAGCAAGGGAACCAATAATTGAATATTGTATTTATTGATTATCAGGTCCTATGCGAGAAATTCCAGCCACAGCAGTGGCGATTAAAGTGACAAACGTATCAAATCCACGTTATATGATAATATATAACGAGGAAGATTCCACCGAAAGACTCAACGAAATTGGGTATCGCTTGTGGAATCAGATGAAGAAAAGATGGAAAAGAAAAATGAGTGCGCCTGAGCCACGGATTGGAGATGTAAGACTCTTATGATAAATTTGCGCATACGAGTTCATTAATAATTGCTTGCTTCTCGATGTTGTTTGTAGGTAGTGATAATGCACAATAGAGTGGAACCAGAGATAGAATTGCCTGCATGGTGGGTGCGAGGGATACTGGGATGTATGAATGAAAAGACATTGGAATACAATGTTTTACTCGTTGATCATGGCTATGTCGTTAAAGCTTATAGAGAAGACTTCACAGTTATCCCAAAGACTCTAATACCTAATGAGTATTTAACAATTACTGTTGGCCTGTACAATTTATTACCTACTACCTGCAAATCGGAAATTTCCACAGTGAACATGGAGTACGCAACTTTTTTTTATCCTTCACGCTTGAATGAATTAAAATGATCTGAAAAAATGAACGCTCCTCAACAAAATTCAATTATGTTTTCCAGGATCACAAGAAAATGGAGCAACAAAGCTATCGAAATCACTAGAAGTTGTATCTCGGCATCTAGCAAAATCTACTTTGACTATCTCGCCATGGACAACGAGGGTGAAAAGTATGGAGAGATGTATTTAATTCTTAACAACGAAATTATGTCTCTAAGCGAGATATTGGTTGCTAACGGATGCGCTATTTATATGAGCAAAGGTAAAAATGGTCCAGAATCTGATTGAATGGAACAATTATGATTATTTTCGAGAAAGTTATCAACATCTGCTGAAATAAGTTTCTAGCCACTATTTCAACATCTTTACCACAGATTTGTTATCGCTGATAGAAGGACGAAATCGTGATGAGACAAAGACTATATATTCGGTAGATGATGGTATCATTATCGGTCTAGAAACTTTCAGTCTCAATCCTCCAAGAACCCATCGACTATCAGTTAAAAATGGGTTGAGCGAGAAAGAAAGTAATGCGATGCGGCACGTATCAACAAAGATTGGACAGAACCAATTGATACGCTACATAGGCGAGGATTGTCAACAAATATTGGTCCACTCTGCCATGTACTGTGATCCTCTTGCCTGTGTCGAAGATGCACGATTTACTCCAAAAATTCATGCGGTACTCAGAAAAATGGATATAATCGCTCTCAGAAGAATACACTCGTACATGTGGCCTGCCATTAATAAAGGATTGAATGTCCTTGCTATAGGACCTCCTCGTTGTGGTAAAACGATTGGATACATTTTGCCCGTTGTCAGTTGCATCGCTTCCTCGAAAATGGTATTTATCTTTTTAGTTTTTAATCTTTTCAAGATGTAAAAGGTAGCTATTCGTCATGTACATATTATTTTTATTTCCAACAGGTGCCCAAAGGCAATAGTCCAGCGGTACTAATCCTGTGCTCTTCGACATCAGACGTTCTGAATGTCAGAACGCTTTGCGGTACGTTACTAGAAGCCTACAAAGACATACGATGTGTTGCCGGATGGAACGGACGCCCTACCAGATCCCTCACGGTAATACATTCTATTCCATTGATAATATTATATTGCGTTTCGTACAAGAACACCAAAGTTTTAATAAGAGTAATGAGAAAGCGCTGTAACTTTTTTTAAGACATTGGAGAGTGATTCCTTAATTCTTTTATGTTCTATCTCCCTTAACAGGCAGACATATACAACGGTTGTCAGATATTGATAGCAACGCCGGCGTTTCTCACACGTTTCATCAATCAAAGTGAGGGCCACAAGAAACTAATCAACTTTGGCAATCTTACGCATCTAGTTATCGATGGAATCGACATTATACTGAACAAATATTACGAGCCGGTAATTTCTTCAATTAAACAATTAACATCCTTACTTTAGCCGTGACTCAATCATTGTATATTTGAACAGTTGATGCAATTGTTGACGAAGCACCATATTATCAACAAAAAAAAGCGTACGAACGTTGACGAACAACCGATGCAAATCATAGCCGTTGCTCGTCATTGGTCGTCCCACATGGCCGAATTCGCTAAAAAATGGATGACCGATCTTTACGTCTGCATCGGATCTTACATGGAAGCCGCTGTATACGGTGGTATAAAGCCAGAACTGGTTTATTACACCACCGATAATAAAATCAGGAAAACAATTGGTAAATAAAGAGAATCGTGTCGTAAGAAATAAATCTGCTAAATTGACCGTCTAATTGACTTGTTGTCTCTTCCAGAATCTCTGAAGAATCACGGATTCAAGCCTAAAACAATGATAATTTGCGCCAATGGCAAAGAGGCGTGTGAGCTGAACGAAGAACTCTCAAAAAGCCAAAGAACCCTTCTGGCTCACGAAGATATGATATTCAGCGAGATTAACGCTATACGAGAATGCTGGAGAGCTGACGTAGAAGGATTATATCCTGTACTCATATGCACCGACGAGGTACTCGTCCAACTCAATATCACCGACGTTAATTGGTTGATCCATTATTCGATCACTACTCCATCGAAAACTCAATTCTACTTTAGATTCTCAACTATCATGGACAATTTGAAAAAGGTACTTTTACAAACAAAGAATCATAACTGAAAGTATTTTACGTATAAAAGACACGAAAACTTTCTGTTATCATTATCCCAAAGGGAAAAGGAAACTGTACAGTAACGATTGTCTTCGACGAGACGAACGACGTTCAACTTTACGGTGTTGTCTCTATAGCCGAACGTTGTGGCAGAAAGCTAGCCCCGAGTTTTATGGATAAAGTCATGGTAATTGAAATCAACGGATAATCTTTATAAACAAAATCTACTTTAATAACCAACATTTCATTCTTATCGAATTTAGCGAGTAGTCAATGGTCTCGACACACAGAAAAAAATGTATCCAATCTGCGACAATGTGAAAGCATTTGGCCGTTGCCCAAAAGAAAATGCATGCCCGTACAGACATTGTGTATTGGCCGACGTCGATACGCCAATAACATCCATAAAAGTGTAAGTACTCTTATTCTTCTAGGGCCATTAACCTAACTACTGTATTGCATTACACTTACTTAAAAATACTCCGACTGTGAATATATAATTACATCTGACAAATTTATCATTATACAGACAATAAAGTTTTCTGAAGAGAATCCGCACCTTGGACGAAACGTAAAACAAGTCTCTACTCTCATTGACCATGACAAATTTCACTGACCGATCGAAGCCGACATCCAATAACACAACACTCTTATTCTTCGACACTTTGCCTTTGTATTGTAATAATTTAATGATTTGTTCACAGAGGCGACAGAGTTCGTTTCAACGTCACGTACGTGCATAACGCAACGCATTTCACAGCCAGAGTGATCGAATACACAAGCTCAGATGGAAATGTAACAAGATACTCTGCTGAGGAATATATGAAAATATCATCGGTTATACAGACGTATTACGCCGATAAGAGTAAAAGGTACTTGTTGAACAAATTCTAAGAAACAGACGATATATTTGCTAACGAGAAACTCTGTATTGCAGGAGATGCCACTGGAATGTTAAATTGGGCGATATCTGTGCCATCGAAGAATCCTTGGATAATTTTCAACGAGTTAAAGTACTGCATATAGTCGAGAAGAACTCCAAAGAAGTACCGATCGCGGTCGAGTTAAAATGCATCGATACCGGTGCCATACTGCCAAAAATAAGAGTGAGTATGCGTTATAGCCGTCGTCCCAATTATAAATTCATAGTGTAAAGATTTTCTCGAAACGAAATAAAAATTCCGTAGGTGACACGACTGTTGCAAATACCGGAAGATCTGGCCAATCGCAGCATCCACATACTCGAAGTATTTCTGGCAGGCCTTGTCCCATATGACGACGAGTACGAATGGAATTATCGCGCGGTCGACGACGCGTTTAGTTGGTTTCCCAATAAAATGAACCAGTACTCTTTCGTACTTGGCAAGGTCTGTTAACGTTCACACTCGGTAAACGATTTCGCACGATGACAATCTCTGTTTTTGCAAGTGACCTCATTACGACACCCTTGATATCTTTTTACTGCCAACAGTACCAACCTTTTAATTTTTTGTCAAAGGTTTGTCTCCATCTCGCTGATACACTCTGGGTTGATCCATTGGAAATTCGAACGTCGATAATCGGTCATCCCGATCTGATAAGCAACTCGCTGAAACGTCACATGCTCAGACTCAAACACGGCACACTGAACAAAGAACATCTCCCGCGACTGTACGAACTGTGTCGTATCAGCCAAGTGAGAGACGCCGAGGGCAAGTTAATCAACTCAACTCCGATCTATGCTAACGAGAACGAGAATGACTCGATATCGAGCTAAGGGATTTATCAATAAGAACGTATTAATTCACGAAAGAATATTAATTTTGTTCTTCATCGAGTCGTGAAACCCTCCTTTGTTCTGCGAGTATTCATACGAATATACAGGGTGTTAGGCAACTATCGGGACGCAGTAAATACGTAGATAGTTGACGGCAGTACAATCAAAACGGTTTTGTTTAAATTGTTCTGGAATGAAGATTAGCTGACATTCGGAAAATAACAAAATTAGAGTCACAAGTTAACAATGCAATCGAATGCTCTAACGATAAATACATCCTAATAGCCTAACACCATGTACAGGGTGAATTTCATAAGGTGTAACAGGCTTTATTTTAAGATAGACGGGATTATTACAAAGAAAAGTTGCAAATATACATTAGAGATATTTTTAATAGTTTTGGAGATATCAATTTTTAAACGTGGTCCAATCAGAGCGCGCCGTGAAGCGTTGGAGCCGCCCACTCTCGCCCTAGCTGTAGAGATAGCACAGTGCAGGGCGTTACATTTGGGGTTGCAAAATTCAGAGCAGTCAATTTTATTTATAATATTATTACGCAGTCATTTTTATTTCTCGGGCATTGACTGCTAGGGCGGGGAGTGGGCGGGTCCAACGCTTCTCGACGCGCTCTGATTGGACTAACTTTATACATATATATCTTGTAAACTATTAAAAATATCCCTAATGTATATTTGCAACTTTTGTTTGTAACGAGCCCATCTACCTTAGAATAAAACCTGTTACACCTTACGAAAATCACCCTGTATATTGCGCGGATATGTACACACGACAATTTAACGTCGAGAGAAGTAGCAGCGACTCGATAACTATAAACGATAGTTTAAAATTACCTATATATCTATGGGTAATGATTAAAGTTTACCAGTTTTCTCGGATCGAAGAGATTTAATGTGTGATATCACAAGGGAAGCGTGAGATAGAAGAATTAATTGGATTCGGATCACAAAAGCGTCGTCAAAGTATCACTTGATAACGCAATTTTTGCATAAGCGAGCAGCAACCGTAACGATCGGTAGAACCGCAACACGACCAATGATTAACGCCTGGATGTCCCGGATGTCCATGACCGCAGCCTCTGTAGCCACCTGGCATGCTTCCTCGACACGCACACGTAGTTTCTTTCTTACCACCGCTCGAACAGAATGTGCAACAATGAAAGACACCCGTATGCTTCGACGTCGATTGGAATTTCTCGTGATCATCGTGGCTCGTGTGTTCTATACAAACAAAATAACGAGTGTTTACAATTCTAAAACTGTACAAAAAAATGTCTATTTTTATACATCAACAATGTACGACGAATGATGTTGAAATTAATCGTTTAAGAAGACAAGTAAGAAATAACTCACCGTTTGTACAATTCGACCCTAACATCTGTAATCGCTTTAGTATTATTCTACTGAGACTGAGAATCTCGACGTCCGAGCCCTCGGCGAGAAGCTCTTCACCGAGGGAAATAGCGTCGAGCAAATATCGAGCTTTTTGAAGCCTCGCGAACTCGTGAATTCTTTCCTGAGCTTCTCGAGCGTACGAAGTCAAGTTTGTTCTGTTGCGAAAGCTGGCGGCCGACGTCAGCAATGGATACTCATCGGAATATCTGAATACAGAAAATAAACAACGAAGCGTTAATCGTGTGAACGCGTTGATACAAATCATATTGATTTTAGTTATAAATCTCTGAGACAAGACCATGAATTACAAGTTCTATTTTTGTTTGTAAGCAAATAAAGATTCTTGTGAAATTCCCTTGTCGAAAATTTTGGTATTTGGACCGGAAATAAACGACGTGGTAAACCGGAAACCTCGAACCTTCTGACGAATTTCGGAGAATGCTTACTTTTCCGTACCTATTGTTCCTCGTGTAGTAGGTACTCGCCGGTCTTCCGATCGACGATTCGTCGGTCGTGAATGATCCATTGTTGTATTCGATAAGGAGAGAATTTAGAAGATTTCGACCACCTTGAAGAGCCGCTATCAAAGCTGCCGTTGCCCTTCTTCCGGCGCTCGACGCTCCCTCGCTTGCGTGGCCTCTATGAGAACCACGCCACATGCACTCTCTGCAGGTAACTTGACGACAAGCTATGCAATGGAAACGCAGTGCGTGAGCCGGATGCTCCAGACAGAGAGCCGTTCGTCGAAATCTCTTGGCTTCCCAGAGTGGACGTACTTCGTGATGAGATATCGTACCCATACCTCTCTCATTCTGGCTCGTTTCATGCTTACTTCCGCACGAGGAGCAAAAATTTCCCAGGCAAGTTGGACAGTGAACCGAGGCCTGTAAATTAATCGTCGTTTGATTACAAATCGATAAGCGAGGTGGGAATTTATGAATAAAGAATGAAAAAAAATTATTATGACGTTGTTTTGGCCAATATCTCAGAAACTTTAGGAGAAAAAAAGCAAAAAAAACTCGAGATAATGTTTTACCCAAATCTTAAGGTAGTCCTATCGTTACAGCGTTTCCGTTAGATTTCACTGAAAATTTGCAGAAACGTTCTTTCATGTCATACGTATATGTGTGTAAAATTTCAGGGGCCTTTATCGACTCAAAAATCACGATATTTATTCTTGAAAATCGTCACTTTTCGCAATCTCCCATAAGAGCCCGTGTTAAATATCGCAACATTATACAACGAGTATCTCGATCATTTGGTCGATGAAGACTGTTGAAATTTTGCACACAATTTTATATGACATCAAAGAAGCTTCGATTAGTTTTTATAACAAATCTTATGGAAAACAAAATTTATGATTTTGTTTATTATATAACAAATAAACTTTGCGTAGGATCAATTTGAATTTTGAGTATGTTGTTCTTTAGTCGATTTGCAACAACTTTTCTTAATGAACTTTAACGCTTGGTCCACTTCCAATGTGAGAAAAAACGGTAATAAAATTTTAATCTTCCACCCAACGATAGGACTGCCTTAAGGTCGATGAAGTTTGGAAAATCGGAACTGATTTGAACCATGATTTTCTTGTTCTATGGGAAATTTACTATAGACAAAGGCTCTTAGAGCATGAGAAATTATTAAAATTCATCGGAATTTAATATGGCCACTTTCGATGAATTCGCGAAACCTCGAAAAATCCACTTTTTGCGAAGCTCTATCTCCGTTCTCGTTCATCCGACAGAAAATTACACGAATAACTTTTTGAAGAGTTCGCCGAGAACTCGAGAACGAGCTAAGGATCATCCGGATAGCTTAATTTTTGTGGCTGTGGCGACACTTCGAAAATCGCGCTTTTTGGGACTCATAGGAAGGGACCTGTGAAAAAACGCCCAGACGATGAGGTCAAAATTTTTTTTGCTCCAAAACCCCTTTATTTCATCATATTCGTGTTACTCGGGAAATTTCCGATTCAGAAATGGGGCTATAAAGTCTTTTTGGACGAAACAAAATTTTGACCCATCCAGACCCCCCAAAGTGTCGAAAATTTTTTACAAATGTCGACCTGCGACACCTGCCGGGGGTCAAATTTTTTTTTCCTCCAAAAAGACTTTGTAGCCCCATTTCCGAATCGGAAATTTCCCGGGCAATACGAATATCATGATTATAAGTCGTTTTGGAAGAAAAAAAATTTCACCCCATTGCCTAGGCGTTTTTTTGCAGGTCCCTTCCTGTGAACCTTGAAAATCGCGATTTTCAAAGTGTCGCCACGGCCACAAAAATTGAGCTATCCGGATGATCCTTGACTGGTTGTCAAGTACTCGGCGAGCACTTCAAAAAGTTATTCATGAACTTTTCTATCGGACGAACAGGAACCGAGATATAGCATCGCGAACAGTCGATTTTTCGAGGTTTCGCGATATCCATCGAAATTTTTCATATCGCATTCCGCTTAATTTAAATTCTTTCTCAAGCTCCAAGAACCTATATCGATCGCAAATTTCCTGTACAACAAGAAAATCGTGGTTTCGTTTCAGATATTTCAGATTTTACTGACATTCCAGTAAGTAAATCGTTATTTTCGGATTTTTGCATTTTTCTCCTAGAATTTTTGAGATATCGGCCGAAATAAGGTCATAATCTTCATCAGCGACAAATTTCCCATTCGGTAATGACACTACAAGTGGGCTATTCGAACAAAAAAAAATGTTCACCCTCAGCAGGAGTGACATTCACTTTCCAGACTTTGGGGCACCGAGAAGGGCCAAATTTTGTTTCATCGAAAAAGACTTTGTGTAATGTTGTTTCGGAATCGGAAATTTCCTGCTCGTGTTGTTTGAATTCGTCGGTCAAAACCTGGAAGAACTAAATTTTCACATTTTGTCGCTTTTTGCCAGACAAATTGTAACAAAACGAAAATAAAAAATAAATTACAAGGGACTAAAGTCACCTGTACTTCCTCGGGACAGACGTCGCAACATAAAACTCGATGGGACAATCGTCGACGAACCGCGTCCATGACGAGTCGATGCTGAAGAGGATAGTGAGGCGGTGGTATCGTGGATCCAGGATGAGGAAGCGGATAATCACAGACGGGACATCCTTCGCCGTAGCCGTAGGAAGATCCTTCTCGCTGGGAGGATTCCCATCTCTGTTCCGTGACGTTTTCGCAATACTTTCCCGAACAAGCTACGAACATAAAATATACAAAAAAAAACAATGCTCGATAAAACATTCACGAACATTTTTTTCCTCATCCCGTAGGAAACACATGTAGCAACGAGATCCGGCCATAACGCAGCAATTTCGTGGAAGAGATAAACACACGAAGGAGGTTTTAACTCGACGGGAGAGCTTTCGTTTTAACGTATGACTTTCTCGGAGATTCGAGCTTCGAAAGAACAGAGCGTATTCATCCGTGAAAGTTGCAGAGCCTCGTGTCGTGTGTGCTGTCGGGTCTCTAAACATCCGTCCCGGGTAACAGCTGGCCTCTCGCCGGCACCCTCGCTAATCGCCGGAAATATAGTTACAAGTCAAATATACATCGTAGTGTAATTTTTGTCGAGCTTTCGTCGATGCCATGTACAACAACGTTTCATTGTTTCCGCTTTGCTTCTCGCCTCCTACTAATATTTTGTATTTTCAGATCACTCCCTTCTCCATTCCTCGGTGTCTTTTTCCATTTTCCATATAAGACCCTACGTCGAAGTCTGAATATCTTTCAATTTATTAATATTTTGTCGATTTTTTTCAATCCATGATATCAGTTTTCTTAAATTCAATATTCAAATGTTAAGAAAATTATTAATTATTACCAATAAAATATTATTATCAATTGTTGCAATTAATTATGCCATTAATATTATTATTATCAAATATAATATCATATTAACGACAATAATCAATAATTAATAACAATAATTAATAATAATAATTATTATTAATTAATAATAATAATATAATATTAATAATAATTATTATTATTAATTAATAATAATAATATAATATTAATAATTATTATTATTATTAATTAATAATAATATAATATTAATAATAATAATAATTATTAATTATAATATAATAATATTAATTATGATATTATAATAACAGTAATAATAATAATAGTTAATTAATATTATTATTATTAATTACAATAATTAATAATAAGTATAATAATACTAACTTAATAATAACATTGCAACAGCACAATGCCGAAACGGCAACACAGACGCAATCAACGAGCACAATACTGGTGGACAGACGAGATAGCCGAACTGCGAAAGAGCTGCCTCAAGAACCGACGACGCGCCACGAGGGCCGGTGGGAGACCTGAAAGGGAAACCCTTCAGGCCGCATACAGGACAGAACGGAAAAAGCTGACAAACGCCATACGGGACAGCAAAGCGCGATGCTGGAGGAAGCTCTGCGAGGAGGTGGAACAGGACCCTTGGGGACCCGGTTACAAAATAGTGACCGGCAAACTAGGGGCCCGGACCCCACCAGAACTCAAAGACGCTGAAACCGCGGGCCGCATTATGGACGGACTATTCCCGACGCACCCCATCCGTACGGACGCAACGGACGAAGACGGGACTACGGAAGCCCCCACCTTCACCGCGGCGGAGCTCACACGAGCTTCCAACGCGATGAAGACTGGTAAGGCGCCAGGACCGGACGGAGTACCCGTCGAGATTGTCCGACTGATGGCTAGCCTGAGGCCGGACATATATCTCGACCTGTACAACACGTGCTTAACAACGGGGATATTCAGCGACCGGTGGAAGACGGCGAGGGTGGTTCTTATCCCTAAGGGGAAGGGCGATCCCAACAGGCCGTCGGCCTATCGGCCGCTGAGCTTACTCGACACGACAGGAAAACTGTACGAACAGCTACTTAGACCAAGACTGACAGCCGCAATGCAGACAGGAGGAGGCCTTTCAGACGAGCAGTTCGGCTTCCGGAGAGGGCGATCGACTATCGGCGCCATCCAGCGGGTGGTAGACTCTTTCAGGGAGACAGGCAGACACTGCCACGCAGCACGACCCATCGTACTGCTGGCGACATTAGACGTCAGGAAGGCTTTCAACTCGGCCAGGTGGGTGGACATACTGGAGGCGCTGAAGAGCAACTTCGGGGTTGCACCATACCTAATCCTAGTCGTGGAGGATTACCTGCGCAACAGACGGATAACATACGAGACGACGGAAGGACAAAAAACTAGACAAATTACCGCGGGGGTCGCCCAAGGATCCATACTGGGACCAGACCTCTGGAACGCAACACACGACAGCCTGCTCAGACTGGAGCTCCCGCTCGGGGTTCGCCTCGTTGCTTACGCTGACGACGTAGTAGCGGTGATCGTCGAGAACTGGCGCAATACAAACTGAACCAGACAATGCAACGGGTTGGTCGATGGATGACAGAACACGGACTGCAATTAGCAACGGAAAAGACAGAACTGGCGTTTCTTACACGGAAACGCATAGACACAAGACTACCAATGAAAGTGGAAACAGACGAGATCGAAGCCAGAGGGGAAGTCAAGTACCTGGGGGTAACCCTGGATACAAAGATGACCTTCTGGCCCCACATACTAAAGACAGCCCACACGCCGGCCGAAAGGGTAGCATCTTTAAGCCGCCTGATGGCAAATACGAACGGACCGAGTCCGGGAAAACGCAGACTCTTAATGTCGACGACCCACTCGATCCTTCTCTATGGCGCGGAGATCTGGGCGGACGCCCTAAAGACGAAAAGATACTGCCACACAATGGCGACTATACAAAGACGGGGGGCTTTGAGGATCGCCTGCTCCTACCGGACTGTCTCAGCAGAGGCAGTCTTGGTGGTGGCGGGCGTAATCCCCATTGATCTGCTTGCGGTCGAGCGCAAGAGGATCCACGACAGAGACGAGAGCACGACTCGACAGGACGCGGCAAAGACGGAAAGAGACAGGACCATGCAAACGTGGCAGCAACGATGGACAGACCGGACAAAGGGCAACTGGACAAGACGGTTGATAAAGGACCTGAGACCGTGGACCAAACGGGACTGTGGGGACGTGAACTTCTACGTCACCCAACTACTGACGGGACACGGCTACTTCAGACGGTACCTTTATACAATGGACAAGGTACAGACGCCGGGCTGCACCTACTGCGGACATGACCGAGACGACGTGGAGCATACCTTCTTCGAATGCATCCACTGGACAGAGCAACGACAGAGACTGAAGGCGACCTCGGGAATCGACATCACCCCCGATAACATCGTGGGGGTGATGCTCCGGGGAAAGGAGGAGTGGCAGCAGATAGCCACATACACAAAGACGATACTCCGACGGAAAAACGCAGACGGCTGTCTGACATGACGGACCCGACGCAAAAATTCGAAAGAAAGACGGACATATAAACCGAACAGAACGACGAGACGGACGCGGACCTCCGGCTAGACGCAAAATCTTAGCCATTAACATAGTACCTAGACGGGGGGCATAGGAGGTGGCAGTTTAGCGGGCTGTCCGGCCGGGAGGCCAGCATCACCACCAGCCCGCATGACTGGTGGTATCCATAAATGGATTCCGCACCTCCTCGGATAAAAAAAATAATAATAATAATAATAATAGTTAATTAATATTATTATTATTAATTACAATAATTAATAATAAGCATAATAATGCTAATTTAATAATAACATAACAATAATAATTAATATAATAATAATTATAATAATAATGAATTACAATAAATAATAATAATTATTATTATATTTAATATGATATTATTAATCATAATATAATAATAATCCGCAATAATAATAATAATAGTACTGAAGAAAAAAAATCTTCTCATCAAAAGTTATTTTTTCTGCAATACTTTTGATGAAATGTAGAAGTTATCGAAGAGATTTATCGAATAGATTATCGAAGATATATTTTAAAAAATATGTAAAACATAAAAAAAGGAATACCTTGATCGAGAAGCTCGTCGACGCACGGTGTGCATATGGGATGCAAGCACTCGAGAACTCTCGGTTCGGTCATACGTCCGCCGCATCTCGGACACCACAGATCGTCCTCGTCGAGAATCTCGTTCTCAGACTGTCGATGAATAATGGAATCGCGCAACGGATCCATGACGCTTCTACTCTCCGTATTAGTGTCGCAGAACGAGGACTCGTACGACGCCGGACGATACGTCGAGCTTCTCTGACTGTCCGGTACGATTATCTGCTGTGGCTTGTTTCTCATCTCGTTTCTCTTATTCGTGCCGCTGTCATCAAGAATTATTCATTCACGGATTAAAACAAAACAAAAAAGCAAGCAAGTAACAGAAAGAAACATATCGAGAGAAAGAGAGAGAAAAATACGTGAGAAACGACACGAGCGAAGTTTGTGGGCAGAGAGACTCACAAATGTTACATCTAATTTTAGAAAATTCACTCACTCACTCACTCGCTCTTCTTCCCTCCGGGAATATAACGAGACATGCGTAACTTTGCATAAGTAACGCGAGTCGGTCATTCCACGCTACGATGGAACTGTATGATTTATTGTATTTTCCTATATCTATTTTATATCGGTGAGATATTTAACCCCTTCCCGTGCCATTTAGCTCGACGAAACTTGGGCCCAAGTGTTAGGCGTTAACGCTTCTTAAGCAGGTCAAACCGATGCTCGAGAAAGGTCACAATTCGATTTGTAAGGGTTTATTCAATTTCAATATATAAACTACTTTGTAATAGAAATTATGAGACTCGTGACTAACTCCTGTGGCGTATTAATAAGAATTGACATTCGATTACGACCGCTACATTACAATATTTATATTCACGACCCCGGCTCGTCATATTCATGTTTGGGCCAAAATTTTCATCACGAGCCAGACTCGTTAAAGCACGGGAAGGGGTTAATAAAACATGACACTTGTTTTCTTTTCTTTTCGACAGCGATTGTCGACGAGGTTATGTCACGACAAGTGTTCTCGCGCGGGACGAGATATATGTTTACGTCGTTCACTTGTCATCGACGATCGTTTTTTTCCAGCGGCCATGTTGAATTTTTTGTAACGAGTGAAGTATGCCACGATTGTTGTTTACACATAATTTATCTTTATTTCGATTATTTCAATATCACAAGTTGTTGGATTTGGCAGGAATACGTCGGCTGGATATAAAACGATTCTTGTTAATTATTCGACGTCGAGACGCTACCCTCGTCTTTTAATACGTGCACGAATAAAGGGATTCTATATATATATATATATATGCACTTTGAATAATGACCGTTAGGCCGTGCGCGTGACACTGGAGAGGTTAGAATTTCTTTAAGCTTATATATACATATGGAATTTTCGCAAAAGGCCCCTGTCCGGTTATTTCGCGAGGGTGCGAGACTCGAGGAATCCACGCGCGCAGTCCGTATACATCAAATCGCCAACGTCTCACGAGGCACACAAGCTTATTCAGGAATAGAATCTCCACTTTGCTGTACGCTCAACGAGAGCGGACGTCCACCTCGCTCGAGCGCACACGCCCTTTACGAGAAATTCACAGGAGTCGGAGGGACACCGAACGCTCGACAAAAAAAAAACAGACGCGTTACTTGGCGTTCTATTCTACTTCTTAGCTCGTCACTGAACGCGTTGAAACACGTTTCTGGACGTTGGATGAAGCAATAACCATAATTTCGTTATATCGTTGTGGTGTTTTCTTTTTTTTTCATGGTGAGAGGTTATTCTTGTTGAGTTCATTGTTATATTACTATTATGATTATTATTGGCTAGTTCGATTAGTACCTTTCGCTGTCGCTGCTGTTGACCGAAATGACATTGGTCGTTCCCCTCGACGAAACTGGAACTCTCCTACGATTTTTTCTCTTCCAACTCCCGAATATAAAAGTCTCCTTGTCATTGTTGTAGGTTCTGTTGCACATTTCGAACTGTTCGGTTTCCATCGACGGCTGCTCTACTCTGCCGCCGCAACACTTTGCCAACGACTCAATTCTGGCCGAATTTATTTTCAGAAGGTCGATCAGTTCGTTTGTACGTCTTTTCGGATACATATGAGACGCGCACTACTTCGTGGTTAACGCGACAATGTTTTTTTTTTTTTCTCTTTTTTGTAGTAACGTAAATTAATACAGCGCAGGTTCACGAAAATACTTATTGGCTATAATCGTATTAGTTCCATTGTTTACCACTAGGTGATAATCTGGCGCATCACACTTTTTGACGTTTGTAAACGTATTTACATACTCGAATGTTTTTATTGGACATTCCAGTATACTCGTGTTTCGATCGTTTTATTCAAATTTATTTACAATATGGCGACACTGTTTACTTGTAATAATGATAATTCATAGATGACGATGAACGAATAACGTCTTAATCGCAGCACCGAGAATGCTAGAGTGTAGCTCGATCTCTTGTCAGGCGCTCTCTGCCGTCCTTTCACGATCCACAGATTGCTCGAATATCTCATCCACCTCCGCTACCCGCCAGCGAGTCGATTGTGCGTTGGTCGATCCAAATTTAGAATAATACTGCCAAACTCCATTCTAATACAGAATCGTTGGGCGTATACGAGTCTAGCGAGATTCCTAACACCGAGAACAGTAGAAAACTATTTTTTCGCGACAAGAATGTCGAACGATGAAGTTATAAAAACAATGTCTCCTTTGCCGCCTTTTTCCCATTGCTTCATCGATGAGAACGTAATTGTGTGGTTTTATCTATGAGAATTATCATATGGAAAAGAATACGTACAATTGCTCGTTAAACTTCATTACTATATCTCTTCGACGAATTAAATAATAGGTACTGAATCTCGGTAATTAAATATAGCAATAAATCAAATGACATGGGAATACCCACTTTCCCCCCTAGAACTTAGTTAAAGGTCCTGCACGTATAAGAACATCAAACCATGGTTGAATATGGTATTCATCGCTCAAATAGAAAAAAAGTATTTTAAAATAATTAACTTTCTTTTTAATAAGTTTATGACCCGGCTTTTACACCAGTCTACAAAAATTTATATATAAACTCACCAATGTTCCCCTCCACGAAAATCTTTAGTAAAAGGCGAAAGATTTATACGTTTGTTGAAGGGAAACCAGAGTAACGGTGTATGTCACTGAGATGTTTATATACCAGCTTCAAGACTATTTCGATTTCGAGAAACACAGGGTCAAAAGCCACCTGGCGGTATCCGCTTGAACTGTGTCTCGTTGATGACATATATATATATAAATTTAAATGTTTACATATAAAAATGTAATCATTAATTTCTGGATAGTAGTTACTCTACATGTCTGCAAAACGCGATATTGCATGACTCTTAAAATCATCGCATCACTTATGTGAGAAGGAATAAATTGATTTATGTACATTCATAGATCAAAGTTTCTGCAGATAACTAGCGATAAAGCGATATCGGATAAAGCCAAGTGCTAACAATAGGTATTTTCCAATGTTATATAAACAGTAATAACAAAACTTTATGATGTTGCCTGATGTTTATTTACAACTGATTTCCTGACGCGATTAAAAGTTCACTCGCTTTAGTAGCTCTACGATTACTCGTTCTCTAGGAACGAAGCGCTGCAAGCGCTTGTGTGTTAACACATAACCTATCCGGCAAAAAAATCAAGAAAGCCGACAACCTTTGTGTTTGTAACTGCATTTGAAGAATTCTGTGTCATTATCGCATGAGAATTGCATACGGAAATCAAATATTTCTGATTACAACGTTCTTTTAAGAACGTATTATTGTGAGTACTCACCGCATACAGTCTTGTAGCTCTTATGCTCTTATGTTCTTATGTTCTTCTTATGTTATGCTCTTATGTTAAAGCTCTTATGTTTATATCGTCGCACATCGTACATAGAATCTCGTGGATTATTGCGACGATAATGTCATTTTTTAAATTCTTATCGAGGAACAATATCGCATGGATATGTTCGCTACAGTTGCTAACCAATCCCGATAACGTCTAGATAGCGAAATAAATCAATCGACAGATAAAGAAATTTTTTTATGACTATATATACTGTCTCATTTGCAGCTTGGCTAGAAAATTCGTGATCATTATTTACTCGTGCTCCTATGTAATGGGAACTCTAACAATGCTCCGTCATTTGGTGAAACGCAGAGATAAAATTAATTTTCCTGTGACGTCGGTGATTTTACAATGCAACAATGCATATACGACAAAGGTAGGAATAGATTGTAATTGGTTATAAAAACAAATACGTTTAATAGTTTAAAACATTTTATTCAAAGATTACACGTTTTTCCGTTTTGTACACAGAGTGACGATAAGAAGGGAGAAGATAGAGAGTGGCTAGAGAAACCACATGTGCCTGAAAATCCAATGAGCAGGTCATGGAGGGCATTCAAACATGACTTTATCATGATGAAGAAACAATTACTTTTCTGGAAAGATCACAAAACTAAATTTAAGGATGATGAATGGGCACCCGATCAGAGAATTTTTCCAGAACACGTAGATGTTCTTGTAATCGGTGGAGGGGCTATTGGCAGTTCGGTAGCTTATTGGTTGAAAGAGAGAGCCGATGACGGACTCAGAGTTGCTGTTGTGGAGCGTGACCCGACGGTACTAAAAACAATTTATTTACTTATCTTTGCTCGCTATCAAGTATTTCTTAGAATGGTTAATATTGGAGAATTGAATAATTAATAACATATTGATTCGAGCATACTCGGAAAGAATCTAATTTGAAAGTAACGAGAGCATTTTATATAAAGTTCTATATTTATTTTGCCTTCAGTACAGGGCTGCTTCATCCGTATTATCAGCGGGTGGTTTGCGACAACAATTCTCTTTAGAGGAAAATATTGAAATGTCGCTGTTTGGTTACGATTTCATACGAAATGCTGAAGAGCATCTTGGAATCGCTGGCGAGCCTCCGGTCGATGTGCAATTTCATCCTCATGGTTATTTATTTCTTGCGACCGAGGCTGGAGCTGAGATACTGTCTAGAAATTCTAAACTACAAAATGAACTAGGAGCTAGAAACATTGTTTTAACGGCAGAGCAATTGAAACGAAAATTTCCCTGGCTGAATACAGATGGGATTGCAGCTGGTTGTCTGGGTCTAGAGAAAGAAGGATGGTTTGACCCATGGAGTCTGCTTTATGGATTGAAACGAAAATCCATGGCAATGGGCGTCGATTATGTTCAAGGCGAAGTCATGGGTTTCACTTGGGACAACTGTTCTGACGTTATGATCGGTGAAACGAACAAATCAGTTCGGCAGAGAATTAGAAGTGCCATTGTGAGTTCCTTGCCAATGTATAATAACTTTAACATCATGGATAACAAAAACATTACAAAATATTGATCAATAATTTTCTTCCGTACATTAAAAATTTTTAAGTAACCAGTTTGCTATTTTTCTTATAGGTCAAGACGCCCGCCGGAGAGAAGAAATTTATTAATTTTGCGTATGCCGTTATTGCAGCTGGTGCTCATAGCGCAGAAATCACCGAAATGGCAAACATAGGAAAAGGAGAGGGTGTCCTGAGCGTGCCATTGCCAGTTGTGCCGAGAAAACGATTTGTATACTGTTTTCACGCACCCGACGGCCCTAACTTCAATACTCCATTCACGATCGATCCATCCAGCACGTACTTTAGGTACAAATAACAAAAATTTCATTAATCGTGCTTGCGCATAAAGTCGCGACATCTATTTATATTCGATGACGTTCATACGTGAACCGATGCGATGTTTTTTCTTAGGAGAGAAGGTCTGGTTAATCACTACATAGCTGGCCGATCTCCGGACTACGAGGACGAGCCTGATTGCACTAATCTCGACGTAGACGAGGCATTTTTCCATGAGCACGTTTGGCCTCATATTGCTAACCGTGTGAAAGCATTTGAGAATCTCAAGGTTCGTTGCAATTTATTTGCGTTCGTCTCATATCTGTGTCTCGTTAATGAAATTGATGGAAGGAACACAACAACCCAATATAAATAAAAACGTCGCACCTTCTGTTATAGGTGAAATCATCTTGGGCTGGATTCTACGAATACAATAAATTCGACGAAAATGGCATTATTGGTCAACACCCGTATCATTCAAATATCATTTTTGCAACCGGTTTCAGTGGTCATGGAATTCAACAAGCCCCTGCGGTCGGTCGAGCGATAATGGAGCTAATAATAGATTCTGATTTCACGAGCATCGATCTACAAAGATTAAGTTTCGACAGATTCATTAAACTGGAGCCAATAAGAGAAATCAATATCGTGTAGTAGAAATATGTTTTAATATTTCTGAATTCAAATTTTTTTTTTCTCGAACGACAAATGTTCAAGGCGATCGTGAAATATAATTGAATGAGCATAATTCGTGGTGTAGAGCCATGAATAACATACCGTCACGCTGTTCTTTGTACAAAATTGCGCTGCCACGCTGTGTATATATATTATTTATATATATATATATATATAGTGTAAGTATGTAAGTTTGGAGAAAATGTACTTCGTTACTTGATCTTTTACGTTTTGAACAAATAAAATCCGATTTGTTCGATCGGCCACGTTACTTGGCAACTTGATCCTTTGGGATATTCACAAAAGTACATCTCATGAACAGAATAAGAGAGGCAAAGAGTGAAATCCTTGGACTATCCTTGACGTTCCCGTCGTTACTTGAATTGCTGTGGCGGCGGACCAAATATGCTACCGCTTTGTTTACTCGCCGTTCTCGATGGTGCAAAGCCAAGCATTTTTTGAATGTTCTGAAAATGAATGAAAAATTGACTATACTCAAAAAAGAATCTTAATTACTTCGACATAATTCTTTTCCATTCGCTTATGAATTAATATTAATTAAAATATTTTTTCCATGATCTCACCTGTCTGATACTCATAGTGCAAAGTATGTAAAGAAATATGAATGAACATTCCGTGTAGTCATCCCCGGGAAGATTTCTGTGCGAAAGTCCTTGGATCCAGCTTATTGGAACAAATGGTAACCTTGCAACGATTCTTCCATCAAATATGCTGTTGAACATGCTTAGAAGGGCAGTAAAAGCAAAACCGATTGCAAACATTGATTTCATTTTAACCAATGATAAATCCCGATTGTTATTTTTCAGTCTCTCCTCCTCTCTTTCGATTTTCTTCTTTTGCTGTTTATCCAACGAATCGCCATGAGCTTCTTTACGTTTCTCCACTTTTGCATGACGAGGAAACAAGATTAATCAATTATTTCCTTCTCAGTGACGAAATCGGGAAAAGAGGTTAAGTTAGGTTCGAATACGTAAAAATGTAAAAAAGAAAACGAAACTTACACTTTTTACTCTGACGCTCAACCTCGGCTTTCAATTTTTGATATTTCTCAGTTCTATAAACCATGAGCCACGTCAAACCTTTATGAAAAAAAAATTCAAGCAACTATTATAAACTTTTTTTTGTGAAAGACGGAATCGCTGATGAACCATCTACGTGTCCATAAATTTTCTCATGAATGAAATTTAATTAATTCAACAATTAATCGTCCTTACCTTCACCTAGCAAAGCTGTACAAATACTTATAAATACTATCAAAATTGTATCCGCCCACATATTTACAAAAATTTATATCGATTTAAAAAAAACACAAAATCTTATGGGAATCGAGAGAAGTACATGCGGCGATGCGACAACGTCGACACACGGACTGTCCGTGACTGCGTGACTGCTGCGGAAGCAACACTTTACAGAAATATGAAATACCGGTTGAGTCTTTCACGATTGTGCGCGACACAGCTGTTATTTCCAAATACAATTTTCGTAATTTTTGACATTTCGAGCATATAAAGTTTTATCTAACCTTGTCTCTAACGGCGTGATAGATCAAGACGTTACATATAACAATGTATGAATAACAAAATACGCCTTTTCTATTTATTCTTCGACATAACCTAAAAAATTGCGTTTGACAGTCGTATGTTGTTGACTGTAGAGACAATATTATACCAACATACAAATGCAATAATTGACCCAACGCTATGTTTGGTACAAAGAAGCACCGAATCGTTTTGCCGAGAACGCAGCCACCTTTACCCGAACAAATTATCGAGGACCTCAGATGTGCGAGCAACGAAGATGTTGCATTCAATATTCTCAAAGACGGTACGCATTGATAATGATCTTACCATAAAAGATACAAACTATTCGATCACTCCATAAAATGTTTAATATACTTCCAGAAAAATCAAACGGCGATGATCTACATTTTCCTACGAATGCTAACGATCCTGCCAATGTCTACAAAAAAGTGAGAACCTATTTGCATGTAAACAAAAAATTGAAGATACTCCAAGAGACGCTTCACCAAAGTGTTGACCTTCTCAAAGATGTCGATCAAGATATCATGAAGTTGGCACAAGAAATAAAAGGTCAGGCTAAAGATGCTCTGGTAGAATAAGGATAAATGAATATAGCGTTTATTTCTTTAAAGTAATCATTAAGTACATTTTCCTGTGCTCTATTTGTATATTTTATATTAAACATACCGGGTGCAATTTTTATGTTGCAATTCCCTGTGATGAAAGAAAAAGTCAATCTCATATATATATGTATTATATAATCTACGTAGTTTATAAATCAACACCAATTTGTAGTCAACTTTTTATATCACAACATGTGTCTCCTGAACATTTATACCTGACCATTTCCCATTCTTTACACTTACTTCAATAAGAAGTAAATAAAAAAAACATTTTGAAAAAATCTGTAGCATGTAAATTGCTCAAGGTGAACGACCTCTCTGATAGAAAATTGTACATAGTCTCGGTCAATGTACACAAGAATGTATGATGTAAGAGCCTGAGGTGCTGGTGCGTATGGGAAAAAACGACAAATATATCAGAACCACGAATCTCCAGTTGGACACAATTAACTGGCAAGAGAGTCTGAGAACCTAAGATTTTCTTTATCTAAAATCTGAAAATTGTAGTCACAACATCATTCTGTAATTTCCACTCAACACATTTATCCTTACCATTATTACAATGTCAACGAGTACATTTATCCATAAACGCAAAGTGTAAACACTCCCACGGCATACATAAATTCACGTTGTGCTAGCTCCAGCATCGTTAAATCATTATTCGCAACAGTCTGATCCTGCTGAATTGATAAATGTTGTAAAATCTTGAAAGGCACGTTTAAAAATACAGGACGCAGTTTTAAATCCATTTAAGGCACAATAGTTTGTTTTCACCAGTGACGACCTTTCAAATTCCACATTAATATTAACTGCTTTTGATATGAATTTGTCTTCTTTTTAATATCCTCTACTTATCTATATCAACTATCATGAACTAAAAAATGAACATGAACTATAAAATGCAATATTATCGAAAAAAAAAAACAATTAATCAAACCTATAATACTGTTCAAAGTAAAAGATTTCCATTTTGAACATAACCAAAGGATTGCCCCTCGAAATGGCAATACGAGAAATAATACAAGACAAGATTGAAAGTGCAATGGACAATTAACTTGTAAAATTGTAATAGTTGATTACATCGTTGGATCGTAACGAACCGCAGGATCGCTAAGATAAGCGCACCACGTGAAACCTGGTGGATAACCTGTAAAAAATGTGTGCAAGTTTCATGATTATTCTGAAGGTTAGACGCTCCATAAATAAAGTCCTCGTGTCAAGAGTTAATTTTATAGGTTAGTTTCGATTAAAGATGGATTTCCGTTTAAATATTTATCCAATGATTGTGCCAGGGTGAAAAAGAAAGGAATGGAAACATAGGTCCTTGGAATCCTCAAGATAATACTTACACATCGGGCAGTAATGAAGAATCTTAAGTGCTCAAAGCGTGTCTATGCGATAGCACCGAAATTTGTTCCACCTTTTGTCCAGCTGCGTGCGAGTATCATTGGATTTTGTTAGTAACATACGTCGAATATTTCAATCACAAGTGGGAATTAATAATTTTGTTTTCTTTCGCGAGATTCTCTTAACCGTTTTTGTGCCGCTGTGAAAAACCATTTTGAGAATAAAATGAATCAATCATCAATTTAATAAATCTTCCAACAGAAATACATGTGTGTATACATAAAAAATATATGTATTTTATATCTCGTACTATTATAACTTTGATAATCGATAATTGCTCATCGGACGCGATAACACTTTGTGCTCTTGCATTGAACAATCGCTCTCTTTTATCAATAAATTGCGCTCCGCTCAATCTTATTATTATTTATCTTTCCGATTCAATGCAACAGTTGTGCTGTAAGTATTTCCTTGCTGATAAGTACACGGTTAAGTACGGTATAAAATTTATCCACTTATTAAACATATATAAATATATATATATATACTGTATATTTATATATTAATTTCGACATTGATTTTCAAAAATCAGTTTCAATGAAATTCTCACAGTTTCATTTAGGACGGAGCGGATGATACGAAGAAAAGAAATATCATCGACGTATACAGACAACCAATACTTTGTTCTTCTCAACGAGGACAAACATTTTGTTTCGCTGGATAGAAAATCTCCTCGACAATGTTTAATGTAAGTATAAAAAAAAAAAGAAAGAAAACAATCAAACCTAATCTTACGAATTGAAAATACTTGTGGAATTCTTTTTTGTCGCTATTGATGGATCATTGCGAATCGTTCAAAGATCAACGAATACATTTTTGCTATCACGGATTTATTAATGGGGTCCACAAATGATCCGGTCGTCCGCACTCAGTCGTTAAAATAGCATCGCACAAGCGAAACTACATTTTTGCAATTCTTTAAAAATTGTATACAGGTAAGTGTGTACTTTTGTTGTCTTTATCAATTAATTGTTCCCGGAATCAGTCGACCAAAGGATCACTCTCCCTCTCAAATCTCTTTTTTTTCTTGGAATATTACAATACGTTCTTATTTCATTTGTGTGTTTAATTGCAAGCCAGTGCAACAGTCTCGTTAGAATTATTGCAAGTTTTGTAAAGTAAAGAAAGAGAACCAATTCCCTCCAGTTAAAACTCTGGGGTAGTAACATAGCGAGACAGCGATTCCACCACCAGAAATTATTTACGCTATTAGAAGACTCGGGGAGGGTCAATATTAATAAACGTTTTAAGCTCTTTGCGCTAAACGCTGTACCAGAAATAAAGGCACGATAACAGACACGTAGACAATATATAACATTAAAAAGCAATAAAATATTTTTTGATTATCCAATATCTGAGTATTTACTGTATTTCACAGTTATAACTTCAACCGTATGAAACTAATCTGAAGAAATAAAAACAAGAAAATTTGTCTATCATTTGTTGTTGTATCACTGGATTTAAAGAAAATGAAGAAAAACAAACGAACAAAAAGAAACAAGTAAAAATGCGATTTACGAGCTACAAGTTTTCTAACATTAACGAGTATCTTTCATTTTGTTGCCTAAAAGGACGTAAATCATTGAAACCCTCGCGAGGTAGGAAAGCTGCATGGGACGATAATAGTGCGAAGATATGTTTTTTGCTTTCGTGCCGAAGGATCGTTTTGTCTCCATAAACCATCGAGTTTACTTGAAGCCAAAATTTGGCGTGGTGAAAAATTTACGTATTGTTAACTTGCCTTTGGGCTTGTATTTGAGATGATCCTCGATATATTGACAAGGACAGCGGGCGGAGACGCAGTGACGCGGTGGAACCGATTGTCCCCCGATGCCTCTATTGCGCTCCTGTGAGTCTATTACTAGGTCGAGCCTGTGGCGTACGTAGTTACGCGCCCATCTTGACGCGTACCTCAGAAACAGCAACTCCGCCCGCTCCTGCCAACACACACCATCACCGTTCAACAAAATACAGAAAGAGACAGAGGTGATAGACTAATGAGAAAAGACGTTACAAGCGATTAAAGCATTTTTGTTAAAAAGAAGTGAAAGAGACTCGACTGGTACGAGCGGACATTTTTGTTTAAGTTAGTTATTACAAGTACTAGATGAAGCGATAAAGCGGTTTGTTACATTTCGACGGTCGCTGGCTCAACGAAAATGTAAGATTATCAACAAAAAAAAAATAGAATGAAAGAACAGAAATGACCCCGTGGTCGTCACGCGTGACTCGTTTTTCTAACAATTCACTCACCGTTATTAAAACGTTATTAAAATATCGTATTAGCTGCACTAAGAAAAATATACTATGTATTTATATGTTCTATATATATAGCAATGAGATTGCTTCTAAAATTAATTAACACGTCTACCGGCCTAAAAGCCTTGTACGTCTGTATAAACGGCGCTAACACACGCGGATAGTTCTGAGTTTAAGTACATTACACACTCCAAGAGTAATCCAACCGCTGGCTTGTCTTAATCTTTAAAGATTTGTTTGGAATGTTATAAATTGGAAGAAACGCGATAAAAAAAAGAAACCCGCCAAGCCAATAAAATACTATCGTAAATCTGCCACGATAGAAGCATGTGATGTGTCGAATATTAAAAAGAAAAGAGAAAGAAAGAAAAATAAAGTTGGTATTTAAGTAAACTTTGCGCGTAGTGTTGTTATAAAATAAGACGTGAATCGGTAAAGAACGATTTTCAGGCTGTCAGAAGCCACGGTCTCTGAGGAAGCTGCTCCATCTTGGACAAAAATCGCGTCCCTGAACGCGAGGCTTATTGCGCAACCATTCCTCAATGTATTGACAGGGACAGAGCGAAGAAGCGAGATGACGAGGACAGGATGGATTTCCACCCTCCTCGTCGACGGTCCAGTCCAAACGTCGTCGAAGATAGTCCTTGCCCCAGCGTTGTATATATCGGCATAATACTTGTTCGTTCTTACCCTATATATCGTTTTTTTAAATACTTTAAATCAATGCTTATAAAGATTGGTGGAACGAGGATTATCTTTGTTCCTCGATAGGAAAGAAGAAATTGCACTTGCCGAATGAAAAACAAGATTTTGAGAAAATTAACTAGCAGAAGAAGAACAGAAATATGAAATATTTGTATTCGGATAGACGCTTACCTCTTTCCGAGATAATCTCGTGGTCGAACTGCCCTGAATTACGATATCGCTATCGTCAATGTCCATTCGCTGCTGCAATTCTTGCCTTCGTCGAGTTTCGCTGTTCTCATCACCGCCGAGAACTCTTCCTTCGCGCTCCTCGTGTTCGATCACCTCCTGAAGTTTTTTCTAATCACGACGATGGGAAAAGAAAGATTGAGATTACCCGATTTTGGAGAATGTGATTTGTAGATCGCTATTTTTGTGTTTTTGAACTTACGATGCAATCCGTAGTATCGAAATATATGAAGCAGAGATTGACTTTGTGACATGATATTTTTCCTCTATCGTCCAATCCGAGAATAATCTTGTGGCGCAGCAAGTGCTTGTTCACCTGGGCCATGCACTTTTCAAGATTATGATTGAGCTTTATCTTGATAAACATGCAAAGAAATATTGCAGCGGCATTGAGAATGAGCCACATTATACCAAGACCGAAGAGTACCAGGCCTGTAACGCCGGAGAAGAGAAGACCGAGGAGTATGACGAAGGCGGTGAATATCCATAGAACGAGAATTCTCTTGTAACAAACATTGTACATGTTGAATCGTACATCGTTCACGAGCAATTCCATTATGTGAACGTAATCTTCGACAGTCAGCTGTAAAATATTCAATTATTTAAATACATCCAAGTACATTTCTACATAATTGACAAAAACTTAATAACACTTACGGTAAGTCCTTGAGCCATGAGCTCCTCCGGTACAAGCTCTGGCCTGAATTTCGCAGGTGTTATCCATGGCCATCTTGTATTAACGGGCAACAGTGTGACTATAGTGTCGCCATTGGCAAAACCCTGTCTAATGTTTCCTATCGGGGTTGATATGACGTTACTAACGTTGTTTCGACCATTGGACGTGTCTCTGAGATCGATAGTTTTGAGCGAAGCACTCTTTGGATCCGATACTCGTATATCAGAAGGCACGTTTATTTCCGGACTCTCGGACGACATTGAACGATTGAGTCCGGATCTGTCAAGATTTATTTGGACGGATTCCGTGGCTATCACAGCGCCGCTGTACTCGTTTACATTCTTACTCTTACTTTCCGTCTTCTCCGCGGCTTTGGCAATTTTGTCAACGCTCACGGTTACCGAGTCTGGCTTTATTATGGCAGGTGTCGCGATATTTTCTCGTCGTGTCGCGTTATTCTCAACCTCCGTCTCATTTCTCTCCAACAAATTTGAAGATTTAGCCGGCTGCGTGTCTTCCTCAAATTGGACCCAATTTTTAGCCTTTGCCGCTATCTCCGTGGCTCTTGGAATGACAGCATTGTCCGTAGTATCGACAGGCTGTATCGTAGTTGGGGAACTCATCTTTGGCTCGCTCGATAGCTCCTACCGTAGATATCTTTTCTTTCAGATTTTCTTTTCGTTGCGATATCACACACTCCTCTTTGCCATTGAATGTTTTGTCATGCTTGTTCCTGCAACATATAATAACCATTGAAACAAAAAAACCCCTCAAAAACAAACAAACAAAGTATGTTAGTCCGCTGAAATAAATAAGGTTTGTTTTACAATCCGATATAATCTCTGGCTGTTAAAATAATCAACGTATTTGCGTGTTGCAATGAAAACAGGGAGTGCCCCTCTTCACCAGGCTCGAATTGTCCAGCTACAAACATATTCGTACGTGTGTTCAGGCCAAATAAATGAGAGCACAGTGCCGTTTGTACTGAATAAATATAGTCGCGACATCGAGAGAGAGTGAAAGAGACAGAGAAAGACACGCATATAAATTATTAATATCGAATCACGAATATGGTAATCTACCTGATTAAACACAATCAGCAAGCGTTGTAAGCAACCGTACGTAATCATTGAAATACGTCAAATTTCGTTCAGGTACGTATAGATGCTTCGACAAAATTTCCAAAATAAATACAAATCAAGTAAAAAAAGGGAGGCAACCTGTGAATGAGACCTTTCGTACCGGTAGATCCACGAGCAATCGATTCTGGTTCGACGAGGCCATCGGTATTCGTGATCTTCTCATTCGAAACTTCGATGAAGAAAATAACGGACACGTAGGTTTAACAATAAGTTGAAAGACACACAAGTTGTATACGAAATATCAAAGTTACCTGGTTTGCGTCGCGGTGTCTCATGATCGTCAACGGTGAACGGCGCACACTGTCGCTTCACGACACGACTCTCGCACACACGATAACCTCGACTCACAGGCAAAAAGATTTACGTTTGTATTGGCTCTCTCGCTGCGTGTTTCCTGCGGTGTAGCATAGTCGAGTCCGTCGAGTCTACAATACATGCATACACACTTAACCAATTGGAGGTATGCGCGCAGGGGGAGTTCCCCCTCTCCTGTCTATCTCGCTCTTTCTCTCTTACTGTAGGGAGAAGCAGCATGGGAAATCAGGCTCTTCGACCGCTCCTGATGCTTATATACCTGCGCGTTTACAGATAGGAGTTAAATACACGTAATCATTACATATGTTACTAGATTGTCAAATGTTTAAACACTTGCCGTTCTAATAGTGAGAAAAGCTCGAAAAATTTTAATAAAAAGGACATGGACATTTGTCGGCGTCATTCCTACTAGCAGGAATTTTGCTCTCGCCCTCCTGAGAAACTTGTAGCGGTTTATATATATATCTATATATGTAGATGTATATGTATATATGAAGTAGGTGTTTGTACATGCAGAACTCAAAAAAAAACTTTCACCCGAATTCCCGTGCTCATTTCCATGCTATGGCATTCTTCCGATGAAATGGTGGGAGCGAACGGCTACAGGGTACTTTTCATTTTTTTCAGCAATAGAGAATCGGTTTCGACCCTGAATAATCGTAATGATATGTACTAACGTATACGCGGGCAAAATATACACCGCACGATTTTTATGTAATCGAAACGCCCCCTCTCTCACTACCTGCGATGCTCTTACGAATGCCAAGGTCATTAGTCGTTAGATGAGATACAAACATAACCTCCGAAAAAAAGAAAACATCGCATATGTCACCGTCTTTCTTTTACAAATCGAATAGTAACGATCGAAAAACGTGGGAGTGATTAATTAATCGACATTCTAAGATTGTGCAATACCCGCCAAGCGGGTCTTATAATATTTTCTTAGATATCGAGTGGGTAGAATTGCGACGATTAAAAAAACGCTCACGAGGTTTCTCAAACGGAAAATTTAATGTGACAAAGTGCCAAGATTTGATTGATATCGATAATAATTTTTAATGATATTGATAAATAATTTTTATTAGTTATTATCAGAGCATGAACTACTTTTCGAAAATCGTTGGAAGATCGTGGAAAGCTCTGCGGAATGGGGCTCATTTTGGTGGTGCGACTCTGAAAATTGAGAGATTACAGTGTGCTACCTGGAATAATCCTGCAAGGTTTTTACAACAAATAGAATCACATAAATCTAAAGGAAACAATGAAAATCACAGATCATTCCAAAATGGACAATCGCGCTACTGGTTACCAGCGGGTGGAGTGCTTCTCAGTCTCTTCAATTGGGGCGAGAAGGAGGAAGAGAAAGTTCCAGAGCTCATAATGTCCATAAAAAGATCGATCTGGCTTATACAGGTAATATCATTGAAAATCTTTTCAGATCGAGTAAACCTGTTTTTTAAATTTTTCAGAAGGAAGAATACAAAAAAGCGGAACAAATGCTGCACGTGGCTTTAAGACAGGCACAAGGGCTCCAACATTATGAAGGAATTACATATGTCTACGATGTTATGGCTAATTTGGCTTTCGAAGTTAAGGATTATAAAAAAGCAGAAGTTCTCTTTGTATCTGTGATGCAAAGATTGATTGCATCTGGAACGCCGCAAGACGACATAAAGATTGTTCATATAAGCCTGAAAATGGCAAAAGTATTTCAGCACATGGGAGACCTTAGGTGAGATATCTACCAATATCTTTTTTTTAAGCCTATCTATACAGTACAACTTACATTATTTACCCTGCTGTTATTTATGATTCTTATCGCAGAAGCGAAACAGCTTATCTGTGAGACATTGCGTACCAAGGACGTGTAATTGCTCAAAATTATATAAAAATTTAAGATTTTATTTACATTGGCCTTGATATTCGTGACTTAATGGTGTTTGACGCATATACTTTCTTTCTCGTGTCTTTTATAATATCCGTTGGTGCAGCAAGGCCGAGGATGGTTATGAGTTTTGCCTAACCAATCTTCAAGAACATGTCAAGAAAGATCCAGACAATGAGGATGTACTGGTACTTTGGGCCATGACCCTCGATTGGTATGCGAGGATGCTTCTAACACAATCGAAGTACGCTCGTGCATTAAATTATATCGAGCAAGCTTATCATCTGTGCCTGAGAGTTCACGGCAGGGAGCACGAGCAAACGGTTGTTTTGTTGAACGATCTTGGTACGATAAGCTGCTTGACCGGCGAGCACGATCGAGCGATCAATTATCTCACGAGTGCTGCGGAAATCGGTAAGAAAACATACGATTAAGCACGTCCAAATTTTACAATAAGAACCAAAAAAAGTAAATAATTTTTAATTTTGTGCAACCATAGGGGAAAAATTGCCTGACATGGTTGAGCTTGGTTCGATTCATGTGAATTTGGGCAGCGTCTATATCCACAAAGGACTCTACGAAGAGGCGAGAAAATCATGCGAGACAGGACGAAAAATTGCTATGATGAGACAAAATGAAGAGTGTGTCGAAGAGGCGAACAATTGTCTCGATTCGGTCAAGAAGTTTTTGACTTCGTAGTTTTAGCGAAATAATTAGTCAATTCTAAATTTATTGGAAATATTAATTCACTCTTTATTCGTAGTTTTGTTTCTTTGTTTCCTGTCTTATTTATACATCCTACATTTTTATTCTCACTCGAATATGCACATAACGAGAACTTACATCTCTAGTCAGAATTCATCATGATTAATGATTTATACATTTTGCGATTTAAATTATTTTTAGCTCTATGAAAGTTATTGATCACACACAGCCTGCGAAAATAAGAAGAGGATGGTGCTTCAACAATAGATCTGAAAGTCGAAGATTCTAAGACTAAACTGCAAAGAAATGAAAGTGATCGGGGCTTTGTATAATTCTATCAGAATCTCCGATGTATAAGGAATGATAACTGACCAAGTTTACGAAATTTGCAAAAATTTATTATGTACACGTTTCGGGAATGGGCAGAAAAATAGTCTCAAAAACGCTAACAAAAATGTACTCGAGCTGTCTCGAGGGAAGTAAGTAACGGTGATACTATTTGTTGTGGGAATTATTTTCGTCGGGTTATGTTTTTACAAAAATTATGATTTTCTGTAAATTTCTGCGTATAGTACATTTAGCAAAAGAAAAAAAAATTGTCGAGTACGCACTGATAATAAGATCGTAAATTAGACGAGATCACTGAGAGTGGAACGACTGGTATCAAATATTCTCGACGAGTTCATGCTCACGATTGAAGGTAAACAAACGTTAAATGAACTAGTAAATTGCTTCATTCATACTGCGCTATAAGCACCATCATGTAAACACCAAGAAGCAACGCGATTATTTCTTTCACCGATTGCCAGAATTTCGTGTCGGTCAAGAGTTCAGGGATCACTGACACTGTGGCAATGTAAATAAAGCCACCTGCTGTGAATGGAAGAATCCATGAAGTTGCGAGATCACCTGAAAAAAAATAATTTAAAGAAACGATAAATATTTTTTGATCCCCATTAAGTGATTATTTTTTTTCCTGAACATAAAAAATTTTGTTTACCCATTCCTTCTGCTAGAAAAGATACATAAGTTCCACACATTGCGCCAACAGCTGTTCCTAATTGCAGCAACATTGCCTGAAAATTTAACAACAATTGAGTCTTTTAACTAATAGATTATATTTCATTCTTATATAGATCATGCTTCTGCACAATTGCAATATTATTATAACACTGGGAAAGTACTAATTACGGAAACAAAAAGAATCTTACCTTTTTCTTGCTGCAACCGCTCTGTATAAGAATGGCAAAATCACCAATTTCATGAGGCACCTCATGCAGCAAAATCGTGAATGTCGTGATATATCCGACGTTTTTCCCTGCCAAATAACTAGCTCCTATAGCCAAACCATCCGTAAAATTGTGCAGAAAGTCAGCTGCAAGGTTTAGGTATCCTGCGATCTTGATGTCAGTCTTGGCAACTTTGGCATCGTCAGCTTTGTCCTTTGGTTTTCCAGTATCCTTCTTTTCTTTAACCACCTTCAGGTTCTCACCTCCGTGCGAGTGTGAATGTGCATCATCTCCTTTGATCAACCTCACAGCTTTCTCGACCACGAGGAAAGTTATTATGCCAAGAAGGACGCAGAGCCCGGTGGACATATTATGACTATGGTCATGAGGTTCATGGGAATCGTGCAAATGAGAATGACCTTCGGCACTGCTGTGGGAGTGAGGTTCAAGGGCGTGAGGAATGAGATGAAGAAACGCGTCACCGAGAAGGCCGCCGGATGCAAAACTCAGCAATATCTTCAGCAGAGGCTGACGCTGTTTGCTGTTGTCGAGAGGAACGAAGAAGAGAAGGACAAATGGAGCTGCGGATATGAGAAGGGTCGAGCCCATGGCTAAGTACATCATGTTTTGTCTGTACTCAGGGTCGATATTTGGTTTTGTACCAACTTGCTCGTGATCGTGATGATGGTGCTGATCAGCATGATGATGAACGTGATGATCGTCGTGATGATGTCCATCGTGCGAGTGAGCGGCATGTTCGTGACTCGGTGGTTTGAAATTCTCATTAGCGTCCCGAGAATACTTAAAACTCGCTGGTTCGTCATGACTGTGCCCGTGAGTCTGACAAGGCACCGGCAAATCAAAAAGTATGAGAACAACAAAAACGGCGAGAGCAACTTTCGCGATAAACGTCCGACTCGTCCACGAGTTGGACTCGAGTAACCTCGTCATTCTGTCGTTTTTTAGGCCTTCTGCAAGGCCTGAGGAACTTTAAACGTTTAGGACGTCGTCGATTGCCGCTGGATCAACATACGGCGCAGCTTTTGTACGCGAGAGAATTTTGTCAAAGTTTATCAGCGAAGCCACGTCAGACAGCGTTCTGTGATACGTCGATAGAGATGAAGACTGGTGGAGACTGGCACTGCAAGCTACAAGTAGCAAGAGCGTTAACTGTACGAATCGTATTCGTGGATGGGATTATAAGAACAACGTCTCGGAAAAGTTTAGAAAATACCACGTCTCAATCCTCGGCATTTTTTATTGACTCAGATGCATCGACGGAGTTTGGCGAGACAACGGAGATGCATTTGTATATTAACAAACAAACATTCGGAGAAATGTAATCATTATTATTTATATTATTCATCCAACTGTTGTTTCAAATCGCCAGAATTCCGGGTCTACCAACCTCATAAACTATGAACACTTTTGCTAGTTATTTTGTGTTAAAAACAGAGGTTAGGAAGAGATTAGTAACGCTCGACAAAAGTTGAAATCTCGAGAGTTCGTTGTACGACATCTAAGCGGCCAACGGGAGAACTTTTTTGTACCCACGTTAAGTTGGCCGCAAGTGCAGCAAGTTAACAACGCGGCATTATCGTGATCATTTACGCTATTGGTTGTGGAACGTTGAGAAACTTTTTATTTTAAGCAGTTGATGAGATTAGACTGTTTAAAATAAATAGGTTTTCAGCATCCGCAAACAATACGGTAAATAATAACTAATCGCAATTACTCGGGAATAGAAGCGTCGTTGATTACATTTAACGAGATTGGTATTCTTGCGATAGATACTGCCGTCAGCGCCACTCGCGGCCATCAACGAAAATGCTACTCTCCACAAATTCCACAGTTGGTCTCCTTTTTAGGCTCCATGGTTTCTGATCTTCTTTTCCGCGCTTAAAAATTACTGACGTGGGATTCTTCGAGGTCTATAGGATCTTTTGAGTTCTGCGATTACCACACTGCGGCGCTGCGGTCGCCATTCGAATTATCGTTCAAACAAACTCATCCGGTAAATTTTACAGCGAACACAATTGACAACGCGAGAAAACGGTCTTCTCTTCTTTCAAAACGGTTTACATGTGTTTATAGTTTTTACGCAGAAGTTATCGCATGCATGAATCTTAGAGATCGGGAGGAAGATATACGGTATGACGAGAGTCGTGTATACGACGATTGATTCTGTAAATTTAACGCTTTGACTTGCACCTGCAACGAGCTTCATCGCTGCTCTTGACGCTTTGTTTGGCTACCCGGCAGTCACCACTCGTAATTCCAACGTTTTTCAACGTCATTCCTCACGAATTGTCGAGGTACATAATCTTCCTTTTTGCACATTAAAAACTAGTCTGAACATATTGTCATTGATATATTTCATGCACCCTGTTGCTCACAGTGACGGACGTCACATAACTCATAAGGTTATCATTCGCCTTTTGTGGACTGCGCTGCATTCCATGCATGGTTTTTCAACACCAAAATAGTTGTCTAAGGGCTTTGCTGGAATGTCGGGACATAGCACGACGCACGGCAATGCGCACAGATCCTGTAATGCTATATTTTCAAGTTCGCCCATTACCTTCAACAAAGAAAATCGTCCGCCTGAAAAATCGTGAGTCGTAATCTTCCATTGCTTCTTCGTGCCAATCCGCTGAATTTTTCGCACGAATCTCTTAAATTTGTAAAAAGACTATTTGATGCTTTTGTGTCAGACATTGTTTAACGAAGTATAAATTTAAATATACTTTCTAGGATTCACGCCAGTTACTCGGACTTATTGCGCAATGGAGGGAATAAAAATCATCAAAGAAATGCCAAAGGAGCACAGTCTAATTGGTTCGAGCACCGTGACAATGTAGAACCAAGAGCAATGAGTTCAAAAATTAACGAGGCACGCAGTCCTATGACAAGGTCAAAGTCGGTCAGCACACTGCACAGAGACAATTCGTCTCTATCCTCCAAATCGAATGAGAAGGAGCCAAAAACACCTTCGAGATCTGCTTCAAAAAGTTCTCTGACAATGGACAAGACTCCTGTCACACATTTCTGTACTCCTAGAGGAACAAGCCGACAAAATGGAACTTCGAGAACCCCCATGAAAAGATACTTCAGCGATCATGTACTTTCTCAAGCTACGCCGGAATGTTTCAGCAGTGTACAGATGGAAACTCCTAGAGGAAAACAAGATATTGCAGCATTAGAGGAACAAACTGTGTGTGAGGGTGAAAACAGCAATCTCACTGTGGGTGTCAGAGTGAGGCCTCTAAGTTTTAAGTGAGTCAAAGGAAATATCTTAGCTCTCATAGAAATTAAGTTTATACGACATACGTAAGAGTAATAGCTTTGATAAATGCTTAATATATTTCGATCATTTCTTTGTTCACAGGGAACTGAACGACCCAAAGATCGCCATGATAGTCGAGGTCAAGGGTCAAAATATCACAGTTAACTGTGAATCTTCGCAACATAGATTTGTATACGATCACTGTTTCGTTTCGCATCCAGATCCAGAAACTCCCGGTCACACAAATCAAGAAGCAGTTTTCGAGACGATGGTTTTGCCTCTGGTGCAAAATGCTTTCGAGGGCTACAACGTCTGTCTTTTTGCTTACGGACAAACTGGCTCCGGAAAAAGTCACAGCATGATGGGAACCGAGTGTTCTCGGACCGGCGCAAACAAGCTGAATCCCGAAGCTGGAATCATACCACGTTTTTGTCACGAAATATTTTCCCGTTCCGCGAAAAATCGCGACTCCACGACCAGCGTGGAGATCAGCTATTTCGAGATATACAACGAAAAGATTCACGATCTTCTCGCCGCTAATTCATCAACGAATGCTAAGCGTGCACCACTGAAAGTTCGAGAACATCCAATTTTTGGACCTTACGTCGTTGATCTCAGTCTACACACCGTTCAGAGCTACGAGGATCTTCAAACTTGGCTTCAAGTTGGCCATTCGCAGAGAGCCACAGCTGCAACGGGGATGAATGAGAAGAGTTCGAGATCTCATAGTATCTTCACGATAATATTAACTCAGACACCGAAAGGCGGTTCGAACGAAAGGAAAGCTGCCGAACCGAGTCGTCGAAGCAAGATCAATCTTGTTGATCTCGCGGGAAGCGAGAGATTGAGCCAAACTTGCGCGAGTGGGGATCGTTTGAGGGTGAGCGAGAACAAAATATTACATTTTTTAATGAATATTTATTTATATTCTTACATAAGAATATCAAAGCACAATTTTTCTTTTAAATATCCTACAACTATGTCTTTCTTTATTCTTCTGTGGATAATATTTTGTCAGGGACGATCATATTCGCACAATGTTTTCGCCTTAAATCACATATTTTTTTTATTTTCCTATAGGAAGGAGTTTCTATCAACAAGTCACTACTCATTCTCGGTAAGGTGATCGCTTCGCTCGCCGAGAGCACGCACAACAGAAAACGAGGTTTTGTGCCCTATCGGGAATCCGTGCTCACCTGGCTGCTGAAGGTAAGTAACATTTAAAAAGGAAATTGCGTTGTTTGTCAAGGTCCTCGATAAAAAACAACGAATAATTTAATCAATCGACAATTAAGTACAAAAACGAACACTTATTAACATTAGAGATATCGAATTTGATTCCATCCGACAATAACAATACTGTTTGCATTTCTCTGAGACAAAGAGATTTGCTTTATCTCTGATATCTCATGGAGGCCATTCCCATTATCTGCAATTGCGCCGTACATCGATTCCCTGGATGACTCGGTAACAATCACGTTTTTGTAAGAAGAAAAAAATTACTGTTTTTTTTTTCGGTAATCCAGCTGTTTTTTTCTTCCATTTCAGTGCATCATATCCGTGAAGTAATTGAACATGGGTGGTCGTAGGTAGAATCGTCTCGTTGCACATTTGCAATTGTCGCCGCACTTTTTGCAACGTTCGCCGCATCGACAACTGCCCTTCACGTTCTTCTTGGGCTCGTCGATATCTGAAAGAGGATTATAGAACGGCTGAGCTTTCTGCGATCATACGTTCCTCTTTTCACGAATCGTCTTTGCAAAGCGATTAGTTGACGAAGGCTGGATCGTACAGAATAGTCGTACAGATACAATAGTAGATCGTACAGAATTTATAGTGCTTACCAGGCTTAACTTGCGTCTCGTTCTTCATCTTCAATGACTTCCAAACCATTTTTCTCGATCGAACTATCTCGAAGCTTCTCAAAGTTGATTATCGCGCTCGGCGGTTTTCCCCCACTCGGATTTAACTTTGGTCCTGCGATTGGTGTGGTTAGAAGTTGAACTTGCTTAGAGTCGGAGGTTGCGCGCCGTTGGTTTTATAGACTTTTGCGCCCAGCACGCAACAAGTTGCACACGGCACCACACCGCTTTCTTTCACCCGGCTCTCTACTAACGCCATTCTCGCAACGATCAACTGAAATTGTTGGATTTTCTTATTTCTTTTTATTTTTATAGCCTTCGTCGACATTTTTTCACGAATGAAAATGTTATCGGTTCGTAGAACCTTTGTCGATGTAATAGAATTAAGTTTTTTCTTTTTGTTTTATATTCGAATATTGATCGTTCGAGTGTTGAGATATTACAGACTCGTCGAACGAGATTTCGCGCCGTGTGCAAAAGGAAACAGGCGCGTCGATAATGTAGTGCCGTGTGCAAATTAAATTTTTGCCACGGCGCATCCCTTTCTAGAACATTCTCGAGGATGCTTAACTAATTTTGAATATTTTATTTGCGATTTTTCATCGCAATTAAAAAAAATTCATTCCAATAGAGTTGGAAAATGATTATTGTCTCATTTAAGGCAGGACAACATTGTAACGGTTGAAGAAATAAGATTTTTTTCATAAATTTTTTTAATTCACTTAATCGTTTCTTTTTGAGCTCGATTAAAGATATGTTATTCCACGCACATTAAAGAAGATGCAAGTAAATTTTTATTGAGAAGGAAACAATAGTTGAAGCGCAATAAATTTTTCTCGAAACTACGTTTTTTAAAATGGTGTGGACGATAACTCGAGCAATAATAATCGGATATTGAAAATTTTTGCACCAAATTTTTGATAATTGTAATAGCTATCATTGAGTGTAGATTTTGTTTTAATTTACCAGTTTTTAAGGCATCTTCAATGAAAATATTTCAGATGAAGATAATACTTTTTATTTCAAACGTTGCCATATTTTAAAAAAACATACAATATCAAGAACGGCTACGCTTAACGATAGCTATTACAATTACAAACAATTTTGTTCAAAAATTTTACATATCCAATTGTTATTACTCGACTTACCGTCCCCACCAATTTGAAGAACGTGGTTTCCAGACAAATTTAGTGTTCTTAACAACAATTGTTTTCTTTTCAATAATAATTTACTTGAATCTACTTTAATGTACGTGCAATAACATATCTTTAACTCAACCCAAGAAAACCATTAAGTGAGTTAAAAAAGTTGATGACAAAAAGCTCATTGCTCTGGCCATCACAGTGAAGCCCTTACCTTGCTCTTTAACAAACGATATATAAAAAATTGTAATCTTTCGAGCTAACCAGTGGTTGGTGACAGAATATTATTCAAAAAGATGAATTATTACAAATTTAACAACTCTACTGAATATTTGGTTCTTACCAAAGCTTTTACTGTTTCAACAAATTTTATTGCTTCGTTGCAAAAATAACTGAAAAGTAAATAGAAAGAACCCCACCAATTCGAAGAACGTGGTTTGCAGACAAATTTATTGTTCTTAACAACTATTGTTTTCTTTTCAATAACAATTTACATGAGTCTACTTCAATGTACGTGCAATAACATATCTTTAACTCAACCCAAGAAAACCATTAAGTGAGTTAAAAAAATTCATGACAAAAAGCTCATTGTTCTGACCATCACAGTGGAGCCCTTACCTTGCCCTTTAACAAACGATATTTAAAAAATTATAATCTTTCGAGCTAACCAGCAAGTTTTTACTGTTTCAACAAATTTAATTACTTCGTTGCAAAAATAACTGAAAAGTAAATAGAAAGAACCCCACCAATTCGAAGAACGTGGTTTCCAGACAAATTTATTGTTCTTATCAATTACTGTTTTCTTTTCAATAATAATTTACATGAATCTACTTCAATGTACGTGCAATAACATATCTTTAACTCAACCCAAGAAAACCATTAACTGAGTTAAAAAAGTTGATGACAAAAAACTCATTGTTCTGACCATCACAGTGAAGCCCTTACTCTGCCCTTTAACAAACGATATTTAAAAAATTGTAATCTTTCGTGCTAACCAGCAAGTTTTTACTGTTTCAACAAATTTAATTACTTCGTTGCAAAAATAACTGAAAAGTAAATAGAAAGAACCCCACCAATTCGAAGAACGTGGTTTCGAGACAAATTTATTATTCTTAACAACTACTGTTTTCTTTTCAATAATAATTTACATGAATCTACTCTAATGTACGTGCAATAACATATCTTTAACTCAACCCAAGAAAACCATTAAGTGAGTTAAAAAAATTCATGACAAAAAGCTCATTGTTCTGACCATCACAGTGAAGCCCTTACCCTGCCCTTTAACAAACGATATTTAAAAAATTGTAATCTTTCGAGCTAACCAGCAAGTATTTACTGTTTCAACAAATTTAATTGCTTCGTTGCAAAAATAACTGAAAAGTAAATAGAAAGAACCCCACCAATTCGAAGAACGTGGTTTCCAGACAAATGTATTGTTCTTATCAATTACTGTTTTCTTTTCAATAATAATTTACATGAATCTACTTCAATGTACGTGCAATAACATATTTTTAACTCAACCCAAGAAAACCATTAAGTGAGTTAAAAAAATTCATGACAAAAAGCTCATTGTTCTGACCATCACCGTGAAGCCCTTACCTTGCTCTTTAACAAACGATATATAAAAAATTGTAATCTTTCGAGCTAACCAGTGGTTGGTGGCAGAATATTATTCAAAATGCTGAATTATTACAAATTTAACAACTATGCTGAATATTTGATTCTTACCAAAGCTTCTACTGTTTCAACAAATTTAATTGCTTCATTGCAAAAATAATTAAAAAAGTAAATAGAAAGTATATCGAATATTCGACAAACGATCAAAATCACTCTCCTCCCATTACAAACCCAAAATCAGAATTTTCAAAATGCTACGCTTCGCCGAGTACAGACAATTGAAAAATATTCTAGATAAAAATGCCTGTACACTATTCCCAATGTTAATCAGTAGAAACAGATGCCTGCGTAATACCTCGAGTATCAACGCCTTAAAAACTTCACTGCGCAGTATTTTTTTCTTTATTATCCATTGTCGTTACTCGCACAATGCTGAATAATGATAGAGTCAACAATGCAAAATACAACTCCGCAGTATGAATTTTCACTCGCAGTGCGAATACAGACTCTGCCATCGTTCGCCTCATTAATGAAAGACTGATTTTACATGCACGCAATGAAAAAAAAAGGAACAAATGACTACAAAAAAAAAAAAGAAACACTCTCAACAAGAATGAAACGCCTCTCGCTCACAAATACTTTCATTTTATTCACGTATACGAAACTTTTCATTTTATATTATCGTTGCTGCATCGAGCTTATTTTATATTCCGCCTCGTCGACGAATTATACATAGAAAAAAAGGAAAGAAAGAACAATGTTTCTTTACATCTTAAAACCTTATACGACTAAAGCTCGTTCAACGAATTCGAACATGCACGAAACCGTGCGGAATATAATTTAAATTAAATTACGATTAAGCCTAAAGTTATTTCTATTCACGTACTTAATTCCATTGCAATCGTTAACGATTGTCAGTCTTATTTTTAGTTTAAAAAGAGCCAAGGAAGAAGAAGAAGAAGAAGGAGGATAAAAAATTAAAGAGAAATACAACCAGGCACGCGCGTTGCCATGAAACATCTGGGCGTAATAGCGACGCACGAGCTGTTTTATCAACTCGGCGGACTAATCTTCACCACTTTTAGAACGGCAAGTACATTATTCAAATCGGCTTCGTGCGGCTGAATTAATTAAAAAAAAAAACTAAAGATACATCAAACGCTTTTGTATGCAAGTTGTAACAAAAATTCACCAGCTCCCTCTACATTACGTTTTAACTAATGTTACTTTTACGTTTGTTACAGAATTTTCCAATCACGTCGACGAAATCATCGGCTGTTCTCTTCGGTACGGGCGATACGTTTCAACCTTCGCACAACGCAAATTGCCACTTTTTTTCTCCCCTCCATTCGTCTCGCTCACAGAGTCGTTTGTTTAATCCATGAATTAGCGCTCATCCGATATTCACGTGACGAGCTCCGAATATACAATGGCACAACAAAACGATACTCTGTCTCGAGCCAGAGGAACTAGAAGTTTTGAGCTTGATGCAGCTGCAATGTTCGTAGGAAAAGTCGAGTTGGATTATTTATCAAGGTATCTCACGAGTAGGCAGCAATCGACTTCTCGACTTGTATGGAGCGAGGATCGAAATTTTCTGAGCGAAACGAGCTATCCAGTCGTAGATTTAACAAACGCAAACGTGTATACATACATACATGCGTATATAATCTATAAATAGTATAATTAGTCATCAACGTCGTAGTAAGACCTTTAACGATTCTATTTGTCGTGAGCAAATCGCAAAATCTTCAAGAAGAGAAGGAGAACGATCCTCCTCGTTCGATGGACGATCAACGAGGATCACAGCCTCGTTCGATCGTCGCAATTTTCCTTCCTCGTTGAATTTCTCTTCTTCTCTTCTTTTTGTACGTTTTCCGATACGCATTCAAGCAAGTCATTGTACGTTGTTTTTTTTTTCATTTGTTTTTTTGTAATTCGTTTTACCGATTAATCTCCAGTCTCTCTTGATATCTCTCTCGCGTTCTTTTTCGTTTAGTTTTGTATTTTTTTGTATGTGTTTTACTGTTTCGTTTCGACGATGTTTGTTGAGCTACGGATTAACGATTATTTCTGTGTTTTACAGACTCGAGAATCCGTCTCCTTGTCGACGATTCTTTCTGGCGCCTGGCTCTCGTCCTCCTCGTTAATCTCGCTGCAGGAATTGAGGCGAGTTTTGCCTCTGATGTAAGCAGCGAGGCTTCGTCTCTTGCTCTCCTTGCACAAGTGACAATTATCCTTCGACGTTTGTGTCGATGATCTCTGCGTTTGTTGAGCACGAGGACAATACACCGACGATGTGGATTTGCCTGAAACAAGAGGAGAAATCATTCGTTCAGAGTCGTTGCGTTTACTAACATTTCTGATGGATTTCGTGGGTCGATCAGAGGAAAACTCGAGGCTTGATTACATCCAAGTTTTGTCTAAATTCTCAATTATTATTGTGAATTATCGAACCTTAGCGAGGACTGGTTGTGTCTTTGGAACGTTTCGAAGAATTTAGATCTCTATTTTGGTCGCTAACGAAACTCCAGTTTTTCTTTAAGGATAAACGCTGTCTTGAAATACCGGTTATAAGGAGTTCTCTCAACGTCGAACACGTCAGACTTCACGGTTATCTTCGTTAGATACGAAATGTTAATGAATCTTATCTGCGTTTTCATAATGACTCGATTCAGTTTGCTCGAGACGTGCGAGATCCAGCTGTGACGACGAATGATAAACGAGAGACGGTTTATCTTCAATGAACCAGGTGTAAATTAGGGTTTGTAAAATGTGTCGAGGGACGTGCCCTTGTGCATCGGCACGACTTACAAGTCTCGTTACCTTGACGAGTTTCGTTAAGCAATTATTCTAGACTCTCCTAAGATTTATCGCTCGAGTTATCATTTCCGGTTGATCTCGGACAAAACAAATAGTTCGATGTAACGTTATCGCACACCTCCGGTTGATATTTAATATTCTTATCGATATTTCCAAACTCGTTAAAAATGATTACCAGTCTGGACTTGTTTTCGTTCGTACCAAGCCCGACATTAAAGATCTCTTTCTTTTGCAGGCACGTTACACGTTCAACGGCTAACTTTCACTCGTTACAAACGTTGAATCACGTTCTTTTCACCGATACGAGAAGGATGAAAGAGAAGGAGACACGACAGGAACTCTATGTAGAATGTTGTGAAGACATTTCTCGTCAACCTGAGGAAATAGGAAACAGTAACATGGTCATCGTTACTCTTGTGAAGCTACGAAGCAGAAGTTCCTTCTTCCACGATTAACCATCCATCTCAAACGATAATGAGAATACTAGTAAATCGTGGAACGAACCAGAAGTTCCTTCTTCCACGATTAGCCATCCATCTCAAACGACGATGAGAATCGTAGTAAATCGTGGAACGAACCAGAAGTTACTTCTTCCACGATTAACCATCTATCTCAAACGATAATGAGAATCCTACTAAATCGTGAAACGAACCAGAAGTTCCTTCTTCCACGGTTAACCATCTATCTCAAACGATAATGAGAATCGTAGTAAATCGTGGAACGAACCAGAAGTTCCTTCTTCCACGATTAACCATCTATCTCAAACGATGATGAGAATCCTAGTAAATCGTGGAACGAACCAGAAGTTTCTTCTTCCACGATTAGCCATCCATCTCAAACGATAATGAGAATCCTAGTAAATCGTGGAAAGAACCAGAAATTCCTTCTTCCACGATTAACCATCTATCTCAAACGATAATAAGAATCCTAGTAAATCGTGGAACGAACCAGAAGTTCCTTCTTCCACGATTAGCCATCCATCTCAAACGATTATGAGAATCCTAGTAAATCGTGGAACGAACCAGAAGTTCCTTCTTCCACGATTAGCCATCCATCTCAAACGATAATGAGAATCCTAGTAAATCGTGGAACGAACCAGAAGTTCCTTCTTCCACGATTAACCATCCATCTCAAACGATAATAAGAATCGTAGTAAATCGTGGAACGAACCAGAAGTTCCTTCTTCCACGATTAACCATCCATCTCAAACGATAATGAGAATCCTAGTAAATCGTGGAACGAACCAGAAGTTCCTTCTTCCACGATTAACCATCTATCTCAAACGATGATGAGAATCCTAGTAAATCGTGGAACGAACCAGAAGTTCCTTCTTCCACGATTAACCATCCATCTCAAACGATAATGAGAATCCTACTAAATCGTGAAACGAACCAGAAGTTCCTTCTTCCACGATTAGCCATCCATCTCAAACGATGATGAGAATCGTAGTAAATCATGGAACGAACCAGAAGTTCCTTCTTCCACGATTAACCATCTATCTCAAACGATTATGAGAATCCTAGTAAATCGTGGAACGAACCAGAAGTTCCTTCTTCCGCGATTAGCCATCCATCTCAAACGATAATGAGAATCCTAGTAAATCGTGGAACGAACCAGAAGTTCCTTCTTCCACGATTAACCATCCATCTCAAACGATAATAAGAATCGTAGTAAATCGTGGAACGAACCAGAAGTTCCTTCTCCCACGATTAGCCATCCATCTCAAACGATAATAAGAATCGTAGTAAATCGTGGAACGAACCAGAAGTTCCTTCTTCCACGATTAGCCATCCATGTCAAACGATAATAAGAATCGTAGTAAATCGTGGAATATGGCAAGCTGTTTACGGTTCGTGTCCCGCAGGTGCGGTGATTGGATATGGACTCGAAGAAGGAAGGGAGCCCTCGAGTTGTCTTTCCAGAAGCTATCCTTCTCTCGCTTCTCCTGTATACCGAGGCCTGTTGGGCCGAGTACGTTGGAACTTCTCAAACGAGGCAGAAGTGCGTACGTGAGAGAATGCACGGCTAACACTGTAAACGCGCATTTACGCAGTCCCTAAATGAGACTGGCGACGACCTCGTTCTTTTTCTCTTTCGTTTCTTCCTCTCTCTCTCTCTCTCTCTCTCTCTACCCCTCAAACATTTTTCTTTTTCCTTTTTTCCCGTACCAGAAGTAAACACGTGTTATCGAATCCAGGAACGAATGAAAGACTCGTACAGTCACAGACCAAGGGAAATAAGATAAAGTGAGACCCTTTGAAACGATTCGTGCGATAAGAGTCTTGAAAATTGCTCGACAAACTATTTCCAACTCGTCGATACGTATCGTAAACTTCGACATTTAAAAACCGGTATTAAACTACCAACCCGTTGGTCTTGCCCCCTTTGACGCATTTAAAACGATAACGCTGTAATAACTCTGAAACTTCTATGTATAAAATTCCATTTTTCGTTTTTTTCTCTACAATTATGAAGCGATTAAAATACTCGAACGTCACTGTCCGTCGTTGATTGGAGCTGTTTTTTTCCGTTTTGTTTGTTTGCTACGAGTCTGGGTGAGCCCTAATCGCGTAGATAGATTACATCATACGGAAATATGTTCGTTGCTCAGTCCTCGATGCCTTTGAGAATTCACGTTTGTCGTTATCAATTTACTTTTATACAATTTTTTCAAACCCAAATTCTCTTATGAAATATTTTCTTCCTTCTCTACAAACCATTCTTCTTCTTCCCATAGTATTTACCTCGAGGAATACTTGCTCAGGAGATTCGTGAAACGTGGAAAAAACAAACTCTGTTATCGTTTATCAGGCTGTTTATTTTTTCCACATGGATAGGAAATCTTAGAGAAAGATCACCGGCGTCGAAAACTCGGTCGAACAAATAGATTTCTCAGTTTACTTTTAGACACGGTCATGGATACAAGTTAAACGTTTGTTTTTTTACTTTCTATAGTTTGTCATAATTTCGCGAAACTAATTTTTCCTCTGATTCATTTCCAGGTGGTAAATACTCAATTATTTATCCGGGAAAGTTGTGGAAACCTTGAGGCGTGTTTCGAATATGAATCTAGAATAGAAACGTAACAAAATTGATAGAAAATTGTTGTTAAAAATTGATTTTTCTTTCCAGATATTTATTTTGTTAATTTCTTCAAGTGAGAATTGGTCGACCAGTGAAAGAGGAAGAAGAAGAATAAACAAAAAATGCACACAAGCCTCGCCTTCGAGTTACGAAAGCGACGATGCGTGTCGCACGAGTGCAACGAACGCTGGCAACTCGTTACGAATCTTTTATTCTTTTCCTTTCGATAGAAAGTTTAATTTTTCTCTTTGTGTTTACAGACTGTGAAAGAAGAAATCACGAATGAGCCGTAACGAGTGTATTTGTGTGAAATGAATAAACGTGAATTGGTATTTTCACGTATGGATGAATCGAGGAGGAGATGGAAAATCAATGGATCTATTTTAATGAACGTACCATAATTAAAATAATCCTTGTTCCAAGGTTGCTCGTAGTCTCGATATATCGGAGCTCTGAGCGAGCCGTAGGTCAGCACTTCAGGCATGTAGACGAGATCCATGTTTCTTCAAAGCTTGACACGAGGTTAGATCTTTCAATTTTCTTCCTCTCTTTATGTCTCTCTCCGCAGAAACAATGCGCGACAAGACGTAGTACAGTGTCACTACAATATCTTCTTCGAATCTCACGTTCTAAGATTTCTTCTCTCTGTCGCAGGTGAAACACAATGAAACGTGTTCAAAGCAACTAGGACGATGCGAAAAGAGAGCACGATCACCTCTCTTCCCGGACTTTTCTCAATTCTGATAAACCGAGACAGAGGCGAATAAAGTAATCCTCGTTGCGAGGTAGATTCGTGAAGGACATAGTTTCCTTCCGAATTCCCGTGCTATCTTCGACCACGGTAGAAGCTACGTTTGGCAAGTCGGAAAAGTGTGATGACTTCTTTTCTTCCTGACTCGGATCTTCGTCGAGGTTTCACGAAAAAGATAGAAACACAGTCGTTGATGAAACTTCGTCGCACACTTGGTTCTTAAATGAACAAATGCGTCGAATTTCAATTCGACTTTCTTCCTTTTCTTCTTCTTCTCTGTCTTGTTCTTGATGTTGTTGTTGTTGTTCTTCTTCTTCTTCTTCTTCTTCTCTGTTAACTCACGTAACGCTCGGTAGAATTCGTACAATGCAAACGTTAGGAAAAGTCTCGCGGCTTTTATGAATGCAAGCCGACGATGTTTTACTTTAAACTAAAGCGTGGACGAGACGCACGTAATGTTTACCCGCCGTTGTGCGATATAGCGCCCTCTCCTGTCCCCCACTTCTGCGACCTTCCAAGCTTCCCCGCCGTTTCCATCCTCGTCTACCGCTTTGCCTCTCTTTTCTCTTTTCTTCTTCTCTCCCTCTCTCTCTCTCTCTCTCTCTCTGTCTCTATCCTCTCTACCGTTCATTCTTCCACCACCACTTGACCCAACGACAACGTTTCTCAACCACACGTTACTACCACCCTTTCTTCAATTTTTATTTCTTCCTCGACAAACATTATTCGTACGATTCGTGATTTGCTCGTACGATACGCAATTTCCGAACCTTCCTTCACTATTCTTCATATCTCACGTGACTCGTTTCAACGACCGGCGAGACTCGTACGCACGTTTTAACATTTTATAGCTATTTCTTCCTTGGATAATCCTCCACTCTCTGTCTCTCTTTCTCTACCTCTTCTCTTCGTTGATTTTCTCTCTTCCTACTCTCCTCTTCCCTCAACCTCTCGACAACCTTCCTCTTTCTCTCTGTGTCTCTTTCTCTCTTGCCTCTTCCTTCTCTCACATGTCTATTTTTGCTCGAGCCGGTTTTCATGCAAAACTCCACCTCTCCCTTATTTGCTCCCCCTCACCATCGTACCAAATCCGTCTCGCTTTCGATTCTCTTATCGTACCGAGACAATTTGACCCGTGTACCAAAGAGCCACACGATTCGACAATAACCCCAAACCTCTTGATACTTTCGAGCAGATTTTTATTTATGATACTCAACGTTTATTGCTTATATCAATTAATTCTTGAAAATGGCTGATGTTTGTTACAACAGCGTTGCTTCTTATCGTATTAAAAAAATTTGTACTAATTAACCGTAATCGAAGTTATACTTATATTTACCATTCGCGTTCTTATCGTTAAATTATTTACCACACGCGTCACGAGGAATGTCTCATAACGTCTGAAAACCATTGTAAAGAAAAAGGCAAATGCTATAATAGAATAATGTCTCGAGGAGCAAAACATTTTGCTCGAAATTATCAGGTCGAGTCAATATCCAATTAGAGCCATTATTCGACTCGTTATTGAAATAAGAACAAACACGTGGAAAGTTACACTAAGAACCTTCGAAGCAATCGAAAGGGATTATGGTTTAACAGCTTTTCGCTAGATAATCTCTACAAGATGTGAATCATAGCTTGAAGTAAATTGAGAGATAGAGAGAAGTGTAAGAAACTGAGAAGAAGAAGAAGAATAAGCCGAGACAAACATAAAGTTAGCAATCGTGACTTATTGTTAATATCATCGCGATACGTTACTACGTAGTTTCACAATTTCTTCCCGTGCTCTTTGTTAATCGGATTCTCTTCGACCAAAGGATTGTTATTGTAACCAAGAAGCCTGCCGTGTGCGTTACAAACGCAATTGCGTTGTCGAGCCCGTCTCGAACGAGGCCAAGGTCGATTATTTTGGGGTTGTTAGTTATTTCGAGTTTTCGCCACGATGGTAACGAACTCTAGTTTTTTTTTTTGGACGACTGGTCGAGGCCCATACGTATCTAGTTTGTAAGGGGTCTTACTCGAGATTGCGACCTATCAAAGAAAAAAATAATAATCAGAGCGATAAAGTAATATGGCAAGGTTTCCTTATCAAACTCGATTACAAAAAATGGTCAAACGAGAAGATCGGTCGACGATGTCCTGTACATTATCGATAAGTACCAGCGTTTGTAACGTTCGCGAGTACTTTTAGCGATAAGAAAACGAAACAAAAAAAGCGTAAAAAACAAAAATAGCTCTTGGCTTATTGCGAAGTGCATTCGCACGTTGAACTGGCACATGTCGATCGCCACATGTAATTAGCACTCAGCGTTTAATCGTTCCGACCTCGCGAACATTATTTTCATTGTCGAATGATCCGTGAGGAATATTGTTTTGTTAAAAAGCGACACTGTTGCACAGTGCTTTATCGTCGAAGATATTTTGTATCGTCGCGTGATGCGAGTGTTGCTCCTTTTTATTTTTGAAACGTGGCCAAGAAGGAGAGATCTCTTAATAATAACTCGAGTGTAGTTTGTAACTAAGATGCACTGTGTTTAATCTCAATCTCGAGATACGAGATTGCTGACTTTGATTTATAAATATTTTAAGGATTTCTAGCAATGCGTTTTTCTGTCGAAACGTTTTTTGTTGTTGAGTTGTATTTTTCCTAATGGGAATTAGAATTTTGTGTTTGACGACGGAATAGATTGTAGGTTGATTCGTTTCGTCGCTCGTTGGATATAAATTCTGCTCGAGCCTGTGATGTACGACGAATCGACCTCACTCTTGTCTGAAAAATAAGTCGATGATTAGTGTCTCAACTGAACAAATATCAAACTGTTGATACGAAATGATTGTAGCTTTTTTACCGTGTACATTCGCTTTCCCAGCTCGATCGTTTTAGTATCGATGAGGGAAGGTCGAATAACAGGAATTCGATACGCCTCGAAACTTTTATAATCTTTGGTGACGCCTGTGTGCACTTTTTTTGTACTCTTCTCCTACTTTAGTTCAGGCGAGATCTCACTGTGACGGTTAGAAAAAGAAGCTTTGTTTCATGAATTTTTTAAATTTAGTTTATGCTTTTTTGAGCGAGATTAAAGATATGTTTTATTTTATTGGAAGAGGACAATAGTGGAAGTAAGATTAATTTTGTTTAAAATACACGTTTTTCGAACTGGTGCGAATGATAACTAGAACAATAATAATCAGACATGGAAGATTGTTGTATGTCTTTTTTTTTATAATTGCAATAGCTATGATTGACACCCAGATATTTTTAAAATTACTATTTCTCAAAGCATCTTCATTGAAAACATATTAAGTGAAGATAATATTTTTTATTTGAAACGTGGCCAAGATATGTTTTATTTTATTAGAAGAAGACAATAGTGGAAGTAGAATTAATTTTGTTTAAAATACACGTTTTTCGAACTGGTGCGAATGATAACTAGAACAATAATAATCAGACATGGAAGATTGTTGTATGTCATTTTTTGTAATTGCAATAGCTACCATTGACACCCAGATATTTTTAAAAATTATTATTTCTCAAAGTATCTTCAATGAAAACATCTTAGGTGAAGATAATACTTTTTATTTCAAACGTGGCAATATTTAAACAAATAAACAAAATCAAGAACGACTACGTTCTATGATAGCTATTACAATTACAAACAATCTTGTCCAAGAATTTTACATATCCGACTGTTATTGCTCGAGTTAACGTTTGCACCAGTACAAGTGGTTTCTAGACAAATTTATTGTACTTAAACAACTATTGTTTTCTTTTCAATAATAATTTACTTGAATCCACTTTAATGTAGATATATTAATGTATCTCTAATATATTTCTAATTGAGGGAGGCAGTGGCACAGGGGTTAGCGTTCTCGGCTCTCAACTCGAGGGTCTCGGGTTCGATTCCCCGCCGCCAACAATAGAATTTTTCTATGTGTTTATTCTGTGCTCTCGGTGGTTCGGAACCCACCTAACCCAAAAACTGTAGGTCCAACGAAGTGGTTGATGGTGGAAATGAGGATCGCGGTGATTGTAAGAGAGGACGAATGTAAAAACCCGCAAGGGTATACATTGGAATAAGAAAGACAACAACTATATCTCTAATTGAACTCAAGAAAACCATTTTAAAGAATTCATGGAAAGGAACTTATTTTACTGATCGTCACAGTTGGGATCCTGCCATAAAAGAAGGAATTATTTACGGTTCAACGATGATCGACTCTAGAGAGAGGGACGTGGTCGAGGGACCGTCCCGAGGGCGTTGTAAACGTGACCGAGACCACGAAATTTCACGCTCGATTTAGCAAAAACGTTGAAAAAAAGAACGTATCCTCTAACACGCTTCGTCGAGCCCGCATCGTAATTCCATTTTTATATCGATTGGAAAATTGCGCAGTTCCAAATTCTCCACGCAGAAATTTCCAACCGGTTGACCTCTGAAGTTTACGCGTTATAATCTCGTTGCCATCTGCTTATCTCGCATCGAAGATGTCGAAACGGAGAAACAAAAAATTCCTTTATCTTTTTTCGAAGATCACGCGATGAAAAAAACAAATACAAAAAAAAACAGCTCGATTCTACCGATAACGTCGCTCTTCGATCATTCTAATCTTGCATAACACGCCCATCCGCTTTTGTACACACTGTAGCAGTATGACATTCCTTTTGCTATTTTGCATATGTTGAAACGATAACAGAAGTATGAGAACACAGACGAGTCGAGAAAATGCTCCATTCGTTTTTTTTACCACGTTTTTTCAATTAAGATAGTTCTATCGTTGGATGGGAGACTAAAATTTTATTCCCGTTTTTTCTCACATTGGAAGTGGACCAAGCGTTAAAGTTCATTAAGAAAAGTTGTTGCAACTCGACTAAAGTACAACATACTCAAAATTCAAATTGATCCTACGTAAAGTTTATTTGTTATGTAATAAACAAAATCATGAATTTTGTTTTCCATAAGATTTGTTATAAAAACTAATCGAAGCTTCTTCGATGTCATATAAAATGTGTGCAAAATTTCAACCAGACTTCATCGACCAAATGATCGAGATACTCGTTGTATAACGTTGCAATATTTAACACAGGCTCTTATGGGAAATTGCGAAAAGTGACGATTTTCAAGAATAAATCTCGTGATTTGTAAATCGACCAATCCCCCTGAAATTTTACACACATGTAAATACGACATCAAAGAACGTTTCTGCAAATTTTCGGTGAAATCTAACGGAAACGTTGGGTGGAAGATTAAAATGTTATTCTCGTTTTTTCTCACATTCCAAGTGGACCAAGCATTAAAGTTCATTAAGAAAAGTTGTTGCAAATCGACTAAAGTACAACATACTCAAAATTTAAATTGATCCTACGTAAAGTTTATTAGTTATATAATAAACAAAATCATGAATTTTGTTTCCATAAAATTTCTTATAAAAACTAATCGAAGCTTCTTTGATGTCATATAAAAATGTGTGCAAAATTTCAACAGGCTTTATCGACCAAATGATCGAGATACTCGCTGTATAATGTTGCGATATTTAACACAGGCTCTTATGGGAAATTGCGAAAAGTGACGAATTTCAAGAATAAATATTGTGATTTTTGAGTCGATAAAGGTTCCTGAAATTTTACACACATATACATATGACATCAAAGAACGTTTCTGCAAATTTTCAGTGAAATCTAACGGAAACGTTGTAACGATACGACTATCTTAACGTTGTTACATTTTATTTGTCTTGTTTCAGGAGAGTCTAGGAGGTAATTCACGAACGGCGATGCTCGGTACTGTGTCACCTGGAAACATTCATCTCGAGGAGACTCTAGCAACACTGAGATACGCCTGCCAAGCACGTGCGATCGTTAATCGAGTGAGAATTAACGAAGATCCTCACGATAAACTGATACGGTGAGTAGGAAACACGAGGCAAAAGTCGATACTCGTAAAATACTATCCTCAACTCGTATCAGGAGTTGGATAATGAACGCTAGATGGATTGTGTAGCGAAGGATTAACTTTACTTTTTTTGTCTTGCAGAGAATTGAAGGCTGAAATTTTGCGTCTACGAGGAGTTCGCGAAGGCTATGAGAAACAACTGAGTGTACCACCACGTAGAATTTTGAGCGAGGGCTTGAGCAGCGACAGTAACGAGACGATTCAGAAGAAACAGCGTGAGATCGACGCTCTTAAGGATCAGCTTAAACGTGCCGAGGAACAACTTTGTCTGACGCAAAAGTGCGATGTTTTCTTTCAATCACGAATTCGTTACGAGTGCGATAACATTGAAGATGCTTTGCGTATCGATTCTTATCCAGATATCAGATTCTACGAGTTCTGACGGAACGATTGCGACTGATGGAAACGAAATTTCGAAATCGAGATACGTATGCATATTATAATCGGATTGGAGTCAATGATATCGACTGTTTCGTTTCATAACAAACAATGCGGTGGTATCAGGATTTTGTTGATATCGCGATTTACTCAAACTCGTATCGAATCAAACTTCTGGCTTGGACTCTGTACGTAAAGCGTTCTTAATGCGAGATTTAAACGAGATAAAGGAGAGATCTTTGGATGAAAATCTTTCTAAATAATTAATTATGAGATTAAGGAGGTACGACTATAGCAAAGAAAGCCATGTAACTGATAGCAAATTTTTAATTCAAGTTTCTCAATAACGTTAAATTGTCTCAAGATGACTGTATTGGTCTACTTTCCATGTTAATTCCATAATATTCGTTCTTAAGGTAGTCCTATCGTTAGATGGAGGATTAAAGTTTTATTCGGATTTTTGCTCACATTGGAAATTGACCAAGCGTTAAAGTTCATTAAGAAAAGTTGTTGCAAATCGACTAAAGAACAACATACTCAAAATTCAAATTGATCCTACGTAAAGTTTATTTGTTATATAATAAACAAAATCATGAATTTTGTTTCCATAAGATTTGTTATAAAAACTAATCGAAGCTTCTTTGATGTCATATAAAAATGTGTGCAAAATTTCAACAGGCTTTATCGACCACATGATCGAGATACTCGTTGTATAATGTTGCGATATTTAACACTGGCTCTTATGGGAGATTGCGAAAAGTGACGATTTTCAAGAATAAATATCGTGATTTTTGAGTCGATAAAGGTCCCTGAAATTTTACACACATATACATATGACATCAAAGAACGTTTCTGCAAATTTTCAGTGAAATCTAACGAAAAGGCTGTAACGATAGGACTACCTTAAGACTTGCAACATATTTTGATCTAACGTCGTTACCAGTTTACAAATATTTGCCTAGAAACGTTTTTTAATTCTTGAGAGAGAGAAAAAAGAATAGAATATAGTCGTACTTCATTGAGTGAAGAGCTAACCAACGTTTTCAGATCATGGTCGGAAAAGTTGCGGGAAGCTGAGGAGAGGAAAAACAAAGAGTTGAAATTTCTTCGATGCTGCGGTATCGCCGTTGAGATTGATTACCGCGATAAGAGTACGCAACCGTGTCTCGTTAACCTCGCCGCGGATCCTATGTTATCCGGCGCACTTTTGTACCTCGTACCACCAGGTTCGGTTCGCATTGGGAAACGCAGCAGCGACCGTCGCAAGGGCAAAACGATGGATCAATTGGATATCGTGCTGGAGGGTCCTCTGGTCAGGGAATTGCATTGGTTAGTCTGGTCTGGACGAGGAGAAAGATAACGTTTTTGTGAAATGTGAAGACTAAACGAAAACAGAAAGGGAATCAAGGAAAAGCAAAGAGAGAGAGAGAGAGATTGTTACGTCGTGGAAAGTTTTCTCAATCTCACTTGCAACTTGCAACCATGTTGTGTATTAATTGCACCCGGCTCGCTTGGTCTGCTGGATTGTTTTGGTTTATCTTTTATATTAATTCATCATGTCTTGTATATTTGTATTTTTTACTTCAGCTTTTTGAGATTTCGTTTTTGCACTCCATCGCTTTTACGCTATCCATATAACTCATAACAAGGGAGATTTCTGCTGCACCGCAAGACCCTGATACGTTGTATATACAAGAGGATTTCATAATGGACTCGACTCACTTATCACTATGTTGCACGTGCATCCCTGTATTTCTTTGCCAGCCTCACGGTCGACAAAAATGGTGTTACATGGACGAGCCAATTTTTTCTTTTCTTGCTTTGTTGGTCGCTCGAATTCCTCGATGCGCATCAACTTGTGTTACTAAAAATAATAGATCGCCTGTTACGACAGCGAGAAATATCAACCTGCCTGTTTACTTACGTTTGTAACAAGGTGTTTGTGTGTACAACCGTGAGACGCAGGAAATAATACTCGTTTGCGTCAATTAAAACATTTGATATCTTTCTTTCAACAGTACTATCGAGAACGACGATGGAAAACTTATCTTGAAGCCGGAAATGAATGCCGATACTTATCTCAATGGGCAGGTAAATCAAAGGTTCTTTTGCTTATCTAGTTTCATTCTGTGATTAATTGATTGACCAAAATTTTGTAGGATTTTAAGATAATAACAAAGATTGTTTCTTTTTTTCAGATTGTAAGTGACAAAGTTTTTCTGAAACACGGCGATCGTCTGGTTATCGGTGGCAATCATTATTTTAAAGTCTGCAATCCCCATGACGACCAGGGTAACAAACAGATAACGACCGAGCCGGTGGACTTCGAGTTTGCTCATCAGGAGATATTGTCAATACAGGAAGAGAAGTGAGGCAATTTATGAAATATCTCTTGTACCCTTGAAAAGTATCTCCAGGATTTAAATATTTAACGATGGAATTCTCCTTTTTATTCGAAGATTGCGAGCCGAACTGGAGGAATCGAAGCGAAAAGCTATCAAAGAGTTGGAGAATGCGAAGCGCGAAATCGAGGCGCAATTGGGCGCCCAGAAATCCTCGTACGAGAACGAGATTAAAGAATTGGGCACGACGCTCGAGAAGCAAAAGATTGCTTTGGAGAAAACTAACCAGCGCAAGAAAGAGCTGGAGATGGAGAAAGAACTTTTAACGCACGAAGTCGAGAAGAATCAACGTCTGAAAACTATAGTGCCTGATGAAACGAGAATACAAGTGACGCCTTACAAGTCAAATTTCATCCAAGAACTTGAGGCTATCTTGTTCGAGACCACAACCGATGCTGAGTCGGTGCTTAGAATGAAACTGAGCAACGAGGCAATAAAAGCCGGTGGTGTCAGCTTGCACGAAATGCAATTGCTAGTCAGAGAAGCCACAGAAAGATGCCGGGACGTCGGTGTGAACTACGTAAGTTCATTTGAACAAGGATACTCTTACGCTGTATCGATTTTAAGCGGTTTTTCGAGGTCTTTCGTATCTATGACTTGAAACGTCTTTAATGGGAGATTGGCAAAAATAACAAAACGTCTATACGTATGCATCTAAGATGGATTGAAAGATTTTGAAAATACAATGCTTTTGTGAAACGTACCAGAGTGTTGGTTACAAGTTCAGTTTAAGAACACCAAAAAATACTTATATTACATTTTGTTGATGTAATCTCTCTTAGACTAGTTGGATTAGAATTTTAATATTTTTCATTTGTCAATAAGTGATAGTTTTGGACGTACTAGATTATTATTATTTGATTAACTAATTGATTTGCACGGATCGAGCTAAACATAAGAACGGCTCGTTGGTCTAGGGGTATGATTCTCGCTTAGGGTGCGAGAGGTCCCGGGTTCAAATCCCGGACGAGCCCAATTTTTTTTATCTGTTATTTTAATATTTCGATCATTATTATCATGTTCCAGGAGTTTTCCCAGCAACAAATAGTCGTCGATAAGGGTTTGCAGCCTGTAATAAGAGTACGCGATCGCGATCGTGGAGTCGAAACGCTCTGGCAACCGATGCAATTCCTCGATTGGATACACCGATTACGTGACCACGACATCGAGGATTCCATGAGGGAATTGCGCAATAGCGAGGATGATTGGGAGCCTTTCGAAGAAAGCGATATCGTCGAGGACTCTTTGAACAGCAGCAGAATATCCATAAATATGACACCAGTAAAGAAATCACTGAACGAAAGTCTTCATCATTTCTCCATGGACAACTCTATGCTGGAGAGAACCGTGGCTAACGATACAACCGAATCGACCGTGGAAAAACGACGGGAAGAAATTTCAAAATGTCTCTCAGAGATGGAAAATTTGGCGAAAATGCTGAGTAGACTTTGTCACGAGTACGAGAGCCGAGAGACCAGCGGTGAAGTGACAAAATCACTCGACAAAGTGCGTAGTATAATCGGCAGCTTGAAGCACACTCTGAATGCCAAGGGCAATGTCAGCAACGACGAGAACGAAACATCCAACAACAGCGGATTCAATACTACAGTCATCGAAAATTCACACTCTGCCACAAACGAAATTAACGGAACCTCGAAGAATGTACTTGATGTGAGAAACTCACCGAGCAAATCAACACTACGTGGCAATTGCCCCTTTTTTAAAGATCCGCCAAGTCTAAAAAGCGTTCGATTTGATGTTAAGTAGGCTAAGTTATACTGTAAGGTCTCGATAATTTTAGTTTAATTTTTATTGCGTTGATTTTACTTCTTAACTTCGGGCGATACGTCCACGAAGCTGCACTTGCTAACCAAAGTACTTTATTTATTCCACGTTTTTTAAGACGGGGCAGGGTGGGAGCATAGATTTTATAACTCGTACATTTTACTTTATGGAAAAAGTATGTTTAAGTATAGAAGAATTTGCAATATTTGTCGTTCCAAGTCTGGCGCCGGTGCGCGTGTTGTTTTTTTTCGTTTGTTTAATTTGCATTTTCTTTTTATATTATCTCATTATCACGAGAGAGCGGCACTTTGCATAACCGGTCTGTGATAGATACGCACATTGGGAGATGAATAATACCGACGCAACTGTATTAATCGCGCATTTATTTTGCTCTGTGAATTGGCGAATCGTATGTTGGTCGGTATTTTTCCTGTTGGAACTTATTTACGTCTTGAAATATTCCCAAGTTAACAAGAAGACTTATTTTTTATAAACTAGTGCCATAAAAATTGAGAGTTAAGGATAAATGCGATAGTAATAAGGATCGCAAGCTCAAATTCGAATGGTATCATATTATTCATAATACAAACCTAAATAAATCGCTTTTTTACGTTTTTTTTAAATGTACAGCTTTATGTTAATTGGATCGCTGAGTGGTTAATCGAAATAATCCTCTATGTCAATATTTGGATCGAGTAAATCTTGACCGTAAATAGTAAGATCGAGTTGATTAAGTATCAAATTCTCGCACATCTCTTCCAAATCGGTTTCCCCGATCAGAACCGCTCCTTGCATTCTACCGTTCTTCAACACCAATTTAACATACTCCAAACCCTTCGTCATTCTCAAAAGAATCTCATAATCGTTCCCTAACTTCTGTCCATTGTAGAGACCGAGAAGAACGACTTTGTAACCAAAAAATTTGGTCACATGAGTGAAAAGCTCGAAACAGAAATCTTGATGAAAAGTCTCGTTTGAGATACTCGCGTGCATAGATTTTGCGGCGTAACGACCCATTTGATGTGCCTGAGTCCAGAGTCTCATTTGAAACCAGTGCTCGGCGATATCCCAGTCGACCGTACAAACATCACCAGCTGCAAAGATATCCTTCATCGAGGTTTCCATCTTCCAATCGACCAAAAATCCTTCGTTCTCGCATTTTTTTAAGTCTTCCAATCCCGGTAAATCCGAATTCGGCAAAACTCCTGTTGCTGATACAATGAAATCGCAGCCTATTACTTTTCCATTTGTAAGAGTCGCGTAAATCGACCAACTTTCTTCCGGACTTTTGTCAGCGATTTCCGAAGGCTCGAGAATTTTCGTAACTTCACACTGGTACTCAACGTTTACTGTCGTAGGAAGTGACGAATTGCCAGAGATTGTGAAAGCGTTGTGCCAATCAGGACCCAAAGCAGGCCCGCCTTCTCTCACATTACCCTCAGTGATCACGTATTTGATTCTCTTAACTTCTGGACGTGTTGTCTTCTTTTCTGTTTCACCTTTGAGGAGTTTGTCTTGAAAAAATTCGGCAGCTCCTGGATCGACGAAAGTCGCAGATATGTGTTTGTCCTTGATAACCCAGATGATCTCTACTCCTTCGACTTCGTGAACAATTTCTGTAGCGATGCCACCATTTCCCACAACGATTATTCTTCGTGCTTTGGCTATTCTGCGAGACAAATTGTCAACGGATTCCGTATCTCTAATTCCGATAACGTAAGGATTGTTCTCGTATATAAGTCGAGGCTTTGCACCGGTGCAAACGCAAAGTTTCTCGTAACGAATTATGCGACCACCAAGAGTCTCGACCCTTTTCTCATTCGTGTTTACTTTTACGAGTGTATCTTGAAGAACTTGTACAGAAGGATGAGCTTTGGTGAGTGAATCACTCTGACGTTCCTCGACGTCAAATTGTGTTAAGGTAGTGGCAAGAGGCACGACGTTCGTGACCGCTTTGATGAGGGGACTTGGTGTTATCAGGGTTATTCGTTCTTCAGGTGCGAGAAATGCTAGACTCTCCGCGCACGATACACCAGCAATTCCACCACCGACGATCAAGAATTTCGCTTCGAACAAATTAGAATTCATAGTTGTTGATAAATTATCCTCTAATACTATGTGCGAATTAGCAATTGGTCATGAAATTAGTTAATGTTTATATTTAATTAGTCCGATTGAACAGATTTTTGTTGATTCTCCGTTTCTGGATTGTACCAGTCTGAATAATCGTACATTCGGACTGGAACGTCAAACGAAATCGTGCCGTAATCTTTGGCTCTGATGATGGCTATTAGAAGATTGTTATGTTGCTTCTGGCAAATCCCAGTTTTTCTGAAAATTGGAAAAGAGGTAAAATGTCTGGACGATTTGGTATTTTCTAATACAATTTGAAACAAATGTCTTACGTATAGCTCAGAGTTGCTCCGTTGAACTCAGAAATGAATTGTTTCAGTAAGGCGATATTTCTGTAGTCCAAAACAAGATATTCGTCTCTGCAAATGGGGCAAGGATTTCCTGTTGAGACGATACCTTGTCTCTGTAATTTTAAACAAAAACAATGAAAGCTCGAGAAAATCTTTCAATGTAAAGATGCACAGTGCAATCGACGAGCGCTCACTATACAAGTTTTCCTAGTCTTCCTCGGAGCGAACATTCCTTTGTGATTTCTTCTGTATGGTTTCCAGACTGGATCGTTACCGTAAGTTTGCTTGTATGCTATTAATGCGTATATTAGAAATGAGTATTGTAGACGATGAAAATCGCGAGCAAACTGTCGAGTATCAAAGTTTTTGAGTGAACGTACCATCGCTCTGAAGATATTTTATGCTTGTCTCGACAGGAATTGGATTTCGTCTATCCTTGGATGGGTGAATGGGTTTCTCATTGGAGCTCGCACCATCGACGTTTTCTTCTGTCTGTTCACTGAATAGAGCTCTACCTTGACAAATGTATCTAGCTGGTACAACCTACAAAGAATTTGCGTTTTGGGGCACGATTGATAATACAATATCAGCAATAAACTTACAATACTAAATTACCCTGTTGATGAAACTGGCACGAAATGCGTTGATTCCGGCAGTAGCTGCAGCCTGCAAACCGAATACGAGTGACATAATGAATGTAAGCTACTCAATTAATTTGATGTTTATTTATTAGAATAATATTTTGTTAGTTCTGTTTGTTGTAATGAGCACCACTAGAGGTTAGGTTATCCGTTTCTCATATTCCATGCTTTCAACCGGGATGAGAGTCACTTCGCGACGTCTCAGACCACTGGAGTCAGATGTGACTTTGCGACTACACGACGAATTAATTTTTCTAGGTACTTCAAACGATTAGTTCTCAATACCATGAAAAACATTTAAAATAATTTTTTATTTAAAGAAATTTCTTCCTAGAATATCAATAATGAGATTTTTGGCATTTTTATTTCTAAAGGAAAAAATAAAACATGCTCATTTGATATAAGAGTCTTGACCCACAACCACCAAAGTCAAATAACTTTTATATATTCGTGATGATTATATCATTATTAATACGGGTATTACAATTTTTGTACGCATGTGTTTATTATTTTAATATCATTTATCTATGAAAGTTGGGTGTATAATGGCAATGTTTTTATTTGATTTTGTTGAGTCGAGTGGAAGGAGGATCGAGAGTTAAACATGATTTGACTCGGTTGTACCACCAAATGTACTTCCTGTTTGGTCACGGCCGCTCGTGCTACGTAGTTAGGTGAGAATATTACATTTTCCAAATAAAAACGAGTTTATTTCGGTGCTGGAACGTTCGGATATATCGACAAACACGTCTAAAAGGTAACTCATACGTAATCATAACGAATTTTTTATTTCAGATGACAAGATCGCCGAAAACATATATGCGGATTTCCAAGTCTCGTTAGCGCATCTTTCCCATCGTCCCCAACTCGCGAGAAGCCATTACGAGGCCCCACACAGTACGGTGTGGAAACGCTAGGGCGAGGGAGAGAGAAGAGAACGAGTCTGGCGACAATCGTGTATAGGAAATGTTTGATTTCTTATACATTGCTGTGAACATTTGTTATCCATAAAAAGGATTTAATTGTTGACAAAACATAATGTGAGTGGATTGGCTCGATTGGCCGTTACGAGAGCGAGAAAAAATATTTTCCTTTATTATTTGAGAGAGAGCTAGAAATAGAAACAGAGAGGAGAAAGGCACAAATCCCGAAGCATGCGGAGAGAAAACATGGGTGGGGCTCTTTCGTTGCTTTTACTTTCGCGATAATCAGCAAACGCGCGCGTTACAAGGCGTAACCCAACAGCGGGTGCAGATAATCGTTATGAAATCGTGGAAAATCGTTGACTATTAAATTCCCACAAGTATCTCCTTACATTGATGTTGAATGACGCGTTGATAAAGGGCAAAGAAAATCGCGTCACGTTTCCCGTGAGCTCCGAGTGTTCAAAATATCGTAATTATTGGGACGTCCCCTGTGACGTCAGTGTTCTGTGTGATATAGTTTAACAAAAAATGACAATGTTCTTTCGAAACGGGGTTCATTAACGAGGGAAAGGCTTATTCGTGCCATATACATATCTATAAATAGAACGAGCTATTGGTGACATCATTGTGATTGCGGGATGCGAGGGGAAAGGGGGTCAAAGGGTAGGGGAAGGAAACGGGGTGCTGTTGGTCGAAGAAGTTGGAAACTCGGATCTCTTAGTGGTCAGTGGGGCAACGGTAAAGCGAGGCGGGAGGGCGAGTATGCGCGAGTTACGGTGCGCAGCCAAGCTCTTTCGCCAGTCTAGCTGTCGAGCGAGCCCCGTTTGCCAGCAGGATTGAATTTTCCCATTTGCACTTTGGCCACATCTAGGCGTTACGATATTCTTGCCCGATACATTAGCCCTCCATACGCATTAACGATAAAGCTCATTTTAGCGAAAAGGGAGGAAATAAAATTGAACGAAATCTCGTTAGGAAATTCGTACATTACTGGTAGGCCACACCAACGCATAGGTACATTACAAAGTCTTTTTTTCTTAACTTGGTGACGCAGCACTCGCACCTCCCCGTATGGATCGGTGTTACTAGGCAAGGCCACGCCTCGCGCTCTCTTTATCTTCGATGTTTGTCGCTACTGTTTAGATATTTTTATAATCTATTTTTTTTTTCGTTCACAATTATATCAGTGAGCTAACGCCATTTTTTTTTTTTTTTTTCAAAATTTAAAGAATTTTAAACGTTTAATATTGTTCGTAAGCTTCGTCATTGCGGAGAGCGTTTATTAATTTCTGTCATTCCGCATCGTGCGTTTTATCTTTTAACGATGATTCAATGGCGCTTCTGACGAAGAGATTTTTTACACCATATGCTATTTCATTGATATGGAAAGAAAATGTGTGATGGAACGTATCTTTGTTCGTGTCGTTACAGATATCGTGAGCAATGGTAGTGTTATCGGTGGCGTTCGTCGGGTGAAGGTTTTTCAACAAGGATTACGTGATCATTCATCAAAATGGTGAGTTATCTTTCCGAAAAGAAAGAAATTTAACATCGTCGTTTCTTGTTCCGCCATGTTGGATTTTACGTTCTGATGTTCGCCGACAGACGGCGCTCCGATCAGTCTCGTCGCTGCGAAGAAAACAAGATGGCCGTGTGGTGGGACACAAGAGATCAATAACCTTGGATGAATTAGTATCTCCCCTACCCTATTTTCGGTTTTGAGAGGATTATCGCATCACGTGCTTGTCTCTAGAATTTCGTAATGATAAGAGATGATAAGAGTACCTCACGAGACCCGATGCCCAAGTGGCACACCTTACGATTCACCAAATTAACAATTTCACTTTTTTGACCCTTTTATTCTTTGGGGTCCAGTATAATTGCAAAATATATATAAAATATCTATGATCGTTGATAAAAATTGTCATGAAGAAGGTAATTCCGAATTATTTTGGATTTAATCGAGTATCAATTAATTAACTTCGTAGAATCGTGATTCATTATTCCAACAAATTCCACCGAATTTCAAATCTTTCTTAATTTTTAATTACCAATTTTTTGGTACAATTATAGTTATTTCGGTTTCTACGAGTTCGTCGAATATTTGGAATTTGTTGCTGGAATCGAGCATATCGAGACGTACAAGTTTTTTCTTAACATAAAATTCTTGTACGATAAAAAAACAAATATATGATATGCGATAATAAAATTAACAAGGACTCTGAACCATTGGGCGGTTGGATTCCATGAACCGAACTTTCTGATATGTGTCCTATAGACAAATTATAAAGCTTAACCATATTTATAGAAAGTTTCAGAACATTTGTTTTATTTTGCTCTCTGTGTCTGTTTGCAGCCTCGTATAGATCCATTTCAGTTGCTGAAGTGTCTCAGTGTATTGCTGGGACCAACAGGCGGCATCAAGAGCAAGGAAGAGGTACATCGTCTGGCCAATCTCATGACAAAATTCTCAAAGAAGCTCGTCTCCAAATGCATCTACATTCAGATTCTCAAGACCACCAACACGGAACTTCTGAGCCAGTGAGTATAATTACAATTTTACATGATCTTAAGATACTCTATCGCTCCACATTAAACTTTGCCATTGCGCTTAACTAGACAAATATAAAAATATTCATTACCGGGCAATGTCCAAAGAGTTATCGTTGCTATCGAATGATCCAGATATTCAAAGTATATCGCTCGTAGGAGTTTCAGATCCGCGGACAAGAAACAAAAACCGCATGTTGAGACACACGGGTATTCCAAATGGGAAAACTGGTGTGAATACCAAAAGTATTATAACATGCAACATTAAATGATTATGGACTCTGAACCATTGGGCGGTTGGCTTCGATGCGCCGTACTTACTGATATGTGTCCAACAGAAAAAAGTTAATCTCGCTAGAACATTAAAAAAAGAAGCAAGATTACAAAACAATTCCATTATCTCTTTTCAACATTGATAATTAAAAAAAATAATTTTACAAAGAATAATAACAATAATTTAACAAAAGATTGAGACGCAGCGGTGTCTATTAAAAACATTTTACTAACAATAAGTAGAAAGAAAGAGAGAACGCGTCGAAAAATACGGTCCTATCGCTTGCCTTCTAGATTCATGGACGCAGGAGGTTGGAGGCTCGTCCACATGTGGCTGACCGATGGCATAGTAGCAAAGAATTGGGCGTTGATACAAGAGTTACTCGAGCTGTTGCATCTCTGTCCAGTAAAGATCGATCGTCTCAAAAGCAACAATTGTCCAAAGCTGATAAAGGGTCTGTCGAAGGAAGTTTGCCATCAGGGCGTTAGATTATTAGCTACGCGTCTGGTCGAGCAATGGCTGAAGATAGTCAAGGGTGAGGCTGCGCCAAATTCCGTACCTGCTCAAATCATTGGAAATATCGGGTCCCAGGTGATGGTAGAAAATTCTACGAACGAGACCGAACATTACGAAGTATCGAGTGAAACGAGCAACGATCGTGTCGGCAACGACACGACGACGGTACAGGTGGAGGATCTCGAACAAACTACCGCCAATTACAGAATAGAAACGAATCAATCGCAGCAACCGCTTCAGCTTCACATACTTAATAATCCAGCGGTACAGCAGCAACAGGTTCAGCACATAACGAAACAGTCCTTCGTCGTTGTGGGAAACGGCACTTCCGTGATACCGTCCGGGCCCGTTTGCAAAATCACGATACGCGACGGTAATCAAGTCCTGGTCAAAGTTGAGACCGACGCGTCGAACATAAACAATGCGTTGAACTCGAACCACGAGATGAACGGTGAGATCGCGGATAGTGAAATAACGGATAATCGAGATAACGAGGGTGAATACGACGATATGACGATCGAGAGACTGGACGATGATTACGAAGGTGCGGTTAATCAAGCTTCTAGTGATGTGAAACAACAGACTGTCGTAACGACGAAAAACGTTGGAAATCACGAGGTAACGTCCAAAGATGCTGCCGGGGTTAAAGAAACCAAGGACAATAATGCGATAGGCGATGGCAATAAGTCCAGTGATAAGGAGAATCGGGATTCTCACAAAACGGACGATAAAAAAACTAGCGGTAGTAGTAGTAGTAATACTTCGGACAAGAAGAGTCATCACGGCTCGACGAAGGGTAGCTCCTCGTCATCGTCGTCGAAGCACAGCTCGAGTTCCCATCGGACGAGTTCGCACAGATCGTCGCATCGTTCCGGCTCGGGCAGCAGCTCGAGAAGTTCCAGTTCCAAGGACAAGTCTTCCAGGGACAAGGACAGGCATCATTCGTCATCGTCGAGCAAACACGGCTCCTCGTCCTCGTCCAGTAAGAACAAATCCGAGCGCGACAAGGAACGAGAGAAGGAGCGAGAGAAACTGAAGAAGGATCAAGCCGACAAGGACAAGGCGACATTGGAGAAGGTTCAAGCACAGGCGATTAGCTCAAAATTAGGGAAAATACCGAAGAAGAAGACCGACGACGAGAAGACTTCATCCGGTGATTCGTTGCTGAGAAAATCGTCCACGGATTCGCGCGAGAGTTCAAAAGAGAACAAGGACAAGTCCGATCCGAAGAAGAGCGCGGTAGCCGGTGCTGCGTCCGTATTAGAAAAGAAGAATATCTCGATTTCGATCGAGAATCGTAAAAATTCTCAAGACTCCGCGCGTCCTAAAACCGTTAAAACATTCAACTCTAAGTTCCGATCTACAGGTTTAGAGGAGGAAGTTAAGCCTCCACCGCCCCGTTCGGCGGCCAAAAAAACTGCTGGTAATATTCTCGATAAGAAGATTCTTCCAGCAAAACCATTGTCTACACTGAAGAGAACTTCACCGTTGCGCGAGACGACCGGGCCTTCGGACAAGAGAGCGAAATTGTCCCTCGATCCACCTCTTAGCTCGCCCACGGAGGAGAAGAAAGGTGCTATCAAACTCATTTCGCCAAAACCCAAACGTAAGTATTCGTTATCAGTCTACGATATCGTTGGCAATAAAAATCTTTATTTATTTATCTCGCTTTTCGTATACGCCTGTATGTTTCCAAAGGTTATTATATTTTTAGGAACAAAAAAAACTAGATATACATTGGTACAATCTCTCTCACAGTCTCTCAATTTACCCGAGCAAATCAGCGTCGATATTTCGAGACGATCCTCGGTGTTCTCGAGTTGAAATTTAACAGACCAATTGTTCTTTCCTTTAACACGATGAAAATATTTCCTTATTGTTTCACATTATTCACACTTTGCTAAATTTCTTTTCACACGTAAAGTTAACTTTTTGTTCAACAATCTTGAGAAGGAGAACCAACGATTGTCTCGAATTATCGATGAGCTGTGGTCGCGACATACGATTACTAACTTGTGAATATTGAGTTTGCAGGTGGAATATCGTACAAAGGCACGCACGAAGCTGATAACGTTTTCATTTTGCGTAGATGCAAAATGAATGAAACGAATATCCAATTGTCCCGAATTGATCGAGCAACCTGTTAATTTGTTTTAAACGTTTGCTTCTTCGCCCACTACTCGCTACCCACCACACTCTATTTAATCGCTCGACTAATACTTTAATTTATTCCAGGTTTTATGATACGTCTCTACGTCCTAATACGAACCCTGTACATTTCCATAGACCCCGTCGGTCTTCTCCGATAAATTGTGTTTATTAGGAATGTTTGCCAAGACCTCGAGTTAAGAGAAGAAGAAGAAGAAATCGAAATCAACGTCACAAACTCGACAGTACGTTTCTCACACGGATTCAACCCTCCGTCACACGTTAATGATTAGAGCGCGACGATGAAGAGAGAAGAGTACGTACGAGAGGCCGACGTTCGCGAGCTACGTATATTTTCCTAAATTAAGAAGATCCAGCAGGTAAAACTAAAAAAAAGAAATCTTCGTCGACCAAAGAAACCATGCTTTTTTCCACAATTATCTACAGATGAACGACTGTGTATGATTCCGAAAACCATAGAGGGATCGTTGTGTCGCGTGACAAACATTACAAAAATCATAACAAAAAGATATTCACAGAGAATTAAAAGACGACGAGGAAAAGAGCCACGAGAATTATTCGATTCGCTGTAAATTAAATTTCGCGTCCGCACAACATATTCGGTTTCGCGAATGTGAACAAGAGTACGGTATGAAAACAAAGAATAGACGAAAAAAAAACGAACGTTCCTCGATAAATACCGAAAAGAAAAAAAGTGATTCACGCCACGAGTCTTCGCAAGGAGAGGTAGTACCTATTCTACTTAGGTAAGGCAACAAAATTTTGTCTGTCCACATTTCTTTCCTTGTACATGTAAATCGTATATATAAATATATATTCAAGAAAAAAAAAAAAGAAGAATTCAAATAAATCGATCCGAAATTTGGAAAATATTCAACTCTTGGGTTTCTGCTATATTAACTCTCGCTCACGTTGACTTTACTCGCTCGCAAGAAGAGTCGTATTAGATGAACGTTTTATAATGCGTGGCTCGTTTTATTAAACGCAATTAAATGGGCCTTGTCGAGCTTTTTCTTTCTCTCGATGGAACGAGAGGAGGAAGTTTTTGGTTCAAGCGCGTCGAAGGTATTTCGTTTTTCGAGAGGGGGGTGTATAATAAACGATAAACGTTTTAGAAGTGAACAAAGGTCGCGAGAAGAAAAAGGGGGTAGCTTTGTCATCGATGAGAAAATAAAATTTCTCGCGTACGCCTCGATATTTCGGACCAAGTAGAGAGACTGTTCTTGTTTTCTTATATCCATTGTTTCAATCTTTATTTCGTCAAAAGATGCAATCTTTTTGTTATTGGACAATTCTGTATTCTGCAAAAGTTTAGTTACAGGTGTGAGCTTTGTGTGAATATACGACGAGTCGGGACGTCGAGATTTATCTAAGAGACACGCCAAAGCACAGCTGAATTCATTTCTCACGCTACGTTTCATTATTCGTTATCGCTGAACTTATCCGGTAAGCTTCGCATTTTTTTTTCTCTCTATATTCCATGTCTGCGATGCATCAAAAAGAATCACATTGGTATCAATTTTTTGTATGGTAAATCCTTCAGTTCACGACGATGATGGAATATCAAAGAAGGTTTATTTTCTGGATATATTTTTTATGCCTATTTTTTCATTCTCCAGATGAGTCAGTCTCCTGAATAGTAACCGGAAGAGGTCGAGCGTACGAATCGAGAGGAATAGGATTTTCTCGTACGTGATAACAGCGCCCTCTTGTCTCGATTCATTGAAAGCAAAATTTCACGAGCGATAAGAGGAGAGAGAGAGAGAGAGAGCGATTTAAAAAGTAATAATTCGGGGTCGTTGTCGAATTTGTGAGAAACGGTCGTCTGCAACGATAGCGAGGAAACTGCTGCGGTAGAATTATTGATTAAAAAACAATCATTCGCACATGGGACGTATCGACAATCAAAGAGCCAGAGAGCGATTAATCGAAACGAGTGGATGATCCGAATCGGTTCGTTTCACGAGCGACGCCGTTTTTTTCTGACCACCGGACAATCTATGATGATGATGGACGTCTAAATGCTCTGTCGATGGTAACATCGGCGAGCCAAGAAGATCCACGGCCACGATGGTCGGGTCCGAAGGATTCTTGGAAGCTGACCGATTAGTACACAAACGAAATAACGATACCCGGAGAACTGTGTACGAACCGTACTCCCATCAATGGAGCTTGCAAAATTCAATTGCGAAGTTTCTAATACTTTTCACAAAGAAAATTGTACGAAGGCCTCTCGTTTTTCTCGTCCAGTCGATAGTAAACTAAAAGTAATCGTCGGTGATTTTTTAAATTATTTCTAAAAGAACGGTCATTGCGTTTTTCTCTAAAAAGAAACGCTCTTTCGAGCTCTTGCTATTATCGAGTTGCATTAAAGTTCCTAGAGTGAACAGGAAAATGTGTAAACCGTAAAAAATAATTAGTCAGAAGGTATCGGTAGTCTCATTATTATCCTGACAATATTCTCGGTTCTATATAACGTCACTAAAAGAATTTGGACTTGTTTTTGCGTTCAAAAATCCCATTCGCGTCAAAAGTTATTGCGCAACGTTGTTTTGTATGTACAATTTCTATTTTTGCGCGGGAGACCGATGTTTTTACGACGAGAGTAACGAGGGGTCTTCGACTATCTTGGATGCGAGTCTCGCACTCCGGTACTAACCGTTCGTGCGATATCGACCCGTACTAGTGATGGGTATAGGTAACGCACCTGCTAATTCGCATTTGCCTGTTACTCGATACGCCGAGTTTGGGTTTTACCAGAACTTTGCTATCCGGCGCTTCATAGATCTTTCCAATCTTCTTTTTCATTTGTTTTTGTTTTTTCATCGTCCGACAATGCGGTATCTAGTCCCTCATGCAGGATCAATATATCCCAACCCTCGATAATGGCTCTTGGGAAGATTAAATTTAAAAAACGGTTCTCTAGTCTTGAAGTAATATTTAATATCTTCGTGTAAAGTAGACAAAGGAAACAAAGCGCTTGAGGAAATTTTCATCCTATTCTTAATTTTTATTTTTCATTGTTTTCTTTTTAATTGAATGAGAGGGAGAGAGAGAAAGAGAGAGAGAGATGCAATATTGTGCATGTGTCTTAATATATCTTGTAGATGATAATGTATATTATGTAGTCTGTTATCATTAATTAAGGAGCCAGCGTATATATGAATACACGTTCTAAGATTATCGGTACGGATTTAGATATGAAAATAAATCAACACAGCACACGCATACGATGATCAAAAACAAAGTTTAGTCTAATTTTCTTGCGTGCCTCTGCGAAATGATATAGAATTTAAAATATATAACTTCAATTTATTCCCCGTATGAACCGAGTAGCATATAAATATATATGTAGCTGTATATATTTATGTATACACGCACATGCACGCACATATATATATATATATGTGTATATACATATATATAACAATAATATAGAATTATGTACGACGTTGGATCGTACCAGATTTAATTTCACTCGATATTCGCGTTTCGTACAACAATTATTTTTCATTAACTCGTTTCACGTTACTGTACAGACCCTCCTCAATCCTATCGACTGTCTCCCATGGTAGCTTCTGCAATCATACGATTTTATCGGATATAGGAAATTAATTAAATTAGAGACTAGATTAGTGTATAGTCAGTAACGATCAATTTGTAAAGCCGAATCGTTTCGTTGATTCTCATTCAATCGTGTATCGATCCACTCCTGTGGTAGTCACAATTATTGATATAGGAATTATTTAGTATAGATTGTAGGGAGGTAACAATGTAACAGAGTAAACCAATCGATGCATTTGAGTATAATTAAGTAGGACTAATTATAATTCATCATAATTATAATGAAAATTCATTCAATAGAGATTTTAAGTCTGTTGTTTATTTCTCTATTCGCAGATGCTCCTGTACGTTTTCCAATTTGTTGGTCACAACTGAAGAAATTCCAACGCTAGGCCATGATGCTTTTTATTCTAATGATATTAACAGTTTAAGAATTTCAGATTAGTTATAATATTTGCTTGGAGTAAATTGAGAGACTATTAGTTTTACGTGTGACAAAATGAAACATTGTATTCATAGAAGGTTTTCTGCTTCTGGTTGTTTACGTTTGACTTCTTTCTTTTTCACAGCGATGGTATTGCAAGAGAGCGACATGTTCATGGATGCGTTGATGACTGCATCGACGAAGAGCAAAGAACCGAGGAAACGAAAACGACGAACTTCGGTATCGAAGGATGGCTCGAGTGATTCGAAGAAGTCGGAATCTGCGAATGCTGATGCAGGACACGATTCCCCATCGCAACATCCATCGTCGCCTCTAAATGCCGAAGATAGATCACCACTTGCTCTCAAGCCTAATTTTAAAGTAAGTTTTGTTTTGAGTTTTGTGTATGGACAGGGATAGTTGAAAGGATCGTTTCGTTAACCAGTGGCTCTTTCGCTTTTCAGTTTTATCAAGACACTCTGGAGACCGACGAGGACAAGGAAGAGAAACAAGAGCAGCTGCGAAAGGAAAAGGAGGACGAGTCCGACGAGACGAAGCTGGATGCGGATGGTAACGAGGATTACGAGACGAGTATCTCGAATCTTGTTAAAACAGAAATGGCAGCGTTGGCTGATAAAGCTAAAGAAGCTGAAGAGGATTCCGAAGAGACCAAAGCACCCGATTCGCCGGAAAGAGATGGAACGAATGCTGATGGTGGGGAGTTTGTGAAAAAGGAAAGAAGCGTCAGTCCGATACCGGAAATTCGTTACATAGACGGTTTAAGAAGCGTCCTATTGCTGCAAAAACGCAAAGGTCCGAAGAAGAATCTCAAGTGGAAGACAGAGTTGGAATCTGTTCGTTACTTCGAGCTCGACGAGACCGAGCGTGTCAACGTTACCAAGACATTCACGGACATGAAGCAAATGGAGAAACTGAATGAGCGCGAGGCTTTCCAGATGGCAAGAAAATTGAGCAACGAGGATCTCATGGAGGAGAAAACAAGATGGAAACCCTTGATACCGATCGACCTTATGCCAGCACTTGTCGAGCCTGGAAAGGACAGTAGGGAAAAGGAAATTCAATATGCCAGAGAGAAGGGAATTCTTCAAGCTCTTTACTTCAATCGTAGCATGTAAGTTGAGAATCATCCAGATTTTCATTTCAATCGCTCGATCGAACTTTATTCAATTTTATCTCCTACTTTTATCAATGTTTATCTTTAGTCTTACGAATTCATATGTCTTTTCACGTTTTCAAAATATCTTGGATCTCGATTGACAAACTATATTGTTTCTTCGTTTCCTCAGGATTCCTGACTCGGCTTCAGAACCGGACGAGGAGCGTCATCACGTAATGACAGACCCAAAAGTGATACCACTGGAAGATCTGACAGGAAACAAAGAGAGCGAAAAGGACTTTACCAGTGTTCCATGGCCAGAGCCAAAGCTTCAGGTACCTCCACCTGTACCATCGATGCCACCGCCGGGTTATCACTTTCCAGCTGGTTTCCCACATAGTCAGCCACCGATGTTACCGACTATGGGACTACCAGGATCGATGGGCTCTATGCCACCGATGCAACAAGGGCCTATGATGGGAACAGGATCGATGAATCACATGGGAGGTGATATGGGAGTTCCGATGGGCGCGACACCGGTAGGAGGAGCTGGCTGGCGAACAGGGGATGGAAAAGTAGTCGTACCGGATGTTGGAATGAATCCAATGCAACCACCGATGCCGAACATGCCCGCTGGTTTTCCACCGGGTATGGACGGTCCGATGGGTCCACCTGGTATGATGAGACCACCGATGTTCAATCAACAAGAAGGCTTTGGCATGATAGGACCGGACGACATGGGCTACGCTAATTTTCAAGGTCCACCAGGCCCAGGAATGTACGGACCCGGACAAAATTTCCCTGGAGGACCACCTCGCGGTGGTGGGCCGATGCACGGTGGTAATCGTGGTCGCGGTGCGGGTCCTGGCTGGTTCAGAGGTGGTGGTGTAACCGGTGGCCCAATGTTACCCAGAATGGGTACTGGCGGTGGAAGTGGAGGTGGAGGCTGGCGAGCTGGATGGCGAGGAAATGGCAAACAACCTCCGATATGTCGTCAATTCACGAAAAACGGATTTTGTCGAGTAGGAGACAAGTGCCAGTATCTTCATCCCGGCGTAAATTGTCCACCGTTTTGAGATTCGCCGCTAGGACCACCGCAATTTACAAATTTCTTCTGATCGCCAATTCGATACAGAGCTAGGCGAGGCCCAAGTTTTTTTTTTCTTGCTATGAACAAAGAGGGACAGAAAGATAGAGATAGAGAGACGCTCGTCGTAGCGTCACGCAAGTGTTCCCGAAGCGATTTAATTCTGGAGATCTTGGAACGTTTAATGGCATGAAGCCATTCGAATTCGTTCGAACCTCTGATGTGGATCTTTTGCTCGTATGTTACGGTGCAAAATCGGGCCTCGGTTAGATAATGAGGGAGAGAGAGAATCACGTGTCTTCCTCGGTTCATGATTGATTCACTGCCCATATCGCGCCTTCACGACGCGATCGTTATATCGGTCTATGAACGGAAGTCTTCGAAAATTCGTGATTTGACGATTCTTGTAGAGATACAGAAAAGAAAAGAAAACTGTGATAGACTCGACAACTATAATTTGGCCTCGTCAGCTCCTTTGAATATCGGATCGATCGAATATCCTCGGTGCAATGAACGGCAAAGAAATTTCGAAGACATCTTGCAGGCCGTTTTTCCTCACCGAAGAGAGAAGATGGTAGCTGACGATATTACAAAGAACGAATGAGTTCGGGAAGCGAAATGGACTTGAGAACCAACGAGAACATGCATTTATCGATCATTCTATCCTTGGGGAAAAAAAAAATAACAAAAACATAATAATAATGCACCGGAACACCAAAAGTTCAAACGCGCGAATACTACCAATTGTCATTTAGGATCCTTTAGTTTATATAGACTCTGTACATTCATGTAAATAATTCGTTATTGTAAGCTTTTTTTTCTTTTCTTTTTGTATAAACCATTCTAGTTCTAACAAGTCGAGACTGTTGTAGCTTTAAGCAGCGCGAAGCACGAAATATCTCCGGTTCGTGAGAGGGACAATGGTCGATAAAAAAAAACAATTATGAAAACGCCGATATTGTCAAAGTGTGTATATATACGGATATGGAAGAGAAAAATATGCAGATCGCAATTTCGTGGACTGTAAGGTCAGGCAATAACGTCAGGTGCCCACGAATACTGTATATCAATTATCCGTGATGCAACGTACAGGATGAATCCTACTTAAAAGAGTGACCATCTAAAAAGAAAAATATATATATATATATACATAGCTTTTGATTCGTAGTATTGTATGAAAAAGAAAAAGATTTTTTACGACTTGCGTTAAGATTATTGGTTATTTTTTTTTGTACTATTACATGATCGGTCGTTATGTTTGTATATAATATCGATTGTTGTACAAGAGCTGCTTGGTCAAAAAAGAAAATACACCAGTTATAATTATTTTTAAAAAAAACCCTACGTCTTCGATTATTTGTTTGAACCTCGACGCGACCGATTCGCCATTCTCTTATTTCTTATTTAATGATAGGCTTTACGAAATTATGAGGCGTACGCTATTTTGTAAAATAGAAATTGTGTATTTTATCAATATCGTCGAATTATCGTCAAGCTTAAATAGTTATTTAGTATTGCCGTGAATTTCGTTGATAAGGATGTTTGCCACCATGACGATCGTATCTGTCGCCTCTGTCGTTACGACGATCTACGTAATGATTGCGACGTCCACCCTGTCCTTCCTCGCGGTTTGGACGCGACCAGTCGTAGAGAGGTCGGCGTGGCTTATTGTACCATGGATCGACTATTGGCGGTTTCCTCGGCTCTCTGTCTTTCAATTTCATAAATTCCTTGTCCTTGTCCGTATAACGATCCTTGAATTCCTCCTCGCACTGAGCCAAAAACTCTTTCTGCTCTTCGGTCATATTCCCATCTGCCATTATTTTGTTGCGTTGCTAGCTCTTGTACGACTTTGGAATGACTATAAGAGAATTTGTAACTGAAAAGATAAAAAATACAGACAAAGGGTAGTTAGAGACACAAATTATTCATTAGCCACAATGCCATTTCATTAATCGACTTGGTAATTAGTTATCGTGCAATACCGAATAATTCAAATCTCACGTACATCTTTCGCTAACGAGACTATCCAAAATCAGCAGATAAAAACCATCGTTGGTAGGCACAAGCCTGTCATCTGTGGCAGTTTCAACACGCTCGAACATCCTGAGAAAATAATCATATTTATTTAATGGTGAAGTTTACGATTTTTTTTTGCTCCATGTAACACCAAAGATATTTTATTTACCATCCCAGTTGACGTCCACAATGACGACAGATACAGGGTTTCCACGCGTAGCCTGGATACCAGGAAAAGATGCTGGTCCACTGCAATATTAAAGATTCGAGTAATGTGAGATGTTCGTTATGTGTTTTCTAGAGCTCAACGTACATGCTCTGTTGCCCCAAAACAATTGGCAGTTGACACAACGATAGCAGATACTTTGACTCCAAATGGATTTGTCAGATACTGGACATCGACTCCTTGCCGATCGAATAACGTCCGATTCGCAATTACTGTCGCAACCGGACTTAAATTGTTGATTATGAAACCTGCGTCCGCAACGTCAGCACCGCATTTTCGGCAGAGAATAAAATCTTGCACAGGATCTACATTGAAAAGTCGTGCATGATATTGTTCGATTATAAATTCATATCATTGTACGAATGATCCGATTGAATAAAACGCATGGTTCATTACGTTATAACGCGTATTCAATATTTATCTCAAAGATTCGTCGTGTTCACCGATATTAAAAAAAAACAAAAGCTGGTTCGGAACTTCGGAAGTGAGGTTAAGCGTTACGACCATCAACGATTCCCCTTAATCTGAGAGTATTCCGGTACACGCCGATGTAACTTAGTACAAAAATAACGCGCAAGATTCAGGAATGATGCGAATACATCTTTAAAATGTTACCTTCCAGATCAAAACGAAACAAATCCTCCTGGACGTGACAATAACATTTGTTTACGAAAACAAGAATGAGCAACAGCGCGATGCAACGCGGTGTTGACACATTGTCTAACAAAATGGAAGCTGCCATTAGGTTGTCCAGATAATTAGAACATATTTCGGTTACAGATTGAATAAAACTAAGCTCGATGTATTTACTCGACACGTTTACTCGTGTCCCGACATGCGACACGTCAGCAAAAGTTATCACTCGTCAATAACGTGACAACGTAACCATTGTTGTAGTGAAATAAAGATAGTAAAGTACTCTCTCGCCACTGGGACCGAGCTCACTTGCCAAGTTGTCTTGTACAATCTTATTGAAAGCCCTCGCATTTTACTTATAGGTGTAAAGAAGCGTACGATGTAATCGCTACCGCAGTCAATTGTATTTTTCGAAATAGTCGTAATAAAAAGAAATATAATTTTACAAGAATCGAAACAGTGCCCTCACGTTTAAAAAGGTATAAAAGCAATGTGCGTAGCCATCAGCTTTCCTCTCGCGCTGTTTGATAATGTAATAGTGTTTGTGTGTTGACAAACAACGGAACACATTGAAAAGAGCGAAGCTTCCCGATTCTAACGACAGAGTGGCGTTACGAAGAACTTCCTGTTTCGCGCCGGCAATTTCTAGGAATTTTGTGTTAGCGTCGGCGGAACTAGGGGTTTGTATTTTCGCGCCAGAATTTTATAGTGATCTTTTTACTACCGGCTAGAGATATCTCGCTTCGCACCGATGCTACTAGGCGGCACTGTTCTTTAGGGACTTTGTCGTAAAAGCGCATGTGACTTCCGGTTAGAGGAGTATTCGCACAATCATCTAAAATCGTTCACAGTTCCTTCGTAGAGTCAAACAGGAGCTCGGAGATTTTACGAACGCTCGACTCGTAACGGCCCTCTCTATTTCCTCTCTTTGTTGTACTTTTCAGTATTTTGTATGCCTCGTAACATACAGTTACCATTTTAGCATCCACGGTCTTCTCGAAACGTTCGTGTGCGCCGTCGTTCTACGTACTTTGCGCTCTCACTCTGTCTCTCTCTCTCTCACTTACCCGTCCTCTGTGCTACGTTAAACCAATTTAGTGTCGTGCAAAATAACACACGACGCATCGAAGATGTTGAAGATCGTAGCGGTGTATCTGTGTCTGACCATATTTCTAGTCTCAGGTGAGTGATTAGCTAAATTTTCATCATTTATACTTATCAAACTTGGCGTAGAAGTCGGCAGTATGACACATACTGTGACAACTGTATGCCTGTGTGATTCGTCGAAACGGACGGGTTCTCATTCCCTCTGTACTATGCGATAATGGCAGATGATGCACAAATTGCATGCGTGACGTTGCAGGATTCGATGGATTTACGACCATAACCCGTGTCATATGATACGAGGCATGAGCCATTATTCAATATAAACAAACGCAAATGACAGGACGAAGTTGGATTTTTTTAAAACGACTCGAGCAAATTCTAACGTTCGACGCTTTAAGCTAATCGCCCTTCTCCTAAAATCCGTCCTCTAGCCATCGCTTCTACATATCTTCCACTCATGCGTTATGCACACTTTCAATTACGTGATTGAAACATGCCACTCGATATTTTCGAACGAATAATCAACTAAATCCTCGCTATACACGAAATTCTAACACCTTAAGAGGATTTAGAGGAAATAAATTTAATGAATCGACGATAAGCGTATAGCCAATGCACGGTAGGAAAGGGATCGAGTGACCGTTGAAAAGCAAATGGATGGATGAAAGGTGTTTGTGATTTGACGTCGAATAATCGGAATACATACCATTCGAGCTCACGTCATACCGTGTCTGGCGACGACGGTACCGCGTATCGTTTCTGCGTAGTATACTCCAAAAGTTATAACCATCCTGCCTTTGTTTTATTCGATTTACTCTTCCTTTTTTTAAAACCTTTTTTTTTCTCCCATGGCTCTAAAAATCCCGTTACGGCGCGGAGGTTAAGCTGATTAGCCATTTATAGCATAAAGAATATTGGATTAGTTTCTTTGTGTTGGGATCCGGCATAATACATTACATGTTATATATAACAATGGGTATATCTGTATGAGTGAATTACGACAAACTTTGTAAACGTTTTCCTACATCCTCGTTTTCTAGTTACGTACATATAGCTGAGATTTTTTTTCTTTCTCCTCCAACAACCACTAGTACGGAGAATCGATTTAGTCGTAATATTCATATCAAAGTACAATATGCTGCTTGTGTTATCCCCAGGTTTATCTTATCGTTCGGTGGGTAATGAATACAATCAGTAAACGCGGGATCTTCTTTCACTGCGTCCTGAATGTACCATACAGTTGGCGATCAAAAAGAGGAAAGCTAATGATACAAACTTGTCGTTTTCAATATTGGGATTAATTAGAATTCCAAGGAAATAAAATCTTTCCTTGCCATGGAGATATTGACGCACGAACAGGTTTATGCTCAGGCTCATTCCTGTCTCCACAGGAAATCAGACTCCCTCCCAAACTCACTTAGTCAGCTTTGATGCAGTGGGGATTTCTTTGTTTAGAATTCTCGAGGAATTTTTTATTTCGTTTTAGAAATTCATCTTTATTTCTTTAACTTGTTGTTGTCACAGACCTTGGGACAAAGAAATGAAACTCTTGTTCTCCGGTGTGTGTGTGTGCGTCCAGCCGACCTTCATCGTACCTGAATTTCTTTGACAAATAGAGGACAATTATGAAAATTACACTTAGAGTATTGTCAAGATGGCGATTAGTGTACGTGGCACAGGGGGTTAGCCCAACTATTTACATGAACTCTACGCCCACCTATTTTTGTAGATAACGCCGATAATACCGGCATAGATTTTCCCTGGTTACAGCAGAGTAGCATGCCGGATGTGTACATAATTTACATTCATTGGAAGCGACCAAGATTTAATCAACACAAATTAGAAAAAAATAAATGCAGTTGCAGGATACATCCTTGTAACGTGTGAAACTTATACAAGATTTTTCAAATTCTAACTCCGAGCATTTGAAATATTTTGAAGTCTCTTCAAGAGAAACAAATATCTATCGATACAAAATTGTTATGACGGCGACAAACGTACTTCGAGTCTCCTCGATCTTCGCCCTGAGAAAAATACTCTGGAAACGACTCGCTTGCAAAAATAACAAAAAATATAATGCTTTGGGAGATTATGCCGTTTCGTTTCAATGACCTCTACGATGAGATACGAGTAGCAATACTTGAACTTGACTGATTAATCAGGAGCATAAGAATGATGTAATTACAAGGCGCACTGAGTAATGGAAATGATTTGCGCAGCGCCTTGTCAGGAACACTTTTCTCTTCGATTCTCGTATAAATTGTTTACTTTTGAAAAATCACATACCAATAATACAAGCCAGCTCGAATTTCATTTGAGTTCGCTGAATATAACATCTACATAGCTTCAATTTGGGGCGTACCGGTTGTAGACATTTAAAAGATATCTTCAAATCCACAAGTTTTTCTCAATTTTTATTGTACTCCATGATGAGCACAATTCAGAAACAAGTTTATGGTTGATGTCACATTTTGTTTAAAATAAATGAACCTATAATCGATATTAATATTATTTTTATTTTTCAGGGAATGGAAACTATACGGGTGAGGATGTAGATAAGCCTTCGGCACCACAACCAGAAGATGAACCTCTCCTTCCAAGGGAACCTACGGGCAAACCCTTGCCACCGACACCGCCAGCAACCACAAAACCACCACCAATTACTACAACTCCCATTCCAACTACCCCGAGTACTACTTCTGCCCCACCTTCTCCCAATATCACAACATCAACTGAAGCGCCAATCACTACCACGACGGTTCCACCCCCAATCACGACTACGAGTGCTCCACCATCGCCAAACGTACCATCACCGAAACGCGGTGAATGGTTCGTGAATAATGGAACGACGGAAATATGTATTATTCTAAAGATGGCTGTTCAGTTCAACGTTACTTATTTGGCAGCCAATAACAAGGTTCACAATTTAGTTTTGATATTTTATGATTTTTTATGATCAATATATCTTTGCGACATAGGCAATTCCAGCAATGAATTACCCAAATTTCGAACGGGAAAGACAAATTCAAATTATTGTTTATAATATAATTTTGCAGACATTGTGGCACGAGCTGAATCTTCCCATCGAGAAAAATGAGACCAGTGTCACCGGCAATTGCAGTGCCACGGAACAGACTGTACATTTAACATGGCACAACGGAAGTCATTCTCTGATGATTCATTTCTTGAAGAACGATACGACCAAAAATTATTACATGCATCACGTAGAAGTTTCTCTCGCACCTGCCGAATTCCCGAATCTTCGAACGAGTAAGACTTAGCGATCGGTGATCAAATCAATCTTATACATAGATGCAATAACGTGAAAATAATTGTTAATGCTTTCTTCACGTTAGATGCAACGCTGATGTTCGTTCACGAGGCCGATCAATTCTCAACGAAATTGGCGAACTCGTACAAATGTTCGAGGCTCCAGGAACTATCTTTGACCGAGAATGGCACAGTGAAAACAAACTCCACAGGATTGCTCAAAATATCAGATCTTCAGTTCCAGGCATTCAGAACCGATAACACAACCACTTTCGGAGCTGGTAAGTTTTAAATAAGAAACAGGAAACATAGTCATCTGTGAAACGAAGATAATACTTGATACTCAAGGACAAAGAATTAATCATCGTAATAACGTGTGTATATATTTGTGTTTAGTCCAAGATTGCATAGCGGACGTGCCTGATGTCGTGCCGATAGCCGTCGGTTGTGCTCTCACCGCTCTGGTAATCATCGTACTTGCCGCATACCTCGTTGGCCGTAGGCGCAGTCAGGCTCGCGGCTACGTTAGTATGTAATTATTTTCCTCCCTGTCCGCCCTCAGCGATGGTTTCTCATCATCATCGTTACACGCAGATTATTCCCTAAAGAAAGATTTTATATGATTAAAAAGTAATGTTTCTCGCGTACCAAGTCTTCATTGTCCGAATATCTCGGGACAATATGCAACGCCATTCGATCGATTGTAAGTAGTTCAAACGATGAACAAAGAAAACAAAAATTAAAGGAGTTACGCATCGTCTTGATCTTGTTTAAGAATTTGTACCAGTATAACTCGTTGTTTTGTTTGCTCGTGAAAGCTTGTTTGGGCCACAGAGTTTGAAACAGTTAAAAAGCTTGTCGAAGAAAAACTCGAATCGAGCGAAAGAATGAAAAAGTACTCGGTTTTTTTTGTACGTTTTTTTTTGTTTTTTTTTTTTTTTTTAATTATTTTTGGTCGGATATTGTACGGAGCGTTGGCTAGTGAAATTGATTAATTAATTCGGCGCATACAGGGAAAAGGGACGAAGAACTACGACGAGAGGAAAGCTCGTACCATCCCGGATTCGTGATGGTACCGAGAGAGTAGATTCCTGTTGAAAAAAGATAATAAAGATAAAGGAAAAATGTTTATTGTACATTGTTTTCCGTGGTCCTCTTTGTACGAATCAGTCAATATCTCGCACTCGTGCCTGAAAGTTATATATCATTTTTCTTGAGTAGCATTTCGGATCCGATCGGTGATTTTACAATAACTCGTGATGTATTATTAGCTTACGAGCCGATCGTATCTCGCAAATATATTTCTCTCTTCTCCTTATTTTATATCCATTCTATTTTTTCAAGTTTTTGCTTTCACGAAAGTCTCGAATTGGCAAAGTGATCGAATCGATAACAATATCGGATTGAACAATTATTTGCATAAAAACAAAACAAAAACAAAAACAAAATGTAACGAAAGTAAAACGTTGAACTGTTGATTAATAACGAGTTATATTTTATAATAACATTCCCTACGTGAGATTAAAGTTAATACGCTTATGAAAATCTTGTAATCTTTTTCGTTTATAATTTGCCGTCATAATACGTAACGTTGTGTCATTTGATTTTGCGTCTATTCTTTTTGTCCTTTACTTTTTTTTCTTCAGTCAGTAGCAATGTACAATATATTATAATAAAAAAAAAAAACGCGAGGTTTTGCAATATTTTCTGGTTAATATCCGTGTGTACTAGTGTAATAATGATTCGAGCTTGCTACAACATATATATACATATATATATATATATCTTTTGCCAATTTATCAGACAATTTTATAGCACATCTCGAACATGAGTTGTGTCTCACGCGCGAGAAGAACGCACGATGATTGAGGCGAAAGAGAGGGGGATGTGGTGGTAGTGAATAAACAAAGAAAGAAGAAACATTTGCACAATTGTAACCAATGCGTACTTTGTACTGATACGAAGGAGAGAAGTGGGTAGTGATATGTTTAACGAACAATTGGAAGAGCTATCGATGAGAAAAAATGGACGGAAAGAGAGAAACGCGGTGATATATAATTTTTTGAGAAAGGAAACAAAAATTTAGTGCATAAAAATATATACACCAACCCAACATACGAGATCTATTAATTGAGCGCGTTGTACATATGCGCCATGTTTGAAGATGTGTTTTCATTATCGGTAATAAAGTTATATACAACCGAGAATGTTCGTTTATTCATTTCATTAATTTCTATTCAAAATTCAATCAATGGATAATTGTAAAAAAAAAACAATGCTTTCCGAGAATCGCGTGTTATTTTTGTGATGTGCGAAAGACTGTTTCTTCGTTCTTTGGGAAATGGGTCTGGAAACTGTATAGGTTATGTCAATTATTCTGAATCGTTTTTAGCAACTTTCCATTAAATTCGAGCTTCATTTGTCAACAATGTAGATAAATATTGTTATTGATAATTGAATGACATGTCCGAATGGTAATTATGATTAATTCTACAAGTCTCTCGGTGCCATTGTCTCTGTCATTAAAAATATAATTTTAAGCCTGAAACATTCCATAAAAGCGATAATTTCATTCATCCTTCGTTTTGGTGGCGAATAATCGTATTAATTCTCTTCTTCGTTGTACCTACAATTGAATATATTAGTATTCTTACTTATCGTCTGCTTGGGCGGCCAATAGCTGTACCGCATATTTTCTCTGCCGTACCGACAAGGTAAACATATTATTATCCGTAGTCGTCAGAGGAACGACGAAGAGAGGGCAGCTAAAGTTTCGCAAACTTCAGTCGTCTGCCACACACTGACGTGTAGATGGTTTGAGCGGTGCATGATTTTTGTGTTTAATATTGTAACAATAATTGCTTGTTTAACAGCGTCGCCATTCTTTTTCGGTAAGTAAAGGCTTTAGGAATAAATTATGTCATCACCTCGTTGTTACAAACGTGTTGAAATATGGCGAATTCGATAATGGTTATCCTTTGTCGTGCGCACTGTGTCTGTGTCACAAAAGTCTATAACCTCGGCGATAATCCAATTAGACTACAATAGAGACGTCAATGCTCTTGAAATTTTTAAATGTGTGTTATATACGCTCGTTTCCCTCGTGCGTTGACGGAATACGTGTTAGTTTTATGTCATCAAATACGTGGCGTAGCGAAACGATGGGAGATCGCCCATGGTATATTATGTAGGGTTATTTTTTCATGATTTTTGTACACTATACATATTATCAATTAACCCTTCGTCGCCACTGCTTGATGTGCTTGAATCTTACTATTGTTCGAAAATGTAGCTTCGGGGTATCATATTTCTCAACAGCCGATCTGACGGTGTGGAACTCATTTGAAAAGTTTGCGTTGCACTTTTGTTATCTCTTGTCTCCTGTGACATTTGAATGAAAAATAAACATTGGATGAAACATGTATTTCTTGACTCGATCGTGTAATAAGAGACGGTGATTTTAAAAGAGTTTCTATGTGACGAGCTATGTATAATGATAGAGGGGAAAATATGGCACGCACCAATCAAGTTAAAACGATAAAACTAGTAGTTTATTTTCTAATCTTGTCATTGGCCTTGACCACAGTTCTTCCACGTTTCCTCATAAATAGTATGCAATATTAAATATCACTCTTTCTGTTATGTAATCCAGCTACAAAAGGAACACATATGTGATCGGAGAGAGAGAAAAGGAAGTCGGAGAGACTGGAAGATTGTTTAAATCGTTCCTGAAAGGCGTGCGTGTGGTTGAAATTTAAATTGCACAATTTTGGACATTTACTTTGATTGGGCAAAATGCTCGAGTGGGCATACAGCGGAGTTAATGCTTCTATACCACGCAACGTTGGGCCGGAATGTGCGAATTTTCTGACTCCTCAAAGAAGAATATTGGAGACGATGTTGGCGACTGCTCTCGTAGCGTTATGTTTGAGAACAGGCTACAAAAGAATAACCTTTCCCAAAGAAACGGCATATGCGAATCCTGAGAGAACGGGCAGGAAACTCTTATTGGTTGCCATGACGCTCATTCTCGGTATTGAGATTGGATTCAAATTTACCAGCAGAACTATGGTTTATCTAATGAATCCTTGTCACATTACTACAGCCGTGCAGGTGAAAATTTCATTTATATCTATACAATTAGGTCGTAAACGTTATACGAATTAGTCACTAACTATTTAATAGTTTCATCAATTTTATCCTATTCTTATGATTAATTTATTTTTATCTCTGCAACAGTTGTACTTACTTTCCGCAAAGCCAAGTCCCATGGTCACTACGATCTTCAGATTACACTTGAACTTCTTGAATGGTCCAGTGTTGGCTTATCTCTTTCCAGAGACGGAATCACGTCAAGTAAGTAATTCCTCTAAAGATGCTTTCCAATCTCATAATTCCACTCTAACGACAAGCTCATATTGCAGATATTCGCCGATAAAGCGATGTACTATTTGCAGCATGGTTTAATGCTGGTAATTCCGTATTACTTATTGAGAATCGGAGGTAAGAATTTGTAGTATTCGAGTGATGATCAATTTTGAATGTTATTGATGATTTGTTCTGTATGATTTTAACGTCATCAAGGTGTGTACAACATTGAGCCCAGGACGGATTTCAACTGGTCAATTTTCGCCTATGGCATGAATCTCATTTATCATTGGTGGATTTTACAAGCAGCGGCCATGGTAATAGAACATTTTATTATAATAGTATTTTCATATAAATCGACATGTACATCGAATAATAAATCGTCGATCATTTTCCAGCGGATCATAATCGACTACGATATGTAAATGTTTATAATCTCCTTTACAGCCGGTTCAAGTGAATCTCAGCCATATGCTTTGCCCAGCGGTCCTCGATCCTTTTGGTGGAGATAACTACAGGCTGTGGGCAATTATTCATCAGGCGCTGCTATGCCCAATATTATGTAAGCTCTTTTGCACTCTCGCCAATTATTTCATCACCGAGTTTGGCCCAACGAGGGTAAAACCATCGTTGGAACTGCCGATCGATCAATTCGAGAATTGTTCAAACACCGACAATATAAGCGGCGAGAAGATAATCGCGGACGAACTTAACAATGGTCATACGCATTTTGATTAATGGGGAAAGAAATGATGAAATTATAAGAGAATCTCTTCGAAATAGAGAAAGAAGATCGTCATAATTATTAATTATTATTTTGTCAATGAATACGAACCTCTGTGATCATGTGAGTACTTATACTCGTAGTCTGCCTAACAATGAAACCTTATACGTTGATATAAACAAATTTATGTACAACCGTTCCTTTGTTTAGAACGCATATATTGCTTGAATGAACGGTTTTCAGTCACAAGGGTAATTATTTATTCGCGATGACCGTCAATTGCGCCGAACGTTAGCTCATTTTGTATTTTACAAATGGAAATTTATCGTTTCCACGTAACACAGTCGAGAATCTCTTCGAGTTACTTCAATGTGACTAAGCGCAAAATACGAGGCGAACAATTGACGTCAAATCTTTCATACTCACTATTATTATCGATACGATCGATGTATAGGTAAATTAAAAAAAAAAACAAACATACGTCACGGGAATAGAAATCCTGAGGATACTCGAGAAAGTTACTGATATATTTTCAATAAAATATTTAAAAAATGTAAAGCTGTAAACTAAACGAAGTCCCATGATTCTAGTTGCACTAATTAATCAGCAATCGATCGAGCTTCTCGTCGCAATGGAAAAAAAGCAATAAATATATTTATTTATTTCTTTTCTTCGTTTTTCTTTTTTGAGAATCGATTCGATTCGCTTCACACGAATCTCTCGCGAAAATAGAGACACGACAGTTGATCGCACTTATGCTATTATACATGTTAAAAAAAAAACAAAGCCTTGTTGGCATTGTTAACTAAATACTCACACATGCTTTGGGTGCATCGACGAATGCTACTGTACTTATGTATAAATACTGATACGAGTATTTTCTAATTGAAATCTTATTATTAACCATGACATGTGAAAATCGTCAATCACACTGTATTATCTCGTACGAAATACCTCATGTCCGCATAAGAGTTTGTTAAACGTGCTTTTCGCTCGGCAATTCGCTGTTACCAGCGACCAATATATTATTTGTAATACACGTAACGATGTTGCTGTCTCACGTAGGAAACGGAAAATATTATTTTTATACAACGTTTGAAAAAAAAAGAAACGTTCCAAGTTTTTAGAAACCGACCGCAGAGTCATTAACAAAGTTTGTCCTACTGGCCAACGATTACAGTCTGGCCCATTGCTAACGGAGAACACTAAGCTTTTGAGCAATCACAAATTTTCATTTATTTATGACATTTAAATAAAACGTTTTATTTACATAATATCTCTGTACATTCATTCGAGAATATCGTATTCGTGGTATTAATGGATACATGCGATATCGAAACTCTTGTACAGAACGGTGAATTCGGTATGAAACGATAATGTAATGATACGAGGAATCCAAGCGCATTCTACTTTAGATCTTTGTCCCAAAAATCCATTTTCCATTTCCTGAATAAGCAATCAAGGCACCTCGATACGATGAAAAAAATCCTCTTTACCGTCCGTTTCTTGTTGAACAGCAGAAATACATCTCGAAAACAAGAAATTCGTATGAAATAAAATTTATTTTTCATTCGAGATAACCATTATTGGATGATACAATAGTATTTAATATTAGCAATAATGTAGTATATATACATACGATTCTGTACAAAAGTTTAGAAACAATTATCATTCGCCAGTACGATATTTCATATAAACACGAAGAAGGATCATAAATATTTACATCAAAAGTGTGTATGAGCGTGTGTGTGAGTGTGTATGTATGATTTTTGTTTTTAAATCATCGTGGGCATCCCTAAACGTATATACTTTCTGTTATTCGTACACGCATCATGTAAAAATTGTTACTATGTATAAGTACCATTTTTATCGATTGTAATATACAATCTTTTCAATAATGAATTAATATGGCTCTCGTAACAAAGTAGTGTAAAACGAAAAAAATTCGCAAAATATTGACGAAAATGGAAGCAGGTATATTGTTCTTAGCCCCGATCTGCGCTTTCGGAACTCTGTCCATCCGTTTCGTTATCGTGAAATTGGCCTGCAGGTCCGACAATGATTTACGCTGATTTGTTACGAACAATGAAATTTTAACAAAAGAAATGCATTTTTGAAGATTTCTCAAAGACATAAACAATATCACACTCTAGTGCTATGTTTCTTTGGATTTTTATGAGGTAAGCTGCTTTATTTGTACTTTTGGACTTGTTTCGTAGAAGATTTGTCTGCACTACTTACAGGACTGGAAACGTGTCCTGATTAGAAAAAAAAGAAAAAAAGGATTCGGTGGAACTCTTGCTTCGACTACGCTTCAATGCTAAAGAATTGTTTGCGATAATAAAAATTGTATGTTTTTACAATTTAAAGATGCGCAACATAATTGAGAGACATCGAACATCGTTCGTTGACTTTTACAACGTATTTCGTTAAATCCATGCAGCAACATTGATAGAAAAAGCATTCGTATTATTCATGATTGATTTAGCGTAGGGCAAAACAAGATTACTTTGTACAATGTACATCAAGTCGATAGCTCACCAGGAGTATCGTTGGAATTCATTAATATTGGGGTGTAAGAAGCGCGCGCGAGCGGGACAAATACATAATTAATAGTTTTTGGCTGAGCGGGCGATAAACTTGAAATATATAAATGCATTATATGTACAATTTCTCGTCGTTTAAAATATTTTTCGTGTCTTTTTGTTTTGTTTTCTTTTTCACGGTCTAAGGTGGCAATCGAGATTCATAAAGTCTACGCGAACAACGAGACGCTTTGTTTTGTTTTCTTCTCAGTGTGAAAAAAATCTACGTTTATGCTGAGACGGTGCAATGGAATGATTGGACATAGATTCGAGTGTTCCGAGGAACGAATCACGGTTTCAACTTTGAAGAAGTATAGCGTTTGTGTTATTCTCTGGATGATTCGATAATTAAATATATCGAGAATGTAAGCGATTCTCGAATCGCCTTTACAAGCACCTTGCCACGTTATCCATCCAATGGTCGTCCTAGGTATACCATAGAGACTTCGGTATTTCCATAAACCGCTGATACCGATGGATACAATCTCTTGTCTGGTAAACCTGGGAAAGAACGAATTCACGATGAAGAAAATACATTTTAAAATCCAATTTAACGATAGTATTTTTCGAATTAGCACTGAATAAAAAAATATTCGATACACATAATGATATTTGTATCGAATATATCTTTTTTCCAAATTAGAATCAAGAGATATTAATTAATCGTAGTTACCTCTGAACGCAATACCCAAAAATTCATAATTTTTCTCAAAGGATAGCGTGTTGTCGTCGCAGTCCAGTATTACTCTAATTCGCTCTCCCACCTGCGAATCGCTCAAGAAGTTGTTTAATAGCTGTATCGACATTGTTTCTCTTTTCTTGAATTTAGGTATTTTGTTGTACCTGATACTTTGGTGCATTGTTAAGCAATGGATAATTCCCTTGCGCATCTCCATTGTGTAACAGATGATTGTCGACGAGATTCCATCCCCATGAATGTTCGTCGGAACCGAGTAACGCTACATATCCGTGACAAAGAAGCGATGCCTCTTTCGTTGCTATTCCTATAACAGCTACCGTACCGAGAGGACCTTCCCAAATAACTTCCCAGGCGTGTCTCCCATGCCGAAATCCTATTTTGCCTCTACAAGCGTCTGTGCTTTGCGCCACAGGATTTCTGAAATCCAACGTCGTTTGTATTCAACAATTTAAGATTTGTTTATGTTAGCGGAACTTCAAAAATGTAAATTGTAATCATCGTCCAAAAGGAACTTTCAATGCCTGCGTTAAATAGAACGTTATCGTACATCTCTTGCAGAATGAAGGCTATTATAAAAATGCATTCTTGCATCGATTCCACTCAAATTCATTCCCAACACACTTGTCAGTCATTCTAATAACGTAGGGACTTTTACCTCGATGTATCAAAATTTCATCATTTTCCAGGCAGAAATTTCTGAAATCTCTTCAAACCTTTTAAATTTAAATGACCATCATTCATACACCATTTCTACACGTCTTTCTTCCCACCTTGACAACAATCAACAAAAAACTTGGACAAAACAAAAATGAAAAAACGAATGTTCTTCTTTGTCATAAAGTATTATTCTTTCTAATAATTTTCCTTTGATCTATAAAGAAGTACAAGAAATCCAACTCTGTGTCTTAATAATAAATTAATCAAGGGGAATTTTTGATGCCCAATGACGTTTCCAAAAATTCAACCTAACGTTGAAAAAAACGAGATTTTAGCCACCCTCACCTGTGCAGGGTGAAACCATTGGGTTTGATGTAAATATTTCGCGAACAATCGTTGGGATTCCACGCGTGATAGAAAGCTCGAAGCTTCTCCTTGTACGTGGGTACGGATGACAGGAGATCCGAGCTGAGTGCTTCCTGAGCAAGTTTTCTGATGCAGTGCATTCTCCACACGTCGTTGTTCTCATCGTTTAAAAATTTATACCACTTTTTACACACTAACGAGCAATTTCTGAGGGTATGTAGATCTAAATACGAGAATATCACTTCTAAAACACGATCCGATGCTTTCAGTGCTATATCGTCCATTTTGGCTGAATCGCCGGTGTTATAACCTCCTCCTCGTCCCCACCGACGATAACTCACAACCGCCGATCGCTGCAAGAGACCAAGCGGGATATATGGAACAAAATAGAAAATGGAATTGCTGAAATCAGCTGTTCGTAGCAGTATCAGCAGCAGCACGCGCAGCAGTACGCGATAGCAGTGCGATTGCTGCCGAAGTCACAGGAGCAACAAAAACGTCCAGGAAGCAGGATAGGATTTTTAACGTCCGATTAAGCTGGTATGCAATTAACGTTGTACTGTGTATTACATGGCCTTCATTAGAATCCTTAGTACACACGCCGCTAGAAATACAATCGCTAAACACAACGAAACGATAAAGTAAGAACAGTAATAACAAGAATATGACGATCGGGCGAGTTTCTTGCTGCAACAATAAATACGATTCATCGTTACAATGGATACAACGGTGATAAAGTAGTGAATGAACGAAAAACAACAATAACGATTCATCGAATCATAAAAAAATATCGATAAATCCCTCTTATTCCCTCAAGGGCGTCTAGGGATGTCGATGATAAGAATCTCTAGTCTCTAGAGAACTAGCCAAGTCCCTAGTCGCTAGGAAAAAGTACAAAATCCCTGGGATCGAGGGCTTAGGGATATTTCGAGATCAATGTTGCACCAAAGCGGATGCATCCGAATGACCAATCAGCTGTTTAGCTTTGTCCTGCCGCCAAGCTCATCTCTGCTCTATTTGCACGCAAAAGCCTGAATTTTCCAATTGCGCTGTTCGTAAGCTCCGAAAGTTCGTAAAATACAGGCAGTTGTTCGCAACAGTGGTTACAGTCTATTTTAACAATACGCGCTCGCTTGTTTATTCGTTTGTCGTTAAACTCACGAAAATTCATTCGCAAATGGTGACTGAACAAAGTCGCCATTTTGGTGATACGTTGGGCCCGGACGAGCGGCTGCACCTATGATCTTTTTATTTTTTCGACGATACAACGTCGTTCTATGATATCGTTTTCGTCGTTGAGATCTTTCATTAGTATCAGTGATGACACAACAAAATAAAACGATGAATTTTCTCATACACGACGCCCACGGTAAGTCAGCCAAGTAACCGCCAACACTCACGGCATGTACGCGACTCTCTTCTCTCTCTTCCTAATCGTTCTCTTCCAAGTCGCGGAAAAATTAAAATCCTCGTTTTATCTCAACCGAAGAAACAGCGAGAACCCATTGACCGCTGTGACTATTTAACCGTGTCCTCGTATCGCCAATTTTCATTCGCATTTGCGAACAAACTTAGCCAATGATTCGCGGCATTTCCGAGTAAGAAAAACGTGCTCGATTTTACGAACTTTTCCAGAAGCTATTACGACGATGTAAATCGTTCTTTATGGACAAAATAATTGGTATTGTGATATAGCGACGTTGGAGCAAATCCGTATTCTTGTCTGGATAATTTCATAGCTTTTTAAGCGCACATATGGGCACAATATTTCAGTCTCGCTTGTATCTGCAAAGTCACTGATCCGCTACATTGTTGTAATTCTATGAGATGTATGCAAATTCAATACAGCTTTTTCGAATGAACCGATAATCCGTTCTTTTATTCCTTTAATAATTTTTATAAAAAATTATTAAATTCTTATAGGATTGGCTTAAAATCGTTTCAATGATTTTTGTAGGGCATCCACAGGTTATCAAGGTGGTACAGAGCACTCCTAACAAAACTTTGAACAGTATCGTCGGAACGACAAATGCTGCCGGTCTCAAAGTCTTTAAAACTCCAGGACAAGAGGCACAGGTAAATAAAATTCTACTAGAAGAGAAGGATCAGCTGTTTTGCAAATTTTCTATAATTCAGAAATCTTTTTTTACATACGAATTATAATCGATAGGTTCTATCGTCTGGAACTCAAGTCCTCAGGACTATAAGCTTGCAAAGTCCGTCTACTCCTGGACAGAGTAAGATTGATTTTTTTTTAATCTTTGTGTCTAAATATTTGCGCGAAATTGTGAAATGAGAAGAGGCCGCAATAAAATTACATTGCGTAATCAATTTTTGTATCCTTTTAGGGCTTGTGACGATACCACTGCAGAATGCTAAAGTTTCTGCAGTAAAATCGGGTGAGTCCATGATGACGAAAACGATACAACTCACATCCGCTCAAATGGTGAGAATTTTGTTGTGGAAAAATTCATGTATTTGAAAGGTTTTTTTTTTAAATATTCTTCAACTTAGAATTTTTTTGTTCCTGATAGAGCAACATAAAGCAGGCCATAGTCTCGCAACAGCAACAACAAGCAGCCAGCCAGCAGATAATGAAGGATTCGTCGGGGAAAACCTTCATAAGTCCTATATTGGATCACAGTGGAACTAGGAAGCGTCAAGATCCAGAAAGTGGAGATTTCGTGCCCGAGTATATATCCAAATTAATATATATCTAATGACTCAGTGTGTACGATTTTCGTTGAATCGAATCGTATTGATTGTTAAAAATTCCATTTTTCCCGGTCATTCAGCAAACGAAGAAAAACTGAAAAAGTTGGGAAAGGATTGCGACATTTCTCCATGAAAGTTTGTGAAAAGGTTAAGAAAAAAGGTACAACGTCGTACAATGAAGTAGCGGACGAACTCGTCGCTGAATTTAGCAATCCCTCACACATAAATTCCCTAACCGATCAGGTGCGTCTCTATTTGATTGTTTCTTGATACTCGAAAAATCGAACAAAAATTTACACTAGTCGTCTCCTGTTTTCATGCTGTTCTAGCAATATGATCAAAAGAACATAAGAAGACGAGTTTACGATGCGCTGAACGTCTTAATGGCAATGGACATTATATCAAAAGAGAAGAAAGAAATCCGATGGTTGGGATTACCGATAAATTCGCTGCAGGAATGCTCGGTACTTGAGAAGGACAAGATGAAGAAGATCGAGAGAATCAAGGCGAAAACACATCAGCTGCATCAGCTAATACTACAACACATCTCTTTCAAAAATTTGGTCGAGCGCAATTGTCTCAACGAGAGCCTTAGGGGACCGCCGAAACTTAATTCTGCCATACAGCTGCCCTTTATCATAGTCAATACCAGCAAAAAGACGGTCATAGACTGCAGCATTTCAAACGACAAGTGGGTCAATCGTTTATTACACGATCTACGAGAAAATTGCAAAAATCTCGAAACAAACTGATAAAATTATTTCATTCTTGTTTTTATAGAACCGAGTACCTGTTTAACTTTAACGACAAGTTTGAAATCCATGACGACATAGAAGTTTTAACGCGAATGGGTTTGGCTTTCGGTAAGTTTTTCAGCTAACCGCATATACAACGTTGTTACACATTAATCGAATAACGAAATCTTTGTTTATGTGATCACGCTGCGGTTTATAGTATTGTGTTTTTATTTCTATAATGCGTAGGTCTGGAAAAGGGAGAATGTACCGACGAGGAGTTGCAAAAAGCTAAATCTATGGTACCTAAATCTCTGGAAAAATACGTAGAGCGTGAGTAACGAAATGCTTTATTTAACTGTCAAAAGTTGGCCGATACATGCTTAACGATTTGTGCATTTATTGAAATCATTTCGATAGAATTAGCATCGGGCGATCTGGCGAAATTCATCCCTGCGACCATTCCTGGACCAAGCACATCGATGGATGAGCTCGAAATAAAGCTCGAAGGCTCGAGCTCACGTCCACCCTCCTCGTCTCGCACATCGTTATCTGAAGATCCCATGTCGCCACCTTCGCAGTATTTCTCCGAAGAAGAGGACGACGAGGACGAGAGTGATCAGGATGATCAGGGCGACAGTGATCTCGAGGTCAACTAGCATCCTTAATCGACATCGTTGTCGTTGCATGAAAAGAAAAGTGACGTGATAAGGGGGAGAGAAAGAGAGGAAAAGCTGGACTCAGGGTTCGCTCGCTATTTTCAAAAATCCAAATGAATCACGCAACAACGACGAATCGAGGGAAAATATCGTGTCCTGATGTCGATATTCTCTCATAAGTGTGGATAGACGATTCGCGAGATTTTCTTTTGTTTGTTTATGTTTTTTGGCTGCTCTCGGCGCAAATCCGTCGATCGAGAGACGCGCGGTACGAATTACGATAAAAGTTGTCTTTCAGGATATCATTGTTGATGGAGTAGAATGGAGAAACAAAAAGAAACGCGATTAACCCCGTGGAGTTTGCGCGCGAGGGTTTCGACGTTGAGAATTTTTATAATTAGATACGAGGAGAGAACTGTAGGAGACGTTACGATGGAATTAGGGACGAGGTTCGAGGCGATTTAGGAAGATGAGAAGGAGCAGATGGGAAGGCGAATTAAATGTATCGACTGGGGCCAACGGGTAAAAAAGCGCGCATAAACGAAAACAAAAATATACAGATTTCTTTTCTGCCTTTATGATCTGTTAAAGCCCCATCCGGCACTTGGCATATCGAGTGAATTATTGTTTTTTCTTTCAAGTAATTAGGGAAGATATGAAAAATATGATGGGAGATGAGAGAAAGCCCTCGTAACCTCGAGTGGTTCGTCGTGCGAGAATATAGAGAAAAAAAAAAAAGAAAAGAATTGAAAACCTTACCCGGCAGACGTGTAGAGTGACTGAAAACTCGGTGCTATTTTAATCGTGCATCGTCTCACACAAGTTTGTATGCCTAGTATGTATGTATTATAAATTATAATCTTACAAAAATATTACCTTACAGTACATGTATAAAAAAAAGCAAAACGACAAAAAAACACAAAAAAATATATAACTTACTCCTACTCATTTTCTTATGGCACGTTTATAATGATAATTATATTCTGTCGTAAAACAACAGAAAAACAACACAATATTACGAACCGCAGATGTGTGATCCACCGGTTCGATCTGGAACGTATAAATAAATTGTAATACTACTAATTATGTTGTTGAATGTTTATCTGATCTCGAATAAGCTGAGTTGCAAAAGACATATTTGCAAGGTCCAATGAATCAGGGTTGTTTTCAATCTTAATTACATATCCGTAGCAAGCAGCTGCCCATAAGAGAGTATAACAATGTTGAATCGCATTTAACGTGCCATGATAACTTGGAACGGGATATTTTTCATCTTATGACGCAGTATAATTATTATTTTTACCTTATTTTGTTATCGCAGCATTTAACTTGATACTGTAAGAATTGAAAAAGATCAGAAACATTTGTTTTTATTCAATTTTTATTATTTGTTTCATTATAAAAATTTTAATATGATTTTCTTTTCAAATTGGAAAAAACAATAATCATCCCTTTGGGATTATTAACTCGAACAAATTACTCAAAGGCTTTGATGTAGAACGTTCGGATGAACTACTTAATACGATGATTCTATTCGAGATCGTTGTCGTCGTACAAATCGTCGAAATCTGAAATGCGGATGTAAAGAAATAATTGAAATTAGGTTATCAATAGGAATTTTATCGAAGCAACTTGATTTTTTATTACCATTGAAAAAGTCGGCGTGAACAGCTTTTTCGTTAGCAGCAAGGTCCATCAATAAACTGCTCGAACCTCCGGCCTATAACAATATTAATTGTCATCGTAATGTTTATTCATCGTGAAAATATTCGACTGTCTTGGTTAAACTTTCCGGTTCAACGTAGGAAATCACCTCCTCCTCCATGTAAGGACCAGCACCTTCCGGGAACATTTCGTCCGCTACTGGAGTTGGCTTCATTATGATTGTTTATGTTATTTGGTCAAAATTATGAAAAAACGATTGGTAAATCGCAAATGACTTTGTTTACTTCTGTTGTCGTTCACGTTGTTTCCCTACAACTGACAGTTCTCCTTCAGATCAGGTTAGGACGCGCACCGCCGCAGCGCCGCACCGTGGCGTCAGCTCGAACTAACTAACGTCGTTAATTCATTTGAATTATCGGAGATTAGTAAAAAGCGTTGGCATGCCGGACGTCGGAGTCTGTTTGTTTGTACACAAATTGTTGTTTTCAGTAAATAGAAGTTATTGGAGTTTATTATAAAAAAACAATGAACGATAGTGAGGCATTGCCTGATGAAAGCCATGGGGAACAATCAACCAGAACTTACAAACGAAGATCGTCGGTGTTCCAGGTCACGCATCGAGTCGAAGGTTGTGTACGTTTTAGCGAAGAGGTTATGGCGTTGTATAAACAAGCGAGCGTACGTAAGTAAAAGGTGTCGCATTTTAACACAACGAACCGTGTATTATTCAGATGTGAACGCGACGACAAATGGCAGTGACGATTCTGAAGAGAAGAACGAAAATATCAAGGATGAAGAGGTCTTTGATCTTCCCGCCTACATCGAGAGTTTGCAAAATGAGCGCAAAACATGGAAAGCAACGCTGAATACGCGAAAGACCAGACGGCGTAATCTTCAAAAGCAAAAATCTATCGTACAGAAACAAGGAACGAATTATGATCTCAGCTTACTTTCGGAGTCGGACAGGTCGTTTCTGTTGGCACGTCCACCTTACGAACATATTTGCAAAAATTTAAGCATCATCTCTGACGTGGCTATGAAAGTAGCGACTCTCAATCGCGAGATACAAAATCTCAATGATCGTTTGACTTTGAAAATGGAGGAAAAACTTGTAGACACGACCAAGAGAATCATTGAAATGTCTAAAGACGTAGAGAAATTTTGAGAAATATTTGGGTGTATTGGTCATTAATGTAAATAGACGACGATATAATTCCAGCTTGGAATTATCAATTATATTATTGATGTTCTTAAAGTGCATTAGAATTGCTTAGTCGAAGATTGCGAGATAACTATTTATATACAAACATGAAAATTTTGTTGTAGATCCCAGACACATGCAGTATATATACATGGATATTAAATGTGCGCGTATTACATATATATATTTATTAAATTTTAATAATTATTAGACAATAAATTTGTTTGAACTTTCCAAATTTCTCAGAAATTAAGAATATAAATGACCCGAACAAACAATGTTGACAAGGTCACCTATGAAGATGAAAGCTCTTGCGTCTTGCAGCTTTGCGCTCTCTGTGGGCGATAAATTCTTTTCTCGAAGTGCTGCTACGAAGCTCGAGAATATGATTGATTTTGCGAACTATCTCGTCGGCAGTGGCGTAATCAGCTTCGAAATCGTGATTTTTGAACGAGGCAGACTGATGAAGAGTGTTCGAGTAACTCCCTGATGCTGCAAAAGCATTTGAAAAAATGTTAACTATCATTTTTATTCTGTTTCCGAAGGAATTTTATCAAGCTCGTCATAATTACACGTACAGACGTTAACGTCTATCGTAGAGACCGGTGGGTGGGCCGTGTACACGAGAGTGAAGGTCGTTTTAGAACCTTTATTCTCGACCAATTCACACCATGCAATATTGTCCATATGATAACTGACTGCTCTCTGACGATTCCAAAATCTTCCAGCTCCTTTACCCGTTATCACTGGGTCGATTTCAATTTTTTCACCCGATATACCCAAATGTATTTCAGTCTTTGCTCTCACTTTGTTGATTATATATACTCTGGAAAAATTAATAGAACATAGTTTTAAGAAACTCTGATTATGCGCTTATTAATTTATGAACACGCACATTTTTACAAATGAGTTGTTCTCGTATATTCAAAGGAATTTTACTAAAATATAGTACCTATACAATTGATAGAGCGGAGCCTCCATGGCCGTTGTATGTCCCTCCATTCTCGCTAGATCCTCGGCAACCTCTTCCTGTTCCTTGACATTGTTGTGATCGAGATCTTCATCGATTTTTACTATCGGGCCAACGGCACCGTGCCTCGCACGATCGCTCGCTTTCATTTCAACAAGCCCGAGAGTCGCGAATTCAAACTTGGATATAGTTTCACGAGGATCGAGACACGGGAAATCCCAATCTACCTCACCATCATCCTCTGTTATGTACAGCCCGTATTTCGTTATATCCTCCCTTTTAATTTATTCAGGATAATTAGTAACGAGATGTACTTTTATAAATCTTGAATCTTAATGGACCGCTTACTTTAAAGGATGATCGGGATGTTCATTAGCGTATTTGTAACAAATTAGGCCAATGAATTCTTGGACCGTTGTCGAGGCAAGGACAACGACTTGGAAAGGATAGGCTCGTTCCTCTTTTGGGAGCATACACATAAAAATTCGATATTTCCGAATTGGTACACCAATTTGTGCCTGAAATTTTTGCAATGATGAAAAATTGTTCAAAATGTTCAAAACTGTATTTTATAAGTTGAATATTAAATATATATTCTTACATTGCCATCGAATCTTGAATAATCCGTAAAAGGATTCCTTGGCAAATGTGGAGATTTCTCCAATTGCTCGGACAACAGCGAATGCCTTTTGTGAATCTTTGAATCTTTTTTTCTAAAGTCCTTTCGTTTGAAGAGCTCGGATTGTTCCTGGAGTGATATATTTCCTGGATTATGATCCCATTTTACATGTTTCACTTTCGCACCTTTCTTTCTCTCCAAATCCATCTTTTCCAATCTCTGAGCGGTGTTGGAACGAGCTCGATGACCAAATTCCATGTCTTTGTAAGTGAAAATCGCATCGTTAATGGTTCGTTGTACAAAATAAGCGTGAGATACGTTTTTTAATGAAGTATGCTTTTTTACCCATTTGTATATCGTAGGATTCCGACATTGCGTCGAGATCTTCATCGTCACTCTCTTCCACCCCAGGATAACATTTCATTCCATTGGATTTCAGTTGTTTAGGTATATCCTCGCCTAGCATAACCATCTCGCACATACCTAAATTGTCAATAGCATAGTAGTGTTATTAAAAATTATATAAAAATGGTGCAGTATTTATGAATTCAAGTTGCTGAGGAGTGTTATAAATTCCAACCTGTGTCATCAGTGGATATGAAACTGTCTCTAATGTGTGACAAGAGCCAGTGTTGATTATCGTAAAGGGCCATTTTGTTCGACGCAATATGGAACAAACGATTGTTTAATATTGGCTTAGCGTCGTTTCTAATGTTTAGCTTTCTCGTATCGCTGACGACCGCCAGCAAAACGTGAAAATTCGAGGTTAATGTCCATCGGCGACATCCGAACAATTTTTTCTACGCAAGTTCAATAACGTTCGAACCTCTCGGCCATGTCTCACGGTAGATTATTCGCGTCGCTTTTCGTTGGCAGGACATGACGCAAAGACAAGTACTGACAAGTCCGAGGCACAGTTCAATTATTTAGAAGTCGAGACTGCAATTTAAAGCGCGAATTCGCCGAGAACGAAAAGAGAAAACATACTGCGACGATGTTGACATCTAGTGGCTAAAAGTGGTACAGGTCTGTCTTCGATAATGTCGAATGTGGTCGTGAGACGGCGACACCTGAGCTAGTCGATTCGTGGTTGTTTGAATTCTTTTCTAAATTCACCATTTATTTACAAATGTTTAGTTTATTTATTTAGTTACTTTCGCAGTATCTCATGGAATAACTCGTAACGCCATGAGAAGATTCCTGTGTTCAGCGATTACTACGTAACGAGTTTTAGCGTTTTCAATACATAGAAAAGTAAACATGAGTCAAAACACGTTCTTTCGTTTCTTTGCTAAATCTTTAAACTCTGACTAATTTTCAGTCATCAGAAAATCGTTCCCGTGGAAAAATGTCTTTTCCCCTGTATAGCAATCTCTCGGAACTGTGCCAGCGTATCCAAACATTTACTCGAGCTCTCAACCGACGGAAGTTGTCATAGCCCTCTGTAATTTTGGGCATAGAGCCAACCGAGCAACGTAAACACGAGCGTTCCGATAATGGGTAGTGAATTCGTAATACAAAGAATGAAAACAATAACAGATTGAGAGTATCAGAAATGAGAATACGAAGAATAGGTATAAGAAGACAGTAATTGCCAGACGTCGTGTTTAAATGTAATGCGAAAAGCTGCCAAGACAAACGAAGAGAAAATAAACTGAAAACACGGATGGCAAGGCGAATGAACCACAGTTTGTCGCAAAGCCAGAGTCTTTTTGTGCTCTCGTCATTGTTACGTTTGTGCGTGTTCGTTCTTTTTTGTCGTCGAAAAAACAGAACCCGGCATTATTATACATCTGCAGGTTATACATACAAGCCAAGCTCTTATGAGTTTCGCGTAATCGCCGTCGGGTGGCGCCAGTAAGTCGATTAGCAGCCGCCAGTGTGAGCGCCCTTACAACGAGAATCTAGAATGACGCTAGTGGGCATTCGCATCCTTTGTTACGGCGAAATTGAAAAATAAATTGTTTCCTTCAGTTGCATACTGAACCTCGGGCTGATTGCGAGTTGGATAAAGTTTTGTGTCCCCCGGCGAATAAGCTAGGCGACAATGTTGTCAAAGTAAATTTGCATAAGGAAAACCGCCACATTTGCATCAAGTACACCGGTTTCATAATATATATATATATATCGAAACTCTATATACATATAATATCGAAACTCCAAATATATATATATATATATATATATATATATTTGGAGTTTCGATATTTCCCGCCTCTTATGAAATCATGGGCGATCATTTTCGTTGCAAACATTTCTACAGTCGTTCTTCCCTTATTATGCATTTATCCTGTATTTCTAATTTATTCAGGGACAATATAAAAATCGTCGGGCTTTTTAGCAAGCCTTTTATGGTCTATCGTCGAGTATAAGTTGTTGGAATATCTCAGTCGTGTGAGATTTATCAGTGAATGTCACGTCAGAACGCCCTCTAGGTATTCAACGTGACATTAGCCACTCCCACGCTTTACCGAACATTCGCTACCTGTCTTGGCTTTCATCGTCGACATTTTTGTTTCCCCTCCGACTCGCATGCTACTCAAATTCGCACTATGACGAGATTGGAATGCGATGGAATCCGAAATCCATTACGGCACGTTGTTTAACCTCTCTTAACCTAAAAGACGTGCAATTCGATCCGTATCTTGTTTCCTATATCGCATATATCTTCCTTGCGTCAGTTGGACTGAAATTTGCGAAAACAAAATGCAAGAATGGAACAAAAGAAGGTAAATTTTTTGTTTTTTGAGAAATACACGAAGCCTTCGGCAGTGCCATCTAGCGCCAGCTGTATAAAGTTATACCCAGAGCAGTAAAAAATGTTAACAATTTTTTCTAATTGTAAAGAATTAAAATAAAACTTGTGAAATTCGTTGATTCGATCACTATTATTGAACTTTTGTTATTTACACTTTTCACAATGATGAAATATTCTCACTTGAGAGGTTAGGTTCGCGCATCGACAAAACGTGAGACCTTTGATGATGCTGGACGTTTTCTAACGTCAATAACTTTTTCATTTCCTCGTTTTTTATCATCCGATCGCAGTTCGAATTTCTACGAAGCCCTTCGTTCTACCGCTTTGTGTCTTTCCACGTTGTTTCACGAAACTAATTAAAAATCCTCGTTGCCTCGAAAGCGGATCCTCGAGGGCTATCAAGAAGATGGTGCTTCGATCCCACGAACGAGACAAAAGAGATAGAGCTTCGCTGTTCTCGCTTCCGGTTTAACTACTTTTTTTCTCACGCTCGTTGCTCTCCTCGCGCGTACAGAGGGCGCCACTTTCGCGTGCTAATTAACGATCTCGTTATCTTCACGGACCGTTGCACCTATAGAGTTGGTGAAGCATCCATTCGATGCAGAACTGCCAGGTGTTGTAACTACGCATTCCAATCGCTTCTTTCACTTCCGCTCTAAGTATTTTCTCAATATTTCCTATCTTTTATTTGCTACATTTTTTTTACAATCTTCGATAATGACACATTTAAAAAAAAATATACAAGAAATCCTCTCCTAATTGTCCAAGTGTTTTTTCGACGATCTTCGTTGACCTCGAACGACCTTCAGTCTTCCGTTCCAAAGAAAATAAATACAACGTGAATGCTCGTAATTTTTCTGATCGTGACAGTTTTTTTTTTATTCGTACAGCCTTCTGTCCACTTACGTCATCTATGGCGAAACTTTCCAAGTTACGGTCGGCCAATCGCATCTCGTGTCTGTGATGGCATGGCGCGAATTGTCGCGCCCTCTTATTTTCACGTTTCATCGCTTCTCCCCTCCACCTGCCGCACCATTCGCGGAATATGTTTCGGGTGGCGCACAAGCCTCGAGTAGCTGAAATGTGAGACTTGATTACTTGGATGGCTGGCCGTTGAAAGCATTTCAGCAACAGGTTTTCCATACCCGCGTAGAGTACTGCGCGCGAAAGACAGAGTGAGAGAGATAGAGAGAGCGAGAGAGAGAGAACGAGAGAAAGAGGAAGATAGCGAATCCCGTTCTCGCCCGGCTCGTCAATTGGAACAAGTGTCATATATACGTCAAAAAGCTTCCCTAACCTCAATCTTTTGTTCGATAAGCGTAGAGAATATTGTGGACGGTAAGTTGTCGCGATGCTTTTTCGCTCGAGTTGAATTTTTGTTTTCGTACACTCGTTTATGTATTAATAATATTACTACTATAATAAATTAATAATAATTATAATAATAACAAAATGAATTAATGATGAATACAATAACAGTAATAATAATAATAATAATAATAACAATAACCAACATAAATTTTAGCCGATGTTCTTCATTTTCTGCTTTTGTTTATACAGGAAAACATTAGTTCAGTAATAACTGTGACATTAAAGATGAGTTTCAATAATAATAGTTATATTGTTTACGTGGATTGTACATAAATACCACGGGACATTAGTATGGCGAATTATTATGATGATCGGACGTTGATCCGCGAGTCGTTGAAGCGCTTGGGGCGGGGGTGTGTTGGATATTGGGTTAGTTCGGTGACAGGCATAGACACGGAAGCTTGCTCCTGCCGCCCTGCCTGCGTACGAAGGCATGGAGCGTGGCTCGCCGGGAGGATACGCTACGGAGTTGTGCTGGAGAGTGGGAGGTTCGGACTCAAGGGAGTGGGGGGAAAGACCGAGGCGACGGTACTTGTAGGTAGCGCTTGCGCACTATCGACGTTCACCAGGTGGAAGCACTTGCGCGTTCATTTTCGTTTCGTCTCTCTCTCTCGTATAAGAGACGTACAACCCTTGCTATAGCTGGTCAGTACTCGCCCGTCCGGGATCCGAGAACACTCGCGGAATTCGTTACTCAACAAAACAAACTTACGAATTATCGCATCGGTACGAAAAGATCGTCTTACAAACGACGTAAACGATCAATCGAACGATACAATGAGAGAAGATCGATCGTAATAATTACGATGAATCGTATCGCGATGAGAAACGTTAGTGCACCGTTCGCAAAAGTGTGCCGGGGAAAGAAACCCTCGGTGAGATTTTTCGTTACGTTCGTGGAGATCGTGTACGAATAGTTGTCACGGTGACAAAACGTCGGATTACGGACTATTCTCTCGCGGATATTCGCGAGTGCCGGAAACGACTCGCGGAAAACGAGGACGATACATAAACAAAAAAAAAACAAGTGGGGATGCGAGAGTGAAATGACGAACGAGCGAATAAACGCGGAGGCGAAGTGAGACAAACGAGAGAAATTGGTGCAGAGAGAGGCGGTTCTGCGGTAGGCGAGAAAGTGAGGTGTGAAAAATTGAGGAATTCTGGGAATAAGAAATGGTATATATATATATATACATATATATATATATATCGTAATGGTCGTTACGAGAGTCTGTGTCGAGACTATTTCTTTATTATTATTTTTTTCGTTGACCTTCCAAAGGACATTCGAGCAATTTCGTCCTAAAATTGAAAAAAATAAAATAAAACGTTAACGATAATAAAAATAGCATAATCATAACGCGTCTCGTGTCGTAAATATGAAAATAAAAATATTGACGTCCGCGAAGGGTGTTGACCGACATCCACTTTCGCGCCATATCGCCATCGCGGGGGATAAATATTTGTGAGGTTAACCCTCGATGTGTTGCCATCGAGCAAATTTGCCGACGGAATACTTTGTGCTCGGAAACGAAATATGCGGTCACGTGACATCTCGTTGAAATAAAAATCGCTATTATCGACGTTGATCGTTTGAAATAATTTTCACGGAAAATATTTCTCTCGTAACTTCCGGTTGGAAAAATTATTAACGTTTTTTTTTTTTTTTTTTTTTTTTGTGATATAGGGCGAATATCCGTTTCGAATTAATTCCAAACGATCGAATAACGATAAGTAAAATATGGAAAGGAAAAGAAAATAATTTATTACGTCAATAATATTGATAGATGAGTTTGATAATTTATGTAAACAGGAAAGCCGCGAAAATTGACACCTGCCACGGGGATGTTGATCGCGAGTCGCGCCGTATCGGATCGCGACGGGTAAAATATACGCCCCGAACATGCCTTTGAGCAAATTCGAACGCGATGCGCGTTTAAACATTGGAAATTCGATTCGCTCCTATAATTTCATCATCAAATTTCGCTCTCGTTGATAAAAAAAAAGAATTTTTTTTTTCTTTTTGTATGAACTTTCGTGGAAACAACGGTGATTGGTCTCATGACACGTATATCTAATTATTATTAAAAAAATTAATTAAATTAAGATTAAAAAAATTAATTATTAAAAAATTTTTTGAGTTATTAAAATTTTTCTAGAAAATTTTTGAAAATGTTTTTAAAATATTGCTCGAATTTTATGGCAAGAGTTCTTTGCGACGGTTAGAAGAATAAGTTTGTTTTTAGGAATTTTTTAAATTTATTAATTCCTATTTTTTATTATTTATTTTTACTAATTTAAATAGAATTTTAATTCACTATTTTTAAATGGATTGGGTTTGGGTTTAATTAAAGATATGTTATTGCAGATAGTAGCATTGTGTAAATTTTTATTGGAAAAAAAAAAAAAAAAAAAAAAAAAAAATGAAGTACGATCAATTATTTTTAACTGGTTTGCGCAATAACTCGAGCAATAATAATCAGATATGTAAACTTTTTACACACAATTTTTCCTAATTGTAATACCTATCATTAAGCATAGCCGTTTTATAAAATGACTATTTCTTAAAGCATCTTGATCGAAAACATTTTCTATAAAAACAATACTTTTATTTCCAACCGTCGCCATATTTCGCAAAATAAACAAAATCAAAAACGGCTATTCTACAAGATACCTATTACAATTACAAACAATGTCGTCCAACAATTTTACCTATCGCATTATTATTGCCCCAGTTATCGTTCGCACCAGTTCGAAAAACGTTATGTCAACAAAAAAATTATTTTACTTCAGCCATTGTTTTCTTTTCTTTCAATAAAAAATTACTTAAATCCACTTAAATATATGTAATATAACATATCTTTAATTTCGCCCAAATAAAATTAACCGAATTAAAGAAATTCATGAAATAAAAAAAGATTATTTTTCTGACCGTTGTTGTTTTGCCATAACACTCTTCTATTTTTTTTTCCTGTACCTAATCGCTATTTCCTTTTAGCGTGGCCATTTATGTTTGAGCTCGGTAGGGCGTAAAAATGTAAATAGAGGGAGAGGCGAATGCTGGAGCTTCTCGAAAGTCTGAGGACGACGGGGTCAAGGCGGGAAATCGATGCTCCATATACAAATTCTTCATCCCTCTCTTTTCACTCTCTATCTCTCTCTCTCTCTCTCTTCCTCATTCTCACACTTTGTTTGCTCTCGACCAACTCATAAACACGGTACGATTTACCCACCGTTTCTTCGAAACGAACTCTGGTCCGCGTTGAAATAAAAACAAAAAAAATAATAGAGAGATAGAGAAGAGATAAAGCAAAAAAATCGTTGCAGAATATAAAAGAAGATTCTTGGAAGGAAAGGATGAAACGAAGCAGCTTGAAAATTAGGACTCTCGACTCGCCATTAATTTCTTTGCGTTTGAAAAATTCCTATTTTTTTTCACCGAGTGTTTAATGTGCGGGTAAATAAATACTTTGTCGAGTGTGTTAGGAATAAATAAATTTGTATGATCGAGGAAAAAGGAAGAGATTGAGAACAAAATTGAAAAAAATAAATAAACAAATAAAAACTTTAACGCGCCAAAAATGGGAGTACCGGATGTCGAGCAGGCCAAGCGACGGCTTCAGGACATTCTTAGGAGAGCTCATCAGCTCGAGATACCGAGCAAGGAGGTAATATCGACGAGGACTGCACAAAAATTATTGGCGAGAACGAAGAACGCTCTCGCGTGGACGTTTCTCGTCGTTGCTTTCGTTCTTCTGCTGAGTGGCGTCGCTTACGCGCGTTGGCCGACGCAGGAGGTAGAGACCGTCAGGACTGTCCTCAGGCGATCGGTGAGCCACTTTTTATTTATTTTATCTATTTTTATTTTATTTTTATATTTTATTTTTTTTTTTTTTTTTTTGGTGGAAATTAATTCTATATCGTTCTGGACGAAAAGTAATTGCATTTTTGAACGATCGATACGTGGGTCTATTGATTGAAAAATAAACGCAGTTACTTTTTGGCCAAGGGTAAAAATGGAATAAAAATATTTTTTTAGAAATTTATTTTCGTCTCGATGCTCGATGATGTTTATTTTTTCTTTTTTTTGTCCATTAGCGAAACGTTAAAAATTATATTCGTTAAAAATAATCAAAATAGAAAACAAAAGAAAAATAAATATTAATGAAATTAATTATTGTCCAAATGTTTATTTTCGTTGAATTCTTTTCGAAATAGAAAATTTGAAAGGATGCTTCTCTTTTTACTCGAAGCAATTAAAACTACACAACAGATATTTTTTATCCGTTGAAAAGTTGAAAATTAGGAAAACAAATTTTCCTATTTTTCTCAAAATAAATTTAATTAACTTTGCGCTGGATAAAATTTGAAATTCCCGCGTGAAATATTTTGCCCTAAACTTCTCCTCTAAACAAAAAAACTCAGCTATCCTAAAACTCATAGGGTTTTTTTCGTTCCTAAAATCATAATTACAAAGTCTCGTCGAGGATCGAAATTGCTAGGTGACAAAATGACCGAGAAATCGGAAGCGTTTCGCGAGTAGACGATAAATAATGGGGGAGTAAAGGCGCGAGCGAGGGTACGAAGCTCTCTGCGTCGCTGGATGTCCCACAGAGTGGTCCACTGTGAGACTGGAAGAACTGGAGTGGAGGGTTGGGGAGGAGATGGTGTAAACAAAAAAAAGAAAGGGGCGTGGTGGGGGCAGTGGGGGAGGGGGTGGGGTCTGCTTTCTACCTCGAAACAGAGGATATTCCCTGGTGTGTGATGAAGAACTCGAGGAGGGGTTCCATGGACGAGAATTATCCGTGCGAAGGCTAAAGTGGGGCAAATTGGACCACCTAACAAAAGAAGCAAGCTCATTCTTCTCCACGTTCAAATTTAGTCAAACACTTTCGACAACCGCGATAGTGATTCGACTAAAAACTCTCAACGTCGAATAATTACTAGATAAACAAATTTAATAATCCCCACGGTTTGGAATAAAAACCGAAAAAATTAACAAATAATTACGCAATATTTTTGATAATTAATTCAAATCGATAAATTGACAAACGTTGAAGTTGATTGAATAATTTTATCCCCTGAGATTTATGAAATTAATATGTTTTTGTATATTTTTGTTTTACAGGTTTTTCCAACTGGTCCATTTTACCCCACCAATTTAGATTACACTCGTATAATGTGTATATGTATATATACGAGGATAACACACCCGTGAAACGGATAATACATATATGTATATATGCCAAAGGAGAGAAAAGCAGCGAAGCTTTTGTCAATTCGGGAAACGCATCTCTGGTCCTTTTGTTAATGAACGAGGATCGTCCAACGAATTCCACGCTTCCTACTTGCGTTATACACGCACATACGCATCCTCTCGACACAAACATACATCTATATGTGTATATATATATGTGTGTGTATGTATATGTATGTATGTATATGTATAGTGTGCAGACAATTCGAGGATCAAGAGAAAGCGAAAGAGAGGCGGAGAGGGGGGGGGGCATATGGCGGGCAGCGAGGGGGGAGGGGGGGGGCAGGGGCTTGAATGATAAGAGAGTACAACTCCTACAGTCACTAGTTGGTGGTAGATCGTAGTAGTAACCGTTGTGTCGTCGCACAGAGGGCAGATGGAGGCCAAAGAGAGAAAGAGAAAAAGCGTGAGAGAAAATGAGAGAGTGCGAGAGGGTGTGAGGGATGGGGGGAGAGAGAGAGAGAAACAAAGTCTCAAGATCGATGCAATTGTCAAGACGAGCGGAGAGGATCATTTGGCGGATTTCTCTGCCCAGAAACTACAACTGCCGACAATTTACTCTCTCCCTACTTTTTTTTTTTTTTTTTTTTTTTTCTAATTTTTTTTCTTCTTTCCAATTCTCCCTCCACCTACCTCTTGGTCCCTCATCGTCCCACCGATCTTTTTGTTCCCACTCTGTCCCATTCTCAACTTTTGCCGTCCTTTCTTCAATTTGCGTTGTCTCTCCGTGCGATTTCTTTTTCTTTCTCTTCTTTCGCTGTTTTTCTTTCTCTCTTACTTTCTTCTTTATTGTTTCACTTTAAGAGTTTTTATTTTTTATTTTATACTCGTTCCTTTGTTTTTTTTCTTCTTCTTTTTTTCTTGCCTCACTTATGGTTGTCAGACTCCCGTCGCACGACCACGGCTGGCTACGCTTCTTCGTGCTCGACATTGTAATCCGTGAATTTGTTTTTTTTTTTGTTCCTTGCCTTGCGTTTTTCAACGTTTCTCTGGTGTAATTTTTTTTCTTCTTCTTCTTTTTGCCTCGTTCTTAGAAGAAAAAAAAACAAACTCGGAGATAGTTTGCACGGGACGTCAGTTTGTACGACGCGTAGTCGGGAAACGCAAGTTTTTATTGGATTTCTTCTTGTTTCTTTGTTTTTTTTTGTCAAGTTTTTTTTTTATTTTCTCGATTACGAGGAAACGGTATTTTTTATCCGACGTTAGGACGTTTAGCGAGGAACGAATTGACGTTGAAACAAATTTATTTTGTTGAAATTGAGCGAGGCAGTGGCTCGGGGAAAAAATTAATTTGGCAACGAGCAGGTTTGAGAATTTTAACGATGAATTAATTTGATTAACGCGATGAGACTTTTGTTTGATTTGGAAATAAAAGTATTTTAATTTGGCTGATTAATGGCAAATTTTTGTTCGGACGAATGAAAAAAATATGTTTTATACGATGATTGGGGAGAATGTTTTTTTTTGGTTTTTTTTTGGGGGGTTGGAAATGGGAAAAATGAATTTATTTGGATTTGCATAAAGTTTGCTTCGATGAACTGAGGTACGATTTTGCAACGCAAATCGCGCAATTACCACGCTGCTAATGAATTTCATTCAATTAAAATAAGTTTACGTTCGTTCTGGATAAAACTTATATAAAGCGGTTAATTAACATTTTTTTACGTTTTCAATCGTTCGGTGAATTTAACAAAACGAAAAACTCAAATTTGCTACGTTATTGTTCGAGAAGTTAGATGATTTTTTTGTGTGTTTATACGAGAAAAGAGAATTGATTTTGTGTAATTGGGGATGTTTTTATTCGAGGAAAAAATGTATTCGATGATGGAAATTGAGTAATTAGTTTATTGCGAGGGGTTGTAATGAATTTAATTGGTAGGTAACTCACATTTAATTCATATAAAATTGATTGAATTTAATAAAATAGTGGTTTTTTTTATTTTAATTTATTTGCTTGTATCGATAACAATTTATACGATATATTTAATCTGATTAAAATGTGTTCGAGCATTGGGACGTGGATAATAAAAGCGATAATTATTCATAGAGAGGGAATATTTTATTTAAGGTAGTCGCATCGTTGGGTGGGGGATTAAAATTTTATTCCCGTTTTTTCTCACATTGGAAATGGACCAACCGTTAAAGTTCATTAAGAAAAGTTGTTGCAAATCGACTGAAGAACAATATACTCAAAATTCAAATTGATCCTACGTAAAGTTTATTTGTTATATAATAAACAAAATCATGAATTTTGTTTTCCATAAGATTTGTTATAAAAACTAATCGAAGCTTCTTCGATGTCGTATAAAAATGTGTGCAAAATTTCAACAGGCTTCATCGACCAAATAATCGAGATGCTTGTTGTATAATGTTGCAATATTTAAGGTAGTCGCATCGTTGGGTGGGGGATCAAAATTTTATTCCCGTTTTTTCTCACATTGGAAATGGACCAAGCGTTAAAGTTCATTAAGAAAAGTTATTGCAAATCGACTGAAGAACAATATACTCAAAATTCAAATTGATCCTACGTAAAGTTTATTTGTTATATAATAAACAAAATCATGAATTTTGTTTTTCATAAGTTTTGTTACAAAAACTAATCGAAGCTTCTTCTATGTCGTATAAAAATGTGTGCAAAATTTCAACAGGCTTCATCAACCAAATAATCGAGATACTCGTTGTATAACGTTGCGATATTTAACACGGGTTCTTATGGGAGATAGTGAAAAATTACGATTTTCAAGAATAAATATCGTGAGTTTTGAGTCGATAAAGGCTTTTGAAGTTTTATAAACATGTACATATGACATCAAAGAACGTTTTTGCAAATTTTCAGTGAAATCTAACGGAAACATTGTAACGATATGGGATTACTTTAATAGGGAAATATAGCTTTTTGGGAAGAAACTCTGTGATAATATCGATCCACTTCGTGATAAATGTCTACTATGATATGCTAAATATAATCCTTAGTGAGAGTTCAGGAGGGAAAACTTTTTGTATAGCTGCTACCTTCTGGTTTTACTTTTACATGTAACGTGTAGTTTTATATATAAATGTATACAGCTCAAGCTCATGTATAGTTGAATAAAATCGAGGCAGTCCCCGGTCGCAAACGAAATTGATGCAGCAAAACTTATCCCCGAGCTTGGAGTTTCGAGATTGAACCATCTTGAAATCGTATTTTTCCCGAGTGTCACACGAAACCGTGGGAATTTTCATGTCGAGTGGGATAAAACTATCGGTTATGTATCAAACGATTCTGATCGATTAGGGAAATTTTACGAAAGTTAAGTATTTTTAGTACTTTGTCTGGGAAAACGAGAAAACTAAATATTCACGTTTTTTCGTCTTTCGACGGATAAATTTCAATTAATCGAGATTAAAAATGTGAGATTTGTGTTGTACGGGAAATTTCCGATTTCGTAATTACCCTACAAAGACTTTTGGGACGAAAAAAAAATTTGTGCTGATAGTCGACATTCGTATTCGTACTTTCCTGACTTTGGGGGGTCCGGAGGGGGTCAAGATTTGTTTTCGTCCAAAAAGGGTTTGTAGCATCATTTCCGAATCGGAAATTTCCCGCGTGACACAAATATGATGAAATAAAGGCATTTTGGAGCAAACAAAGTTTAGCCTCATCGCTTGGGCCTTTTTTCATAGCTTCCTATGAGTCCCAAAAATCGCGATTTTCAAAAAGTCGCCACGACCACAAAAATTGAGCTATCCGGATGTTCCTTAGCTCATTCCTCTCGTCTCACCGTCTCCTTCAAAAAGTTACTCGTATAATTTTCTGTCGAACTAACAAAAATAAAGATACAGCGTCACAAAAACAGGATATTTGTCTTTTTTACAATTTATCAGTGTAAATATAGAAAACCTCAATATTCCATCGATAAAAAACTCAATATTTGCGTAAATTGCAATACCTATATTAAAATTATAATGGTAATATTCGTGTTGCACGAGAAATTTCCGATTCTTCAGTCTCCTTATAAATTTTTTCCAACGACAAAGATTTTTTTATCCCCCTCAGACTCGATTCTCCAGAAGCCAAGAAGAATCTGGTCGGCTTATCGTTAGGCTAGATCGAGGGTCTTTATGGTGAACCATCAAACGAACCATTGGATCTAACAAACTTTTAAATTCTCTTTGTTCCTAGTACTTACCTTAATGTACTCGTTATCCTCCTACGTGTATTATCATTATAAATTATTTTTCGTCCTCGCAGTAATTAATTTTCGATCGTCGAACGTAAGACAGCGTGTCCCTACTATTTTATATCTCTCCATATTTACCTTCCTCTACGCGGATACGAAATTCCCATCGGAAACTTATCGAGGAATTCCGGAGCCAAAGGAATTTTAATATCGTCTCTTTGTCGGTTTCCCCAAAGTGCCGAAAGGGATCGCAGACTCTCTCGTTTCTCGTTTCCAGCAAACATTTACTCTCACGCTGCTGAAACCCAAAATCCCATTTCGACCTCAAAAACAAAGAAACTAAAAACATTCGCTAGAAAAGAAAATCCCAAAAAAAACCAATCTCAAAGTAAAACAAAACTAAAATAAATAAACAAACTAATGCAAAGAAGTGAAATTAACTCTAAATCGTCGGAATTTTAATGAAAACAAAAATAAACAAAAAAAAAGAAATCTTAATTACAAACTTTGAAAATATGATAAAAAGAGACCGGAGGAGAGGGCGTGTAAATTTGCCAAAAAGGGGGTCCATCTACGATATTTCGTTCCCAATTTCTCTCTGCTTCTTTCCATCCCGGCTGAAAATTCGTGCCAAGTTTTACAATTTACATGCTTTAATTTGTCTCTCGTTTGCCCGCGTTTCTCAAAATACACACACAAACATCCCCCGTCTCTTTCCTCGTAGTCGACGTAATTCGGCTTAGCGGCGGGTCGGTATGATTTCTCTTTGCTGTGGACCGTTCAAACATAATTACGAATGCATCTGCACGAATCGCGAAGGTTATACCAGAATGTCCTTGCGTCCCGAGATCCTACTTTCGTCTACGTCGTTCTACCTCCCGTTTAAACCTAATATAAAATCCTCTAAATCGCGTATTAACGCGTGTAAATATAAAGGCGCGCCTCTGCCGATTCCTTTATAATTTATTAAATTTTTCAAAATTACCTTTATACTCGATATTTTCATTTCTCGTCTCGTTTCTTCCCTTAAATTTCAAAGTTTTCGTATAATTTCATTTAATTATAAGGAAATTTAATTTATTCGTATCGTTGATTTCGTTTTAGAAAATTCCATGGATTCGTGGATGATAATACCAAAAATTCTGCAAAAATTCTTATATGTACGATTATTTGAAGACGACAGGGATGGTTACGCGGTCACTGGGCGGTTCGGGTAATCGCTGAAGTTAAGCAGCATTCCGCGCCGCCACTACTTGGTGCGGTGACCGCTTGGCGAAATACGCTGTGGCTAGTCGAATCGTTGAGTACGAGACAAGGGAGGAAGGGGGTTCATTTTTCCGGACGATTCCCCGCTATAGGGACAAAATTAGACTTTGAACGAGGCGACGACGATACTTAAGGGGGAGTTTTCCTGCAGTCTTCTTCCACCCTTGGGCTAATTGCATCACGGTGTAAAAAGTCGTCTGCTTTAAGCGCCAGGAAAGTTAGGTTAGGGCGAGCGAAATGCGGAACAGGGGTTGGCAAAAAGGGATTAAGGGGCGAGTTGCAAAAATCCGAAAGAATTAAAAAAAAAATACAATATTCGTTAACTTTGTGTATTTACTAGTATAACGTTTAAGGTAGTCCTATCGTTGGGTGGGGGATTAAAATTTTATTCCCATTTTTTCTCCCATTGGAAGTGGACCAAGCGTTAAAGTTCATTAAGAAAAGTTGTTACAAATCGACTAAAGAACAACATACTCAAAATTCAAATTGATCCTACGGAAAGTTTATTTGTTATATAATAAACAAAATCATGAATTTCGTTTTCCATAAGATTTGTTATAAAAACTAATCGAAGCTTCTTTAACCCTTGTGTTCGCACCCGGGTACCCGGGTGCCCACCACGGTACATTTTTTAATTTAACTTGGTCAAAAATAGAAATTTCAGCAAAAACCTCCGGATCCTCGTTATTCAACTCAATTGTAAGCAGGTGATTCGTTTGGAATAAAATAATTTGTTTAATTACTAAGAAAAAATCGAGTGTGAAGTATATATACGTCACGGACGCACCCGGGTACCCCGGTACCCACCTCGCAAAAAAAATCATTTTGAGTGGATTATTGGTTTGGGATATTTTATTTTATTAGAATACGTCGAATATGGTTTGTGATAATACGAAATACATCAAAATAAATGTAGAAAATTAATTAGCCTCTGCATTCGTGACACTTCGCTAAGGTTGTAGCATGTTCATCGCAGACAGGTTTGTTGCAATCGCAGCATGACTTTCGTGTCTTTCTCCTCCTCTTTATTGCTGCTTTGTAGCAAATATGACAGGAGCCAGTGACTTTTATCCTTCCTGACATATCGCGTTCATTAGCAGGATTTGGAGCGATGTCCACGGGATTTAATGACCGCCCGATCACACTTTCAATGGCGATTTTTGTACTGTAATTTCGCATTATTTGAACGTTTTGTGACCGGTTCTCAATTACTGGTTTTGCCAGTTCTTCACTCAATTGGCGCATAAATAGTCGTCGTTGGTTTGTTCTCTTCGGAGTCATCTTATTATTTTCGTAATAAATTAAATAGGACGCGAGTGAGCTAATATCCAGCATATTGTAGAACAGAGCTACCGGCCATCTCAGAGTACGACGTTGCGTATTGTATCGAGTGCACATTTGGTCCATAGTATCAACGCCAGCTTTATATTTATTGTAGTATGTTATAATGACTGGTTTTTTTTACTGTCATCATTTACAGCTCTGTCGGAATGCATAGTCGACAACATAATTACGGCTTTATTTTTCTTTGGCACGTATGAGCACATCGTGACGCTTTCACTGAAAGCAAACTCAGTCGAGTATACTTCTCTCGACTTATGCGGAGCCATGACACTTGGAACATAAGATTTATTTTTTCTCAAAGTGCCAGCGACAGTTAAATTCCATGAAAGCATGTGTTCGGCAAGGGGTAACGTTGTAAAAAAATTGTCCATGGTAATATTTCTACCACTGCCTCGGTACGGAGCTGCAAGCTCTTTTACGACTCGTTCTCCCTGATTTTTTTCTCGAACATCACCCTGACAATTTGACGGCCCCTGCCAGACTATATAGTGATGTCTATTTATAGAAATAACGATTTAGGAATCGATTTCAGAGCCGTACTATTTGAAAAGCGAAGAAAAATAAGAGGTGGGTACCCGGGTACCCCGGGTGCGTAACAACGTAGGTAAAGTTGGGTGCGAACACAAGGGTTAATGTCATATAAAAATGTGTGCAAAATTTCAACAGTCTTCATCGACCAAATGATCGAGATACTCGTTGTATAATGTTGCAATATTTAAGGTAGTCCTATCGTTGGGTGGGGGATTCAAATTTTATTCCCATTTTTTCTCACATTGGAAGTGGACCAAGCGTTAAAGTTCATTAAGAAAAGTTGTTGCAAATCGACTAAAGAACAACATACTCAAAATTCAAATTGATCCTACGGAAAGTTTATTTGTTATATAATAAACAAAATCATGAATTTTGTTTTCCATAAGATTTATTATAAAAACTAATCGAAGCTTCTTTAATGTCATATAAAAATGTGTGCAAAATTTCAACAGTCTTCATCGATTAAATGATCGACATACTCGTTGTATAATGTTGGAATATTTAACACGGGCTCTTATGGGAGATAGCGAAAAGTGACGATTTTCAAGAATAAATATCGTGATTTTTGAGTCGACAAAGGCCTCTGAAATTTTACACGCATATACATATGACATCAAAGAATGTTGCTGCAAATTTTCAGTGAAATCTAACGGAAACGCTGTAACGATAGGACTACCTTAAGCGTCAGGAAAGTTAGGTTAGGGCGATGCGAAATGCGGAACAAGGTTTGGCAAAAAAAGGGATTAAGGGGCGACTTGCAAAAATCCGAAAGAATTTAAAAAATAAAAAATTACAATACACGTTAACTTTGTGTATTTACTAGTATAACGTTTAAATGTTTGTATATAATAGCGCTTATAACGATCGAGCGCTAGGGTAATATTACGAGCACTTTCCATTATTATACCTTGTCCACTTTACAATTCATATTTGCACCGAAATTATTTATACATTTCGCTGCCAGCGTTGAGCGCGATAATCTTTCTTGTTCCTCCACCCTTTGGTAAACGTAATTCGTATAACACGAATTACACCTGACAATTTTTCATTCCAACGTGCCGACGTGTAACTCCCCGCCATTTTCCACTTTTGTATATTTGTTATTTGCAATTCTGTTTTTACGAGAGGCTTGATGATATTTTTGATACAATGGCGGAACGAAGATTATTATGGATGAATAAAGGTTGTAGGAGCATGCTGCTGGCATCTTCTTTGCTCCACCGTGTGTGAATTAACAAAGGAACAAAGATGTTAATTAAAAGCTTGTATCAAAGGAAACCACGTCGAGGCTCGTTGAACTCGAAAGTTTTTGTAATATTAAATTCTTTTATTCACTCCCACCCTCTTCGGTTTGAACAAAAAGAAATGTTCTAGTAAACTCGACGGCTAATTTTCATAATGAGGTAATTACACTTTGCCATGATGCTCGTTCATCGTTGTGTACGTTGGTCGTTTTACCATCGAAAATAACGACGTTGAAAAATTAATTTAGCGATTCAGTAAAAATCTTCGTTTATAATGTCGTCAATCTTATATATCAAATGAAGGAATGTCTGTTTGTTTGTTTGTTTGTTTGTCACGAGTAAGCTCCTATACCATTTATCCGATTGCGATGAAAATTTGGTGAATTGTAGTCCGCACTCCCGAGAAGGTTTCTGCGTTAGTAGAATAATTTTTTTTGCCAAAATAAAAGCGTACGGGGCAAAACAAAATTAACATTTATGTATATCTATATATAGAGATTATTTGACAGCTGTCAAAGTATGCTACCAAAATTAGAAGCGAAATAAAAGACACGCATTTGTTTTAACGACACGATCGACTCGATATTACACATATCGATTGCATAATTCATTTGACAGCGAACGTCAAATTAAGGAGGTTTATCTGGGTTCGAGTATGTCAAAAGAAAAATTTGTGTGACAAGCGTAGTCAATTCAGCATGTTTGACGGTGCCGCGAATGCTTAACCTCGCAAAAATTACTATTATTCGAGACAAATTAATTTATTATGAATCTCATGAGTACTTAATCAATTTTATGAAGCTCTACAAATGTTCCTTCGATATTGTTTTATTAATTCTGCAATTTTGGTCAAAAACTGTTTGTCAATGGTTGTGAATTTAATGTTCGTAGACGGAAAAACCACTGAAACCCATAAAGGTACGTGTTAATTTAGGAACAATATGTTTTTATTTATGTCTCGCGAACAAGGTATCCTCGAGTCTTAAAATTTGAAGAACATGACTTTATCGATACTGATAACTATATTGTGATCTTTTAATCAATATATGTTTGTTAATTCGCTGTCCAGATAAATTTCCTTAATCGTGACATTAAATCGGGAAACGATTGGAAGATATGCACGTCAGTCACAAATGAAAAATACATTACGACGTTCAGAAACGGACGAGCAACGAGAAGCAAGACAGGAAACAGTTAGAGTACGTACGACTACGTTCAAACTTTCCTAAAATAATAGCAACAACAGACGAATTGATTAACAAAGTTTTTGAAAATATTGTACTTAACTGCAAAAAACATAAGTGGTTAAAGGAACGTGCTATATTAGCACCAAAAACACCAATGTCAATTATATAAATTTCACGATTCAAAAGAGAATATCATGAGAAGCTAAAACGTACAAGTCGATTGCTGCTTTTATTAATCAAGAATAATTTGTTAATTATCCAACTGAATTCCTGAATTTGTTTCATTTACCAGGTATAGCGCCGCACGTTGTAACATTAAAAATGGGCGTGCCTATCATACTTTTACGAAACATCAATCCACCACGACTTTGCAACGATACTGGGCTTCCAGGGAAAAATATGATGAACAATATCAACGAAACTACGATTTGAAGGAAAAGATGATGTACTGTTGTCACGTATCCCAGTGATACCAAAATATATGCCATTCGATTTCAAACGTTTGCAGTTCCCAGTGCGACTCGCATTTGCAATGTTCACCAACGAAGCACGGAGACAATCGCTAAAAATGTGTATAGTAATAGATTATATTTGGAAAGTTCATGTTTCACACATGGAGAGAAAAACAAAAAATATTGTGTGTCAAATGAATTATGACACCAAAACGGCGTTGCGACGCATGCCGGGTACCGCATAATAATTAATAGAAATCGAAAGACGAAGATAGTGGAGAAATTCAAATTCACGAGCAAAAAATTCCTATAAACAAATTGTTTTTTTTTTTGTATATCGTCCGTAGCGAAATGTCCAATCCAAATTAAAAAATTAATTTCGTTATTTACTAATAATCTCGATAATAATTAACAGAAATAAAAAAAACAAAGACAGTTAAAAAATTCCCATTCGCCAGAAAAACAAATTAGTAACAGTTACATTCCTTTATTTTCTTTTTTAATTCTTTATACCGGGATAATTTTTCACTTCCGGTTAGCCGTGAGTCCAATCTCCAGCGGTGAGATTATTCGGTAAGAACGAAAGCGTAAAAAGACAAAGAAAAAAAAAAGAACGAGAAGATGGAAGAAAAAAATGTCGTCGCGAGTTTCGTAGTAGCTAGTTTGGAAAGACCCGGTGAGCCAAAATCCCAGAAGGTACGAGTATGATAGCTAGGAAGCTGGCAACCCTCTCTCCTCGAAATATGAGGCAGAGGGTGGCTGCCAGTGGAGGGAGGGAAGGCTTGATGTCCGGAGATTTTAATTAGGATAACCACGAGCTACGCTTCTGAATATTACATTAGCACGGGACGAGCCTGTCTGGGAGGGTCGCCAGGCGTTTTCCCTCTAAACAAATAACCTCCCTTATTCCCACCCCTGCTCACTCTTACTATCTCCCTCTCTCTTTTTTCCTTTTTCTCTCTCAAGCTCGCTCACTCTTGGACTCTCTCTCTCTTTTTCCCTTTCTCTCTCTCTCTCTCCCTTCGCATCTACCGTTGCGTATCTCTAGAGCCCTTAACCCGACCGCATCACCTCACTCGTGGAAAAAAATCATCCTAGTCTCGCGCACGGGGCTCGAGTTTGCAAAGTTATATCCAGCAAAAAAACGTCTATTTAATTAATCTAATTTGTAGGCTCTCCTGTTTCTTTTTCTTTCTCGAATACGTTTTTTTTCCCTTCGCTTTTTCTTTTTATTACTTTTCTCACAGATTATCGATTTTAACGTGGCAGTCACCGGCAATGTCACGCCACATTGCACGTCGGGACGTTTTTTTTTATCGTACCTGGGATCGGCAGTAAATTCGCTCTATTTGTAGAAACTGCATCGTGTTCGTTAATGTCTTCGTACGGAACGTAAGTTTCTTATCGACGGTGATAGAAATAAAAACCCTTGATCGTATCGAATTAAAAAAAATGATCGTATAAGATTTATTCGATTGTAATTTTGTTCAATTGCGACAAAAATAAAACGATTTTATACGATGAACGATTATTTTAGCGATTGTAGGATTTTGCTTACATACCGTCAAAGAGGGCAACTTTGACATTGCGGGTAACTTTGACAGATTTTGGGGCTTATTTGACACTGCGTTAAATGTATGCGCAATGACAGTCCGCATGACATCCTGAAATCGACCAATCCTGTCTATGAATGTGTGGTGTGCGAAAATACACAATAATTCTTCCTTAATATTTTTCTATTCTTTCCAATTCGTTGTTCCAGTTTATTATAAAGTTGATTCTAATGTTGTTAAACTCGATTTTGAGTGACTCTGTGATAATACATAATGTAAGACTGATAATATAAAACTTATAAAAGATTTATGATATAAGACCGATGTCAATAAAAATAATAAGATCGATTAAGGTAGTCCTATCGTTACAGCGTTTCCGTTAGATTTCACTGAAAATTTGCAGAAACATTCTTTGATGTCATATGTATATGTGTGTAAAATTTCAGGGACCTTTATCGACTCAAAAATCACGATATTTATTCTTGAAAATCGTCACTTTTCGCAATCACCCATAAGAGCCCGTGTTAAATATCGCAACATTATACAACGAGTATCTCGATCATTTGGTCGATGAAGACTGTTGAAATTTTGCACACATTTTTATATGACATCGAAGAAGCTTCGATTAGTTTTTATAACAAATCTTATGGAAAACAAAATTCATGATTTTGTTTATTATATAACAAATAAACTTTCCGTAGGATCAATTTAAATTTTGAGTATGTTGTTCTTTAGTCGATTTCCAACAACTTTTCTTAATGAACTTTAACGCTTGGTCCACTTCCAATGTGAGAAAAAACGGTAATCAAATTTTAATCCCCCACTCAACGATACGACTACCTTAAAGTGCCTATAATAGTCCCTTAGGTACTTCGTATTTGCATGTAAAATGTTTCATTAATAAAGATGACAATTCGATAGTAAAAAATTGTTATTTTTCATTTAATTTTATGTAGAATGCATAAAATATTAACTTTGTTATCAAAACGATGTCAAACGTAATCATTACGCTTTGAATCCTCGACATAAATTGCATTTTAATGCCTTGTCAAAGAAGTCCCTTACCGAGATAACTTTGACATTTTTTTGAAAATATATAAAAAAAATAGTCGGGGAGTGGAAGGGCTTGACTTTCTTATACATTTCATAGCCAAAGAACACATTGGTATAATGGAACAAAAAAAATAGGATTTAGGATGTTAAACAAAAGTTACATACAAATAACTTCCAAAACCTTTCAAAGTAGCCCTCTTTGATAGTAACTTTGCGTATGAGACAAAAAATCTAGGAACGTTTGATCGCGAAGGAAGTAATAAAATCATAGTGTAGTCATAGTGCTCGATATTTCCCATCTTGTTATTGTTAATTTTCTTCAATCGTCTTTGTGTCTCTAATGCGAGTCCCTTGATTTAGGTATCTAGCCTTACCATTAATATATTCCTGAGTCGAATCCGACAATTCTACAACGTATTCACTGTTTCAAATGCCAATTAGGTAACGTATTGTACGTTTGAAGCGGTGGCTGTAGCGTTAGGGCCCGTCGTACAAACCATCGCCACCGCGTCACTAGTGGCAGCACATGCAACAGCGAGAGCGAAAGAGGCCGGCTGGAGAGAGTGACGTGGATAGACGGCGCGCGGACCGCGATAGAAGCGGAGAAGTGGGATGAAACGGTGGCGCACTTGGCAACCAGGTAGCGCCACTGGCATCGCTAATACGAGAATAGCAAGTTGGTCGCTTAATTACGTATGTAAATTACAGAGAGACGGTAGAATGAGAGACGTAACCCGGGGGCGTTGTAGGTGTGGTTGCCCACCGAACAGACAGAGAACCGCCAAGTTCTCTGTGCTCGAGTACAACGAAGGAAATGGGTATACATTGAACAAAGTTCCAGACTATGGACCGCCAAATCCATTTCTATAACACCTGCCATCGGGCCTTGGAATCGTATTTCACAGGCGTCTCCTTTTCTTTGACACGATATACGATACTTTGCTCAAAGTGCTCGAGTAATTTATAGAGAAAAAAAACAAAAAAACGAAATCGATCGAGTCGTTTCCAAGGATCTTTTTATTCTTTGTTTTTCTTAATATTCAATGAGACGAATAAATAAATTCGTAATAAATAAATAAAGGCTAGTATCGACGGAGGTTTTCTGCAGTTTTTGCGTAGCCTTCTAAAACCCCGAAAAGTGTATACAAGTAAAATTCCCTAGATAGATAGTTAATAAATAAATAAATAGAGCGATTAATTTTTGTATTTTCCCTCTCGCCTCGTTCATCTTAACGACTTGGCCCACATCCCCCAACGTGTATGGATTATCTTCAGTAAACCTCCGCAGTGTAGTACATAGTTCCTCCGCCAGAGTACGCCAGTGGCAAGAAGGAATAACTAGTGCCCTTTTCTAAAAAATTTGATCAATGTACAAAATGCGTTTGCGCATGTGCGAGAGAAAGAGAGATCGAGAGGTTCCAGATTGTTAAAATACATACAGGGAAAATGAATAAGAACAATAGTCGCATCCACTAATGGGTAACACATTACAGTCCCGGGGACTCTCGCCCCATCTACCAAGAGGTTTGAGTCACGCGACGTACGGTTGTCTCGGTCGTTTGTTCACCCTGTGCTTTGTATAACAGTATTTTTCCCTCCTTATCTACCTCGAACTATCGCTCTTTTTTTGTTCACGCTTTATGCGCGCGAATTTTCTTGGAAAGTAAGCGCAGTCCCGGTAATTGGCCGTCACCTTTTTTCCATTACTTTATTTCTACGAAACTTGGTCGTACGACCAAGATGCGAGAGGCAAGTGAGCGATCGTCTTAGCCAATTTTTTTTCTTCTCCCTTTCTCTCTCTCTCACACACTCTTTCTTTCATTTTCCTTTCCTCCTTCTTTTTTCGATTCAATCTCGGAATAAAAAATAGATTCAAGATCCGGCACGCCGTTACTTTTTTATGAGTTGAAACAAAGCGACGAGATGTTAATTAAGATTGAGATTCGTTTCTTTTTCGTTTTCTTCTCCTTCCCTCTTTCATCCCCAATTTCCAGAGAGGAAATTCGAGGTGGAAAAAGGTGTGACGAACGGTTGAATTCTATTGTCGGGGATGAAAATGTTTTTGAACAATTTCTACTCGGATTTGATGGGCGAGAGAAAAATCGTATAATAACATTATTATGCTTATCTCTCTCCCTCTCTCTCCCTCCCTTCCTCTTTCTCCCTCTCTCTCTCTCACATATATGTATACACGTATACGAATGTAAAATCACCATAAGAGAACGATCGGATAGTTTACGTCGTCCTTTGGCGAAAACTCAACCCCCGAGCTTTCCGTATGGCACGAAGACCCCCATTATATCGTTCGTCGAACGGTAAATAGCGAAATGCTTTGTAAAACGGCAGGAGTTGCACCCTCGGGGATATAGCCGCGATTTATGCACAGCCCGAGCTTTTCGAATCTTCTCACTGGTGGGCGCTTTATCTCTTTTGAGCACTCCCTTTCTCTCTCTCTTTCTCTTCCTTCCTTTTTCCTCCCTTTTCCCCTTCCGCTTATTCTTTACACCGGATTTTCCCATGGCAATTTTTCAGTATATTCACCCTCTTACTCTTTCGCTCTCTTATTCTTTCTCTCTCTCTATCTCTCTTTCTTTCTCCAACGTTGCGTGTTACGCGTTTGAAATATAATACGACGTCGTTTTGTAAATATTTTATGAAATTTATCCTTTTTCCATTGAGAAAGGGGGAAGGAGGGATAAATGAAGATTGAGTGTGGGATTTAGGGAGTAAAGATAGAAAGAGAAGTCTTTTTGTTTATTCTTTCTTTTTATTTTGGACAAACAAGCTTGATTTCGTTATTGATAAATTTTTTGGTGCATTGATGTCGTTTGGTAAATATTTTATGAAATTTATCCTTTTTCCATTGAGAAAGGGGGAACGAGGGATAAATGAAGATTGACTGTGGGATTTAGGGAGTAAAGCTAGAAAGAGAAGTCTTTTTGTTTATTCTTTCTTTTTATTTTCGACAAACAAGTTTGATTTCGTTATTGATAAATTTTTTGGTTCATTGATGTCGTTTTGTAAATATTTTATGAAAATTATCCTTTTTCCATTGAAAAAGGGGGAAAGAGGGATAAATGAAGATTGATTGTGGGGTTTAGGGAGTAAAGATAAAAAGAGAAGTCTTTTTGTTTATTCTTTCTTTTTATTTTGGACAAACGAGCTTGATTTCCTTATTGATAAATTTTTTGGTTCATTGATGTCGTTTGGTAAATATTGTATGAAATTTATCCTTTTTCCATTGAGAAAGGGGGAAGGAGGGATAAATGAAGATTGACTGTGGGATTTTGGGAGTAAAGATAGAAAGAGAAGTCTTTTTGTTTATTCTTTCTTTTTATTTTGGACAAACAAGCTTGATTTCCTTATTGATAAATTTTTTGGTTCATTGAAACATTTGGATAAAATTGTTAAATTCTCAACAGGTAGAAAAGGAACCAACTTCACTTGTGCCGACGAATACAATTCCATCTGTTTGATATTTTTATCCGAAAACGTTGAATTAAAAATATTTATTATTTTTAGCGTTTCCTTTTTTTTTTATGAAATATTTATTTCGCTACGTTTTTCGCGTTGAAAATGGAAGAAAAACCTTAACGGAAGACAAATGTTGGACTACCTCAACCTCCAGCTTAATTTTTTACAATATTTTCGTCACGTAAACGGTATAAACACGAAAAAAGATATAAAAAAACAAATAAAAATAAAATGAAAAGGAAGATAACAAGTAAAAGTAGCGACTTTCGTCGTAGACATTTGACTTTTGACTTCGTTTTATCTACTTTTGACCCTAAATCGGCTGGTCGTTTTTTCGCGTCACGTTTTTCGTCGTAACACGAAGGCGCGTGACTTTTTCTTGTACCGTCGGAAACGAGAGAGAGAGCGAGCGAGAGAGACGGAGAGAAAGCAACCAACCGAAACACAAGGGTACAAGGGGGGTGAGAGTCGAAATGATCGACGAGACCAGCGCGAGAAAAGACACTGACAAAGAGGAAAGTAGAGTTCCTCTTTCGGTATTCGAGTCTCGCGCGACTAACATAACTCTGTTGGATAAAAAGAGAGAGAGAGGGAGAGAACTAAAGTCTCGAACGAGGGTTGAAATGGCTCAAGTAAAAGGAAGAAAGAGAGGAAGAGAGCCAAAGAGAGAGAGAGAGAGAGAAGAAAAGAGAAATTTAGCGCTCGAGAGAAAAGATGAGCCACCGGGTGACGCGAACGTATCTTCCGGTCGTCACGCGTTCCACCCTTGAGGAAGGGGCGCAAGGGGGGGGGGATACAGCCGCGAATCGTCGCGGACGAGCGAGAGAATTTCGTCCCTCGTACCAACGACAGGGACTTTATATTATCCCGGTTGAACAAAGCTTGACTCAAAAAAAAACAGAAAGAAAAAAAAGGAAAAAAAAAGAACTTTTTCACAACTCTTCGGGATGTATTACGGGTGTGCCGTAAAAGTTATTCCGTTCTTCTTTTCGCGCGCAAACATCGCGGGATGCCTCTCTGTCTCTCGTAACCTTTCTTTTTTTTTTTTTTCGTTTTTTTTTGCCTCATCCATTTGGACAATGTCGATTCTCGCTTCGCCCTCGTTCCATTGCTTTTGCCTCACCTTTCTTGCTTTTTTGGTTTGCTTTTTTGCTTTTCGTTCCTATTTTTTGGTCTCTAACCGAGATGACGCTTCGGTGATATAAAAATAAAAGCCTTTGTTGGCTCATCCGGTTTTGTCTTCTCTCTCTCTCTCTCTCTCTCTCTCTCTCTCTCTCTCTCTCTCTCTCTCTCTCTCTCTTCTCTCTTTCTGTCTCTGTTTCCGTTCTTTTGGACCTGACGAATATTTCAGCCGGTAAAACTATGAGATCGTTTCGAGAGTATGCTTCGAACTTCTCTCTCTCTCTCTCTCTCTCCCTCACACACATACACACACACACACACACATACATACATACACAGAGTTTCGCGCGAAACGCTTTCGTTGGCAAACAGAAAGACCGGCGTGTGTATAAGCTCGAAAATCCACGATGACGATAAAGCACGTATCGTATCCTCGGTCTCTTGAACTGCAGTTTCTACGACCCGCAGCATCCTCATCCCCGTTCCAACTATTTATCTTTCTTCCGGTGCATCAGCCATGTTTATCAACGTGTATCGTCATAATTGTCCATTTTGGACACTCCGTATAACGAATAATTTCACGTTGAAACAATTTTCCTTTGATTTGTAACATTTTCATTTTCACTTTGATTTACAACATTTTCTTTTTTACTTTGGATTTACACACATTTTCGGAAACGCAAAATATCGAATTTTTCTTTGTTTATTGAAAAATTATATTTAACAAAGAAACACGGACACTGGCAAGAATCGACCGTTGGATATTTTCATTTTCGTACACAAAAAAAACTCAAAGAGAGTTTGGAAAATATTTCAAAACTCTCTGGGAGAACAAAATAATTATAATTTTTTTAATACTTATCACAGCTTTTCCTTTTTCCATTCCTTCGGAAAAATACGAATTTCAGAAATTTTCTCATATTTTTCCTCGAGATAAAAAGGAGTCGAGGGAAGAATGAAAAAAAAAAAAAAAAAAAAAAAAAAAATGCACATTTTTAAAGATATCTTCAAGATTTTTACGTCGCTTCTCCAGCAAAATTCTCAGATTTTTTGTTTTTGTGCTTTTTTTTTCTTTGTAGATTCTCGAGGAATTCTCGAGACAAAAATTTGTTCTCGCGAAAAAGGAGATCCCGTATGAACTTACACCAAAGTCTACTGTGGCATTCTTAGCCCCCTCCCCCACCTCTCTCGCCCCAGTACCCAAACCTTCACCCCCACCCCCTCCCGTAAGCCCTTTGTCTCTTTGAAAAGTCTCGGCTCGTACTCGTGACTTCAATCTCTCGCGTCTTCTCTATTTTTAAGGTATGTACACGATGGGTATACGTACCTGATAGGATTTCGGTGTTACGTGCAAACGCACACAAACCCACAAATTCACACACACACACACACACACACACACACACACATACACATACACATAGTGTACGTTTCTCCTATGTACATTTGCTTTTTCACAAACAATATGGTAACGTACTTTTATCCTTTGTCCTCCTTTCTTTCTTTCTTAAAATTTTTTTTTGTTTTTTGTTCTTGTTTGTCTTTTTTTCTGTTTTTTTTTTGTTATTTTCTTTTGTTTTGTTTGTCCTTCTTCTTCCTCTTCCCGAAAGTTCCATTTCTACGTGTCTTTTGGCTCTTACTCGGAGATTGCCGAGCTTTATTTATTTCTGTCTCGCGAAGTAAACTCTCTTTCCTTCAACCCCCTGCCATTCCTCCCTTCTTTCCATCCCCTTTTCGCTCAAGCTTGCTGTGTTCCATATCAACCCACGACGGAAAATTACGACGTGCGTACACGTAACGTTGCATTCAATCCTCTTTTCTCTCGCGAGAGTACGAGGGCAAAAATATTATAGAGAAAAGACCGTCGATATTTTTCTATCGTGCTGTTTTTTTGTTTGTTTGTTTTTGTTTTAATACAATTTTTGGATATTTGTTTTATCGAACAATAGCGTTTTCCTTATTTTTCATAGATTTGGGATTGAGTATTTGTAGTAATGGGAGAGAAATGAGAAATGAGATGATCGAAGATGGTGATAATTTTTTTTTTTTGGTTTTTGGATTTTTTAACGCAATTTTTCGATATTTATTTCGTCGAATAGCGTTTTACGTTTTTTTCACAGATTTGAGAGAAAATATTTGCAATAATGGGAGTGAAATTGAGATGATCGAAGACGATAATAATTTTATTTTTGATTTTTTGATTTTTTAACGCAGTTTTTCGATATTTTTTTCGTCGAATAACGTTTTACGTTTTTTTCACAGATTTGAGAGAAAATATTTGCAATAATGGGAGTGAAATTGAGATGATCGAAGACGAAAATAATGTTTTTTTTATTTTTTGTTTTTTTAGCGCAATTTTTCGATATTTTTTTCGTCGAATAACGTTTTACGTTTTTTTCACAGATTTGAGAGAAAATATTTGCAATAATGGGAGTGAAATTGAGATGATCGAAGACGAAAATAATGTTTTTTTTTATTTTTTGTTTTTTTAGCGCAATTTTTCGATATTTATTTCGTCGAATATCGTTTTACGTTTTTTTCACAGATTTGGCACACAATATTTGTAATAATGGGAATGAAATTAAGATGCTCGAATACGATGATAACTTTTTGTTTTTTTTTTTGTTTTTTTTGTTTTTGATTTTTTGTTTTTTTGATAACTGGAATCTCGTTTACGTTCGACTACTTTGCTCTTTTGTTCTTACGGTGGTAAAGTAGCGTGTATAATTGGTCGTGCTTTTTATATAATAATAATAATACAATTTATTTCACACGATTGTAATTCGTAATAACGAAACGCGCGAATATATTCGCGACGATCCGATTAATCGTCGATAACGAGTTCCGGTGATTAAACCAGCGTTTCGCCTCTCGAATAATTTATTCACGACTGTGCAATAAAAAATAAATTTTATTGTTGTTATTTATTACCACTTAGTCCGCGATATGACGAAAATTGTGACTAATTGGAAAATTAATTCGTCGACGAAAATAATAAATAATTAGCCACGGATCTTGTTTTCTTACTTGATTATTAAATTTTCGTCCCGTCCGACCAAACCTCGACTGTCTCTACTGAATACCGCGATCTAATTTTTATTAAACGTTATTTCCTTCCCTAATCACCGATCCGATAATTAAAACGATCGGTAATTCTGAGGTTCGTTCGAAGAAAATATTTTTAGAAAAGGTTCAAATTAGTTTAACCTTTCGATACAATCCACGTTCGTCCATTTCCAACGGAAATCTGATTAAACTTCGTCAAATATTGTACATTTCTCAATTACCACGATGTTAATTAAAGCGTTTTACCAATTACGAAAGTTATTTTGTTGTCGAGAAATAACGAGATCGGTTCTGGTGGTATTTTTAGACAATTTTTGTTTCTAGTTTCGTCCGACCAAAGCTCGTCTTTTTCCACTGAACACCGCCTTCTAACGCTATTGCATTAGTCAATCATCGTCGCGATAATTGACGACACTCCATAGTTACCAAACTCGATCAACAATAATAAAAAAATTAATTATTTATACTTTCCAATTTTTTTCCATCATCTCGTTCCCTCGACCATTCGTCAATTTCCTTCGAAAATACGATCGAACTCCACTAAACATTATCAATTTCTTAATTACTACTTTAATAATAATTAAAACGTCTTAGGTATTACAAAATTAATTTCGGCCTTGAGAAACAACGAATTTAGTCGAGTGGTATTTTTCAAGAATTCTTTTTCGTTCTGGTCGCGTCTGACCAAAGCTCGTCTTTTTCCACTGAATGCCACTACCTAATTTTCCTTAAACGGTATTTCATTCGCTAATCACCGCCGTGATAATTAATAATACTTCATAATTACGAAACTCTATCAACAAAAATAAACAAAATTAATTATTTCTACTTTCCAATTTTTTCCCTTAATTTCGTTCCCTCGACCATTTGTCAATTTCCCTCAGAAACACGATCGAATTCCACTAAACATTACCAATTTCTCAATTCCCATTTTGGCAATAATTAAAACGTCTTACTAATTACAAAATTAATTTCAACCTCGAGAAACAATGAATTTAGTTCAGTGGTATTTTTCAAGAATATTTTTCGTTCCAGTCTCGTCTGACCAAAGCTCGTCTTTTTCCACTGAAGATCACTACCTAATATTCCTTAAACGGTATTTCATTAGTCAATCATCGCCGCGATAATTGACAACACTCCATAATTAAGAAACTCGATCAACAATATTAAAAAAATTAATTATTTTTGCTTTCCAATTTTTTTCCTTCATCTCCTTCCCTCGACCATTCGTCAATTTCCCTCCAAACACGATCGAACTCCACTAAACATTACCAATTTCTCAATTCCCATTTTGGCAATAATTAAAACGTCTTACTAATTACAAAATTAATTTCAACTTCGAGAAACAACGAATTTAGTCCAGTAGTATTTTTCAAAATTTTTTTTTCGTTCCAGTCTCGTCTGACCAAAGCTCGTCCGTTTCCACTGAAGACGCCGAGTAGATACGGTCTTGCGGATGAGCGCTTTTCCTGCACGAGATCCCACCCTCTGTCACGAAACGGTACACTTTTACCTGTACCCTCTCTAGCTACCTCCCACGACTCTCTTGTTCCACGTCGCTCAACAGGAAAGAGTGCACCCCACCCTTACTCTTCTCTCCCTCAGGCTCGCCCCTGCTACACACACACACACATACCAGTTATAACACGCTCCGTAGTTCGGAGCGTGCCGGATAGGTGCTTCGTAGTTGCAGAAGTGCACAGCCACCGCACAAGTAGTTGCGGCAGACTATAAGACCTTGTATAATCACAGACGGTCTACGACACGAGGAACACGACCTCCAGGCCGAGGTCACACCAATTAACATTTTAACTACGCTCGTACTTTGAGACACCGCTCTTTCGGCTCTATCTCTGTTCCCTGAAATGGAATTTGATTAGGAGAAGGGCGGGGGTTGTCGGGATTTAGAGCTTGAGGTTTACTCTGTTTAACATATTCTTTTTTTTTTATGATTTATACGAATACATCCTTAACTCGTCAGCCCCTCGACTGAATGGAATAAATAACGGGAATGAAAGGAAGAATATATTTGTTTTATCCTGGCTGTTTTAACGTTCGTTACGTGAACAGGAATAAAGCGTAGGCAGTCTCGCTCGTTATTTCCTGGAGGAATTTATAATTTCGTTTTGAAATTCATCGTTTCGTCGTTATCGATGATTCGTTCTTTAATAACGGTTACCGAGAGAACGTCGATTTCAAAATCGACGTTCGTTCATCATTACTGTTTTATTACATGGATTAATTTTGTATCCTTAAGCAACGAACGTCGATTTCAAAATCGACGTTCGTTCGTAAAAAATTCAAGTTTCCTTCGAACTAAACCTAAAATTCAATTTTTTTATTACATCGATTAATTTTGTATTCTCATCGAGGAACACGATTTCAACATCGATTTAAAAATCGACGTTCGTTGCTTAAGAATACAAAATTAATCCATGTAATAAAACAATAATGATGAACGAACCTCGAATTTGAAATCGACGTTCTCTCGGTAACCGTTATTAAAGAACGAACGTCGATTTTGAAATCGACGTTCGTTGCTTGAGAATACAAAATTAATCGATGTAATAAAACAATAATGATTTTTCAAAATCAGACAAAAATACAATTTTTTCCAGTGATCGAAAAGCATGGAAATTCTATCGTCACAATGAGAAATTAAAAAAGACATTTTTTTTTGTAATTCCGTAAAAAATTCAAGTTTCCTTCGAACTAAACCTAAAATTCAATTTTTTACCTAGACGTTATCGTATCGCTCGACTTATCCGTATCCGATACGCAGATGCTTCCGGATAAATGGTTGAGAGCTCTTGGTAAATTCCTGTTTGCGAAGATAACCAAGAGAGGGCGTCGAGGGCGAAGAGAGAGAGAGAGAGACAGAGAGAGAGAGAAGCTTACGGTGCTAGGTTAACCTGGAATCCCACCTCCTCTCATGTCATGTCCCATGAATATCCGAGTTACAGCAGTACACGAGAAACGGTGGAAGCGAGATAATACGTACGAGGGGGCGAGCAAGCCAACATTAGTAAGTGGAAAGATTGCGATACGTATGCCGCATAAATGCGCCAATTCTCATGTTTGTCGCAAGGTAGATAAGATTTTTGTGGCAAAATCTCCCAATTTCGTATTGGCAACTGTAGGTACATTGGAATCGATTAATGGGCGAGGAGTAAGGGGGGAGAGAGAGAGAGAGAGACAGAGAGGCAAAGTCGAAACTAGTCGTTAATTGGGCCATTTCGTGGGCCACTGAGAGGCGTGTTTAGTTTCATCGCCTCTCACGATGAGAAAGCATCGGCATGCTTCTCTCTCTCTCTCTCTCTCTCTCTCTCTCTCCCTCTCTCTCTCTCTCTCTCTTTCTCTATCTAGGAATATCCCGTTAGTTCCATTCATTGGCGCTAATCGACTCTATCGAGTATATCGACGACTCTCCCCATTCGAACCGCAAAATTGGCTTAGTAAGTAGTTCAACCACGTTCGTTGACTTTATCTTGGCACTCCCATTTGTGTTTACGGTCCTCTTGTTTCAGGTTCGTAGAATTATTCGATGAATTAACGATTTTCACGATTCTGGCAATTCCCTCCTCGTTCGCATTTTGTATTAATGCTCGTTCGTGAGATGGAAATTTGCTTATTACGTATACGAGGTGGGAGGGAGATAATTGACGTAATTATATCATTCGATTAGCGACGTAGCAATGGAAAATTCAAAGTCTTGAAAAAAAAAACGTAGGTTCGTTTATTTTGTAATTATAAAAGTGCATTTTTAGATCCAGACGAGGTTTTATGAATTTATAAACTTGCGAATTGCAAAGGTTCCTGGTACAAAAGCGAAATTTTCGATGAGAATTATTTTTAGTTTTATTTTTAATTATTTTGTAAGGGAATTATTGCGACATTGGAATGGAAAATTCAAAGTCTCGAAAGCAAGGTAGGGTCGTTTATTTTGTAATTATAAAAGCGCATTTTTAGATCGAGACGACGTTTTATGAATTTTTTAAATTTGCGAATTGTAAGCGTTCCTCGTACAAAGGCAAAATTTTCGATGAGAGTTATTTTTGGTTTTATTTTTATTTATTTTGTACGGAAATTATTTTTACGCCGAGCTGCTTTTTGAATATCGGGCTATTTATTATTACCACGTGGCTAGGCTGAAGCAGGTTTTGCCTGTAGCGTGTAATCATAGGGAATTTATTAAATATAATTTAAATATATTTTGCATATATTAACGGTGAAGAAAATGGACGTTTTTGTGGATGGATTTTTTTTTATTTGGGATTTTTTGGCGTTAGGAATAATGAAAAAATAATGTTTCCGCCCGGGATCGAACCGGGGACCTTCCGCGTGTTAGGCGGATGTGATAACCACTACACCACGGAAACTGGTTGAAATCGTGTAGTTCGAAGACTGGTTTTTAGCCGCGGTGAAAGGATAACTGGTGAAGGAGCGAGTCTTCATCAATATTATCGTATGTTTTAGATTCGTTGTTATAAACATCCATTAAAAAATTGTTAGTGATTATTATGAATTTGACTTTTATTTTCTACTGATTTTCAAAATAACGATTTATTTTTGCAATTGGATAAAATTCATAAAAATTTCGGTATTAATTTCAAAATGGATACACATGCGAAGTAATAAATTTTATTTTATTTTATTATACGACCGGATTTGTGTATTTTTTTATTCCATTTCTACGACTTCATTGTTTTTAAAGCGTATACAAATTGCGCAAAAGTAAAAAAAAAATAATGTTTCCGCCCGGGATCGAACCGGGGACCTTCCGCGTGTTAGGCGGATGTGATAACCACTACACCACGGAAACTCGTTGGGAACTTTCGTCTTCCGATTATCCATACCGGGATATTCAAATTTTCATCGTAATTCAAACATTTCTTTCTCATCCGGTAATCAATTTTACACAAATTCAGTAAATAACTGAAATATTATGGAAAGTAATATAATTGCGTCGAGATAAATGAAACGATAGAGTTTCTCTCATCCACTTTCTCTCTTCCTCTTTCTCCTTCTCTGTAGTAACCCTGATCCGACAAATGCAAACTAATTTGCTTGCGCCTTAAATATTAATTAGTTAAAAAAATTCCATGCAAGTAAAATGCCTTTACATCGACTGAAAACAAAAAATTTAAAAACAAAAAAATATGTTTCCGCCCGGGATCGAACCGGGGACCTTCCGCGTGTTAGGCGGATGTGATAACCACTACACCACGGAAACTCGTTGGGAACTTTTGTCTCCCGATTATCCATACCGGGATATTCAAATTTTCATCGCAATTCAAACATTTCTTTCTCATCCGGTAATCAATTTTACACAAATTCAGTAAATACCTGAAATATTATGGAAAGTAATACAATTGCATCGAGATAAATGAAACGACAGCGTTTCTCGCATCCACTTTCTCTCTCCCTCTTTCTCCTTCTCTGTAGTAACCCTGATCCGACAAATGCAAACTATTTTTGCTTGCGCCTTAAATATTAATTAGTTAAAAAAATTCCATGCAAGTAAAATGCCTTTACATCGACGAAAAACAAAAAATTTAAAAACAAAAAATTTAAAAACAAAAAAATATGTTTCCGCCCGGGATCGAACCGGGGACCTTCCGCGTGTTAGGCGGATGTGATAACCACTACACCACGGAAACTGTTTGATTCGCAATCCCGAACAATCGAACCGGAATCGCATCGACACGACTCTAACCTATATTTCCAAAAAATGCCCCAAAACCAAAGTTACAATACAATTATTTAAAAAAAAAAAACCCCCCATTCACCGAGAAATTTCAAATACTGTTTACAAGTTTCTGAAGTTCTTCAGTCGATCGCTTCTGAATAAATTCCATTTTTCAAACGCAAAAACCTTTTTCATTCGTGCGTAAATTTTCCTATAAAACAACAAACGAGAAATTTTCATCGCTTCGAATGCTTAACCTAATAAAAAAACTTTGTAATTTGCACATCGTTCAAAAAAAAAAAAAAAAAACATCTTTCCATTCCAAGACTTTGTAATTTTTCCAATAGTCAAATACTTATAGTATATTCTTTTTCCCCAGCCTCCGATGCCGATTGCAAATTGCATGGAAACAGAAACGTAGGAACATTTCACAGGAGTTGCTAGGTCGACGTCTATACGACTGAAACGCTCGCAGATGTTAAATATTCACGGCTTAATCTAAACTTTCATCTTATCGACGCCCTGCGACCTCCCCCGAGGAACTGTGCGGAGGATTGCCTGTCGCATCGAATCTTGCACAGCTTCTCTTGGGTGCTAGATGGATATAAGAAGAGGAGGACGCGAAGAGAAAGAGAACGATAGCGAGAGAAAAAGAGAGAGAGAGAGAGAGGGAATGATCGTACTGAATTCAGGCTTAAAGGTGATCGTCGCACACATAGAGTCGTACAAAAGTGACTTTTCGGAATTGGCTCAAAGCACCAAGAGACTCCGGTAGAAGCATCGAATATTTCTTCAAGAGAGAGAGAGAGAGAGAGAGAGAGAGAAGGAAAGAGAACGAGAGCTTTCAAATGGATCTTCAACTAGGCCGAGCACTCTGGTTCACTTGGTCGCCCGAGAGACTCGACTCCACTCGAGATAGGCGACGACTCCGAGAGATCTTGCAAACTCGATATTTCCTCTTTCCTCTCATATACTTTTTTTTTCTTTTCTCGCGCGAGCCACCGAAATGCAGTTTACACTTATTCGTCATTCGAGAGGACGTCACTTTGAAAGTCCGTCGAATAAATCCCAATGGCGCGAACGAGATGGAAAAATTGTTATCTATGTCGAAAATGAAAATTTAAGTTACGAAAAAGAGATTTAAATTAAATAGTTTTTCTATAACGAGGGAATTATACAAAATTTTAATCGAGCTTCGATTTAATACTAATTGTAACTCGTATTTAGCGAGGATTTAAATAAAAACGATCGATCAATTTTTAGAAAGAAATCGATAATTAATTTAAAAATCGAATTAACCCTTTGTGGACGTATGTCTACTCTTAGTCGCCAAAACGCCTTTTTACCGTTCCGGTCGTATGTCTGTTCTCAACCACCACAGTAACAAACCGTATTAATCTTGTACTGTATTCATCCATGAATCAGTTTACAATTTATTTGCACAAATATAAATATCTTATGGGTACAGAATAAGGGAAAGGGCCTTGAAATACAGAAAGAAAGTGTCCAGGCTGGAGGAGACCCGGTGGCCAACAATCTGCCTACGGGAAGAGATTAGGGCGATTAAAAATGGGAGCCCATCAAAGTTGGGGAAGGGGTTTAATGAAAGTGGTACAGGAGATGAGAATAGAAAATTTAATAGAATCAATATGTGGAGAGAAAAGATGGGGCAGAGATAGAGGAAACAATAAAGGAAGGACTCGAAAGATTGAAACAGGAAGGATTAAGAAAAGGAGGAGGAGGAGGAGGAGATAAATCGATCTTCATACAACAGCAACTACAAACATATTTGCAGGAATGAGGAGGCACCGTGGAGGTATTGGTCGGAGGAGGGGGTGAAGGGAAGGAATAAGGTGGTGTGGGCGAGAATGAAATGTGGAAACTTAGGAAAAGCAGGAAAGAAAGGGCAAAAGGAGTGAATGTGCCGAATGTGTGGAGAAAAAAATGAAACGTTGGAGCACCTAATAGCCTGCAGGAAAGGCTGGGAGAGGGTTTCGGAAAAGGCGAGGAAGGCAGCAGAGAGGTGATTGGAAGGAGTTGATAGCTTGGCGATAAGAGGGGAAATAATAAATATGTTAAGGGGGAAGAATAAAGGAGGACGTATGTACATACTTTAGAGAAATAGAAGAGGAATGCAAGAAGAGTGAGAGGGAGAAGAGAGAATGCGATGAAAGGGACGGCTAGAGATAAGAAGGATGACTGGTGTTTGTAAAAAAACTTTTGTAAAAAGTTATGCAAATAAAACTGATGGCTTATAATAATATAATAAATATATTATGGACCTATTCACGAACTCATGAGGTGCCTTTTATCAATTGGAGAAGGAAATCCGGTGCGAACAAAAGCTCGCCGAGGCGAGCCAATCGCCTCTTGTGTGTAAAAAAATCGACACGGTTCGAAGGTACTTTGTAAAATTCCAAATAATATTGTCACAAGTTGTATTTAATTGTAATTAGGCATTCCCGCCTTCTTAAAATGTTTCAAAATAATATTTCACTATTGCCAAAAGAAAGTTACCGACAGAAGTTTATTGTGAAAATTGCATATTGAAGACTGTTTTTGAAAAATTCCACACAATGGACAACTATAATATATTTTTACATGAAGACATGACATTGAAACATATTATTGTATAAAATATAAGTAAAGTTGTCAAAAGAATTAATAAATCTTGTTTATTTTTCATAATCTTGCATTATTACTGCTTTTTCAACGGAAATAATTCCGACCATTACGAGACCCATGACCAAATTTAATACGTCCGAAAAGGGTTAATTTAATCAAAATTGTAACTCGTAATTGGGGACGATTTAAGGTAGTCGTATCGTTGGGTGGGGGATTAAAATTTTATTCCCGTTTTTTCTCACATTGGAAGTGGACCAAGCGTTAAAGTTCATTAAGAAAAGTTGTTGCAAATCGACTAAAGAACAACATACTCAAAATTCAAATTGATCCTACGGAAAGTTTATTTGTTATATAATAAACAAAATCATGAATTTTGTTTTCCATAAGATTTGTTATAAAAACTAATCGAAGCTTCTTTGATGTCATATAAAAATGTGTGCAAAATTTCAACCAGGCTTCATCGACCAAATGATCGAGATACTCGTTGTATAATGTTGCGATATTTAACACGGGCTTTTATGGGAGATTGCGAAAAGTGACGATTTTCAAGAATAAATATCGTGATTTTTGAGTCGATACAGGCCCCTGAATTTTTACACACGTATACATGTGACATCAAAGAACGTTTCTGCAAATTTTCAGCGAAATCTAACGGAAACGCTGCAATGATAGGACTACCTTCTATAAAAACGATCGATCAATTTTCAGAAAGAAATCTATAATTAACACTAGATTTACCAGACCAGTCATTTTGACTGGTCGTGCAATTTTTAATTAAAAATTCCTACTGCATGTAACATTTGTTTTCTGAAATGACGTTATGACTTCTGTAGCTGTAAGTAGAAAATATATTTAATGAACTCAATACAACTTTATATATATTTGTAACAAATATATTTACATAAAAACAGGTATATGCAAATAGCTGGTAAATGTAGTGTTAATGTAAAAATCGAATTTAATTTTCGTCACGATATGTGATTCGTTTCGTTCGAATTGCGATTGATCGAAAAAGTTTATCGAAACAAAAAAAAAACAGGATAAAAAATTGTATTCGTTACGAACGAGGGAAAAAAAATGGAATTTGAATCCAATCGCGATTTCAGCTCGAGCATATTTTTTTTCAAATGTTTTTATTTCTATTCGTATGGAAAACGCTGTGTGTAATGCAAGCGTGCGATTAATCTCCATCGGATAAAAATTCGTCGACTGGCAATTCGACGCATTTCGTCCGAAATGACGCGAAGATCGCAATATTGCTGGTAATCTTGTTTTTGTTTTTTTTTTTTTTTGTTTTTTCCTGCCTCCTTTATTTTTTTCACTCGATTTGGAGCCCCTCGTCGACGAGCGTATCGCGTGTAGACGGATCATTACGTTTTCATAATCGAGCCACGAGCGAGCGGAGAGGAAAAAAGAAACGAGGGTGGGGAAATACGAGAGAGAGAGAGAGAGAGCATGATGAGATTGCATGTTACGTCAATCGTTACAAGAAGAGAGAGAGAGGCAGAGAGAGAGAGAGAGAGAAACAGAGAGAGAGAAATCGAGAAAAAACAGGAAATGTCGGAATAAAAAAAAATGGCGTTTTTATAAGGGATGATAGGGTTGGGACATAAAAAGGGAGAGTTCAAGCGGTGATTGTTCGAGCGTGACACGGCCATTTGCATTTTTCTTGCTCGTACATACGATGAACACGTTGTTCGTTACACGCGAAACATTTTGCGCTAAATCGAGTCCTCAACCCCCTTTAGCTCGCCTGATTAACGCTCTCGTCATTATCCTTGTTTGTTCCCATCGCTCGGTGCAAAACGTATCGATTAATAATATTATTATTATTGTTATTATTCTCATTGTCGTAATTGAAAATTTGTCATGATATTATATTTTATTAATCGTCTTCGTATTATAAAACAAAAAACGAAAGTGCAATAATAATAAAATAAAATTGAACAGAATGTAAATAAAATGAAATGATGAAAATTCTAATAAAAATAATAACGACGAAATAAAAGTTTGACGTTGATTTGTTTCCAGCGAGCGAAATATAATCGCGTGAGCGTTCACCGAGATATATCGAGCACATTTTTTTTTATATAATTTGACAAAAGGATTTTTCGATACGATAATTTCTTTCTTTCTTTCTTTCTTTCTTTTTAATAATATCCCACGATAATACAAATAATAATGAAACTTTAACAATTTGTTATTTTGTAAATTAATCGTTAATTAATTGACAAATTACAAATTACAATTAATTGAAGTTTAATTTACAAAATAACGAATTGTTAAAGTTTCATTATTATTTGTAAATTAATCTTTAATTAATTTACTAATCACGAATGACAATTGATCAAAGATTAATTTACAAAATAACAAATTGTTCAAGTTTCATTATTATTTGTAAATTATGTAAATGTAAATAATTACAAATTACAATTAATTAAAGTTTAATTTACAGAATAACAAATTGTTAAAGTTTCATTATTATTTGTAAATTAATCTTTAATTAATTTACTAATTATGAATTACAATTAATCAAAGATTAATTTACAAAATAACAAATTGTTCAAGTTTCATTATTATTTGTAAATTAATCTTTAATTAATTTACTAATCACGAATGAAAATTAATCAAAGATTAATTTACAAAATAACAAATTGTTAAAAGTTCATTATTATTTCTAAATTAATCATTAATTAATTTACAAATTGCAAATTGTAATTAAATTAATTAAAGTTTAATTTACCAAAGAGGGATTCGAAGTACGATGACAAAAGTAATGGATCGTTACGTTCTATCGAAAGTCCCTTATAAAAAAAAAAATATTTATCCATATATCGATCATCGTTGGCTTTTCCTAAATTCTTTCGTACCAGCCCAACCAGGGCGAGTCAGGCACGATGCTCACTATTGAATAATGGATGAGACATCGGAGCGTTATAGCGGAGCAAAGTCGAAGAGTCCAAAAAGCTATATTCCTGCTTTTTTTTTCCTTCAACTCCATCAGTCGCTTCCACCCTTTCGTCTCCCTCTCCCTCTTCCCTCCTCTCTCCCCCTGTCTCTGTCTCAGCACATCACCCGTTTTCAATTTCATGTCTATCCAGTTTCTGGTACACGCTCTCCCCTCTCTCTCTTTCCCTTCCCCCTCTCTTACTCACGGGAGATTTCAGGAAACGTACCGTGCCAAATATGTAAAGAATAAATAGTATGGCCCAGGGAATAGGAAGCAGGACAGTCGAGCAGGAATAGAGCGTTGGTTGAAGGGGAAGAAGAAACAGGGTGGATCTTCCGTGAGAAGAAAGAGGGCATCATTCCTGCAATTCCGGAACCGGATGCTAGACCAGGAAAAAGTCAGTTCGGCTTCTCCTTTACTCTCCCTGGAAGATTTTACGGTGTCGTTTCTCCTTCGTCTCGTCCCCCTTTTTGCTCCACCCTCTTTTTTCATCTCGTGGTTTATTTATTATTTTACTCTCGAAATGAAACAAGATTTCCCGAGACATATTGAGAGCAATGCCTCGCGAGACGTGCTACGATATATTTTCCGCTTCTGCGCAGTCCTTCGTGTCGTTTTGATATTTTACAAGGTAGGAAGACTCGATATTGGCCTCCCGCATGCCTGACCTCCTAGTTTTTCATCATTCTTCAAAGATATTTCAATTTTGTTTGTTTTTATTTAAGGGTTGGATTGAGGTCGTGAGTTGGATGAAACTTGGAGAATCAAGTCGCAAAGTTCGAAACAAGACAAAAGTCTTCAATTTTTCATTCGCTTAGCACGAAAGATATTTTTTGTTGACATATTTTGTAACGTAATTATCGTTCTTCTTTCAGATTTGGTTTATTCCGAATCAATCGTGGCCTCTCTCGTCTCACTTTCCTGGAACGGAACGGGGTAGTGGAATTCCGATCGTGGAAAAAGGGTCGTTCCTTCATCTTCCTTATCTGGAAGATCCTCTTGAGAAATTTCACCGATCGGTTTGGTGGCAAGAGAGAGAGAGAGGGGGGGGGAGATATATCTGTATTCAGTCACGAGCAAAACGTGGCTGAAAACTGATCGAGAGGAGATCATGGTTGAATGGAGGAGAGAGAGAGAGAGAAAGAGAAAGATGAGAGACGAGAGGCTAGTGCGGGTTCCTACTACATTTGGAAACCCCACGATTTCCTCACTCTAGGTATGTACTAGTAAAGCCAGAGTCACAGACCGCGTCGCATCTTCGTACCAAGGGGCAAAACTATCCCATCCCATCGCGCGAACATTTCAAACTCTTCCCTCCCTTTCGCATCCAACCCCTTGCCAAAGTTTGTGAAAGCATCAGAGAGTGAGAGAGTAAGAGAAAGAGGGAAGGGGTGAGAGGGAGAGGGAGAGAGAGAGAGAGGACTCTATTGGGCAGATTCGTGGTGCATACTGATCTCGTTCAAGAATTCTCTTTGCTCTTCCTCCACGTAGAAAGGAAAGGGCTAGGGGAGGAAGGAGGGAGCTTATGGTGCGAGAATGGTAAATTGAGAAAAGACTAAACCGAGAAGAGGGAAGATTTAAGGTCTATTTCTCGTAGAATTTTAAATCTAGACCAGCGCGGCGCACACATCTTCCGATTTATTGTCGGACTTAATCTATTCATACGAGTCCCACGACTGTCTCAAGCGCGAGAGGGTGTCTGGGGAAACGCGCGAGAACTCGCACGAGCTTCCCTCCTCTCATACGTCATTCGAAGATAAAAATCTCTTCGCGTGAAATAAATCGTTCGTTCAAACGTCACTCATCGCTGAGAAAAATCTGTTTCTCGTGAGTTGTCGCGAGACAAAATGGACGATTTGTTATTCAAAATGGCGGCTGAGCTGTCTCGAGTCCTCCGCGAACATAACCTCAATTTCTAGGAATTCTTCCGTTATTCCATTCTAAACAAACTGTGCGGGAGAGAAACGGAGGTTTGTCGGTGTCAATTTAACTTCGCAATTTATGACAGACGGTTCGCTTTCGTCGCTTCCTTCGTTCTTCATTCAAAATGCAAGCTTGTGCTGACACGGACTCCAGAATTAACCTCGATGTCTAAGACACAATTACAAAATCTTCGTTCCATTAGAATTCTCGGCTCGCCTATTATCAGAGAAGATAAATAAATTGCTCCATTAGAAGATCGATCTAACATTCGCCATTTTGTGACAATTTAAAAATAACAACTAACAAATCGAGCGTACATTGTGAAATAGCGAGTTCCTTTTCCGAAATCGTCAGTAAAAAAGAAAAACAACGATACCTTAACGTCCGATCTTTCTTCCGACCCTCGACCAATTCCTTTCGTAAAACTTTGGACGATCAAAAGTCCCCGCAGTGTATTTTTCGCTCAGACCACTGGATGTTTCTTCTATTCTTCACCGAACATCGGCATCTTCTATTTCCCCTCACGGCTCCAAGCCATCGTATAAAACGGTCGAATGTACACGAGCAAGGAGAAATCGTGGAGGGTGAGCAAAGACCTTCATACATACACATAGTATACGTATAAACTGTATAAATATATACATGTAGCGATGTCTCGAAGGATAGTTGTTGATGGTGGCGGTTCGAGTGGATCCAAAGTTTCGTAAAAGTATCCAGCGGAGAGCGAGCGAGGTAAAGAGAGAGAGCATCAACGTCCAGTAGGAACTCGAAGCAGCTTCGCGTACGAGTTAGTCGGTGTCCCCGAGCCATCTAGCGGTGGAAGGAGGAAGCGCGCCGCGCCACTACGCGCTCCCGTCGTTGTACGTGAGCCCCATCGCGCTTCGTGGGCTCTACCGATTCGCCTCTCTTTCGCAGTAAACGCGCGACAGAGGGCGCTTCGGGGTGCGAGCTTTGAGACGAACCGCGTTGAATAATGTATTTGTCGGCTTGCCCCTCGTTTCGAGGCAGCTTCCGCGGAGTAGCACGGAGCAGAGGCTTGCCAACCGTCGGGCTTATCCTTCCTACGTGTTGGATACTAACTCGTACGTATATATAGTTGTCGTAGCCTCTATCCCGTCTCGCAATGCGAACGTATGTAACGTTATAGATACGACGGTGCTGCCACGTCGCGGGGAACGACTGGTACTACTCACCGAGTCAAACGCTTCTCTGTTCTCGCTTCTCGGCTCTCACTGTCCTTGGGACTAACGTACCAAGCAAGGTTGTACCGCGATTACGAAGGATCTTGGTAAAGGGTAGTTCCTCGCCCGCACGCTTCTTCCTCGTACCTTTCGGCTTCTCTATGAAAGGGAAAATATATTTGTCGCCAAATCCTCCCGTGGGATTGGACTGAATTTTTTATGTTCTCTTCTTCTTTTCTTTCACTCCGTTCTTCGTCTTCCTTTTTCTGGATGATTTTGTCTCGTGGAATTTTTTTTTCAAATTCTTCATTTATTCATCCTCGATACTGCTCCCGCCTTTTTCTACGGAGAAGATTGTTTTTGAAATGCTTTTCTTGGTTTGTTTCGCCTCGAGGCAAGACGAATTTATTGTTTTAATTCGCGAAAATACGTGTGATTGGATAATTCGACCAAGTCGAATGTCAATCTCGGAACACTGTCGAGAAAAATCATCGTCGAAGTTTTTCTTTTCGAAACGACATCAACAGACACTCGTTTTTAATCGTTCGCGAACAATTTTTCTTTCGATTGTCACGTTTTTTTATTGAAACTCAGGAACATGAATCTATGAAAACAAAATATAGAAAATTGTAAAAAATCGAACGCCGCGAATTTTCCACATGCCAGTCACGCGAGAATATTCGACGATCCATGACACCTCGTCAAAACCAATATCGCAAAAATTTCCTAAAAACGTGCTGTTTCTTTTCGTTTAATATTTTTGTTCTTTTAATATCTTACTTTTTCCTCGTATTTTTTTCAACAATGCTACAATTCTCTTCCTGGAGGATGGTTGTAAATTAATTTCGTATAACAAGGGAACTTTGTAGCGCGAAAATGAAATTTGAAATCAACGAGCGAATGAAAAACAGGAGAAAAAGGGAGTCGAAGAGGCTGCCTCGTTAAGTTTAGAAAATGTTCTCAATGGAAACGTAAAACACGAGTATGTCCTGCTCTATGTGTGTGTGTGTGTGTGTGTTTGCACGACAAGCTGTACGCCACCGCATGAAATTAGTCCGATGGCGAGGGTCCTAAAGTGGCTCTCCCTTTCTCTCTCACCGTCTCGCTCTTTATTTTTTCCCTGCTACCAGCGTCAGCGAGTCGAAAATTATATTCTACGTACCCACTCGAAACAAAAAGAAATGCCAGACGGGGTGGTCGATAGGGAGTGAGAACAGGGCGAATGAAGAAAGGGGTTGAAGGAGAGTTAGGGGTGGAAGGTAGGGGTGGGGGGGAGGTGGCTGAAAGTGAGAACAGATTAATTTTCCGAGCTCTCACCTTTCTCCCTGGTCCGATTAAAATTCCCCCGTTACTCGGTTTTACTCGCTTTTTTTTTCCTCTGTGCGTCGGGCACATTCATCAAGTCCATCGTTCTCATTTTTGTTGCTTTTTTGTTGGCGAAGCGAAGCACTCGAAGCGTATAAAGACACGAGGGTGCGAAGGAAACAATCGCGGCTAGAGTTCCGTCTTCATTAAATTCGCGACCGAATTGTTGTTTGATAAATGTGGAGTTATTTTATGTTATTTGAGGCGAGTTTGGAATTCTCGAGAATCGAGAGTTCGACCTAGGAATTATTGGTGATAATCGATCGATCGATCGATCGACGTTAGTTCTCGATTAATCGAATCGATCAAAGGTCGATATCGATTTTTTTATTCGCATGCTTTTTTGTTTATCTTCGATGAACGGAAAGTTTGTACATTTTCCAATCGGTTCGTAAAAAATCGATATTTTATCGAAAGATCGATTAATTCGAGATCGATTAATCGAATCGATCGTTTGAACAGCGATATCAATCTTTTTATTCCCATCATTTTTTGCTCAACTTCGAAGAACAAAATTTTGTGTTTTTTCAATGCTTTTCGTGAAAAATCGATGTTTTATCGAAAGATCGATTAATTCACGATCGACCAATCGATCCGATCGTTTCAAAGATCGATATTAATCTTTTTATTCCCATTAATTCTTGCTCAACTTCGAACAACAAAAGATTACATTTTTTCAATTAATTCATGAAAAATCAACGTTTTATCAAAATGATCGATTAATAAAATTAAAGATCGATCCATTTTTACGAACATCAATTTCTCCGTAACGATCATGTTCAAAATAAGTCACCGCTCGAATTTCTTCGAATTACGAATTTTAATTGAAATAAAAAAAGACAAAAAGCAATCTATAACGTAATTTAATTCCCGTTGTATAATTGTGTGTCTAATTGTTCTTCTTTTTTCTTCTTTTTGTTTCCAGTGCGGTGCCTCGAATTCGGGTGAATTTTCCGAGAGAGTCGCGGCGCTCTTGCACTCGTCCTCGACACAGGACGAGTGCTAGTCCTCGTACAGTCTACGGCCAGTGACACACACACACACACACACACATACATACACACACAGTTGCAGTTCACGTACGATTAACGAAGTAGACCTTGGAACAAGAAGGAAACGAGCAAGAACGAAAATTCGCCCAAGGGAGAAAACGTTCGACGTGAAGAAAACCAAAAGGAAGAAGAAAACCATAAAATAAATAGCGAACAAATAATAATAATAATAATAATAACAATGTCGATATTTGTAACATAACTTCGAACGATCGAGGAATTTCTAAGCGAGATGAATATTTCTCGTAAACGTCGCGATAACGACAAAGGACTGGCTAACGAACAAAAACAAGAAAAAGAAAGAAAAAAACGTAAATAATTTATAGTGCAAAGTTATAATTAAAATTTTCAATCGAAAAATCGAACGCCAATGGAGAAAAGAAAAAACAAGGGAGAAACAGCGAATCGGACTATAACTTTGCCCGGATGTTTCCTGTCGATGAAGTTTTGCATTCTTACGTTTATTGTAGAAAAACGCGAGAGGAAAGAAAGAAGAAAAATAAAAAAATGTAAATTCGCGTATCGATAAAAGGCGGTGGGAGGGAAGTGGGGGATAAATAAATATCGACATTTATTTCGAGACAACGAGAAGAGAGGAAAGATGAATGTAGAAAATTTGTTATTTTCATGGTAAAACTTGTTTCGCGAAAATATCGCGTTTCATTTTTTCTCTCGGTCGTTTTCTCTCTCTCTCTCTCTCTCCCTGTCCCTCTCTCTCTTTCTTTGTCTCTCACGTGCTCAAGAATTTCTATCAGTTTGTAGATAGACAAATGATCGGGACGATAGGAGAATTCTCTCACTTTCCTCTTTCCTCGTTCGTTGCCGAGCTCGATCTTCGTCAAGAAACTCTCGCGTAAATTAATCAACGAGGCGATCGAAATTTCGTCTCCAATCCACGGTATTCGTTTTCCAGTTTCCATCGTGAGCTGGACCGGACGAGATGGAGAGCAATCGAGAGATTCGACTCGACTTCGTTCTCTCTCTCTTTTTCTTTTTCTTTCTCTCTTTGTTCGCGTTCCCCACGTCGCCATTTCAACCCTTTTATCTCCACTTTCTGCACAATCTCTCGTCCCATCTGGCTCTTCCATCCCGAGATTTTTATTCCCCGAGTCTCTTTCCATCTCCCTTTTGTCTTCGTTTTACCTCGCGATGTTCCAGTTTTGCAAAAATTGCTTCGGGCAAAACGAAAAGTTTTTTCGAAACGGAAAATTTGCCGTTTCCTCGCAGGTTCGCAGGAACGATCGTTTTCTTTTCTTTTTTTTTTTTTGTTTCAAATCAAAAAATTTTTTTTTTTTTTAATAAAAAAAAAGTTCTTTTTTTTATTTTTTATTTTTGTACTATCGTTTTTTGACCCGAGCGATTCTAACGTGCCGCAACGATCGAAATTGTTGCAAATAAAAATTCTACTATGTGGAGGAAAAGAAAGAACGAGCGAGAGAGAGAGAGAGAGAGAGAAATAAACTAAATTTTCGATCTTACGACGTTAATCGTAAATAATGCGTAAAAGACTTACTAGTCGTTTAAGGAATCCGGTTGCTTATTTTCTTATTATTTACACCTCGCAACGAGGAAAATGAAAGAAAAATCGGTCACGATCGACCGTGTAACGTCTCGAAAAAAAAAACAAAAAAAATCATCTTCGATCGACGAAGATGATTAAAATCGTCGATCGACGATAATCGGTAGACGCTGTCGTCCAACCGGACGAGTATTATTAACGATTAAACGATTACATTTTAATACCATTAAGAAAATATTGTAAATTTTAGAACGTAAAAAAAAAACTAGCAATAAGTTTTGTCCACTTGTCGTAATCGCCGCTCGAAGCCCACTCTGTATATTTGGTTCGTGCGACAAAAAGTAAGAATGAAAGATAAAAAGTAGAAAAAAATAAACAGAAAAAAAGAATCGAAAGATTTTTCTTTTTGACTAAAAAAAGCGTGTGAGAAATTGAACAAGAGAGCTAGAGAGAGAGAGAGAGAGAGAGACGGAGAGAGAGAGAGAGCGAATAAGGGTCGCCCTTAAGATAGTCGTATGAGTAGGAAGGGATTAAAATTTTATTCCCGTTTGTTCTCACATTCCAAGTGGACCGAGCGTTTAAGTTTATTAAGAAAAGTTCTTACAAATCGACTGAAGAACAACATACGCAAAATTTAAATTGATCCTACGTAAAGTTTATTTGTTATATAATAAACAAAATCATGAATTTTGTTTTCCATAAGATTTGTTATAAAAACTAATCGAAACTTCTTCGATGTCGTATAAAAATGTGTGGAAAATTTCAACCAGGCTTCATCGACCGAATAATCGAGATACTCGTTGTATAACGTTGCGATATTTAACACGTGCTCTTACGGGAGATTGCGAAAAAATGACGATTTTTCAAGAATAAATATCGTGATTTTTGAGTCGATAAAGGTCCCTAAAATTTTGCACACATGTACATATGATATTAAAGAACGTTTCTGCAAATTTTCAGTGAAATCTAACGATACGACAGCCTTAAGTATGATCGATCGACATAAAAAAAATTAAACTTTCAACGTCGACCACGTGAATTAATAAAATCCGAGTGAAATAAAATGACTCAAATTCCTCGACAATTTTCAATTTTCTTACATCGATCATCGATTTATCGTATCGTGAACAAAATTCGCCACATTTCTTTCGTAAAAATTATTCCATCAATTTCCCAAAAAAAAAGAAAGAAAAATTCATTTTTTTCCTTTCAAACTTACCCTCATAATTCGGAAATTCGTCTATTAATTATTAACGATTTATCGTCCTTCTTATTTCCCGTGAAAAAACCGTATAACTATTATACGACACGGATTTACAGAAAATTAATTACGAATGATTTTTAGCCTCGGATCTTATTAATCTCCGAGTACTTCATTACGTAACAACTGCCACGGTATATATATTCTATCGGGGATATCGATTTCTCGTCAGAGATATAATCCTTAATTAATCTCGCGTGTACCTCGAAAGCTTCTCTGCCCCCTTCCCCTCCCCCCTCCAGCTTTAACCCAACCTCTTCCTTCTTAGTCCCCTTCCTCCTCTCCGCCCCCCCCCCTCCCATTCACCCAAACCTCTTCCTCGTTGGTCCCCTTTCTCCCCCCTTCTACCCTGCACCTCATTTACCCCGACGAGCACTAATTCGCCCGAATAATCGAGATTTCGTATCACCCGACGAGTTTCGTCCAAACTCTCGCGAGTAATTCGCGAGTGTCGAAAGATGAGAGCATGTGTTTTTTATACTACATTCGCCAACATATCGCAACGAAATAGATAGCTGAGTGAAACGAATTATCGTTTGCAAGCGAATCTTATGAAACAGGATTAAGGATGATGAAATAAGAGTAAATAAATAAAATGAATTAATTAATTAATTAATTAATTAAAATGCTGTAATGGATTTTTAGTAGCACCAGGCTTTGAGAAAGGGGGAGAAACGATTTTCGTTCGAACGGAGGAAAATTGTAAAATTGTTTGTTTCTTTTGTTTGTTTGTTTGTTTATGTAGTGGAGATCGAAATTTTGTAAAGCGTTCATTTTCGTCGCACGATACTCGACGAAAGGAAGCGACTGGATGTCGTAAGATTTAATTGATAAAAATGCGGCGAGCGCGTGACCAACTCTAAAAGAGGCTTTAGATTAACGTTATCATTATTGTTATTATTATTAATATTATAATAATATTATAATATTATTATAGTTGTTATAATATTATTATAATTGTTATAATATTATTACATTATAATAATATTATAATATTATTATTATTTCATTTTTTTTACCATTATTATTAATATTATAATATTAATAATATAATATAATATTAATTGTAATAATTAATATAATATAATATTAATTATAATTATTAATATTATATAATATCAATTATTATTAATATTAATATTATGGTTAATATTTTAATTCCGAAAAATATTATTATCGCGTATAAATATGTATAAAACATTACGTATAATATTATTATACGTATATTATATAGTGTATATGTATATACGTATATGTACGAGTATGTATATGTATATAAATTAAATTATCCGTTGGTACATATCGTAATTTGAATAATAACGAGAAGGAGACTCGAGAGGAAAAGAGGAGTGCCGAAGAGAGTGAGAGAAAACAAGAGGAGTGAATCGAACGGATTGTTATATCGCAAACGTTGAGATTGAAATTTAACGATCGCTTGTACTTTATTTATATCACATAGAATGCCAGGCCAAATATCGAATGCTTGAGGAGAATTCTTTCGATTCTATATGGAATAGCGAATGAAAGAAACAAACAAACAACCCCAAAACAAAACAAAAAAGAAATATATATACAGAAGCATAAACAACGAAAAAATAAACGAACAAGAATACCAGAGAACCAGAAACGACCAGACGAGAGTGGTAACGAAAAAACAGAAAAATGAGAACAAGAAAAAAAGAAAAAGCAAAAAAGAAAAACAAGTATATATGAAACAAAAATGACAACACACTCAATTAGAAATAAAATTTGAAAAATGTTTCTCGTTTTTTACGTAAACCGAGGGTCGAGCTTCATTGATATAATTCCTTTCCCAATGCGCGATGAAAATTCGACACCTCTGGGGAGCCATGAATTTTGTTTCATCGAAACGTGTGTTTTTTATTTCCAGTTTTATTTTTGTTTTTTTTTTTGTAACGCACTTGTGGGAATCGTGGAACGGATATAAATCGCCCCTGTAGCAAATACGTGGAGGGTACATTGGGTGGAAAGAGGGAGGTAAATATCCAATCGCTCGCACAGGGGGCTCGAACTGACTAAATTAATTTTTACAACGTCGTAAAAACCCTCGTGCCAGGTTTATGTATACGTTCCGTAACGGGACAAACGGAGAATTTTAATTTATCGACGTCAAAGCATCTTTTTTCTATTCTTTTTGGTCCAATGCTCGTTCGTTTATCGACGGTTGCAAGAATGATGGAGAATTTTTTGAGCTAATTTTAACGAGCATCAAGTTTTATCAATCTTTATATGTGACGCGTGGCAAAAAATTAATTTTTGCATTGCGCGTTATGCTACAAGTATTTGAACTGATCTTTCATGTGGTGCAAACAGAATTTTTTGCTCGTTCGTTTATCGACGGTTGCAAGAATGATGGAGAATTTTTTGAGCTAATTTTAACGAGCATCAATTTTTATCAATCTTTATGTGTGACGCGAGGCAAAAAATTAATTTTTGCATTGTGCGTTATGCTACAAGTTTTTGAACTGATCTTTCATGTGGTGCAAACAGAATTTTTTGATCGTTCGTTTATTGACGGTTGCAAGAATGATGGAGAATTTTTTGAGCTATTTTTAACGAGCATCAAGTTTTATCAATCTTTATATGTGACGCGTGGCAAAAAATTAATTTTTGCATTGCGCATTATGCTACAAGTATTTGAACTGATCTTTCATGTGGTGCAAACAGAATTTTTTGCTCGTTCGTTTATCGACGGTTGCAAGAATGATGGAGAATTTTTTGAGCTAATTTTAACGAGCATCAAGTTTTATCAATCTTTATATGTGACGCGTGGCAAAAAATTAATTTTTGCATTGCGCGTTATGCTACAAGTTTTTGAACTGATCTTTCATGTGGTGCAAACAGAATTTTTGTATCTACACAATTTTACAAGATATGAATTATTGAAAATTGTATCAGCGTGAGCATTGGTTTTGATTTTTTCAAATGCTCGCCGTGGAAAATTCCTATTTTGCCTCGTAAGTCCCTTTTCTCTTTCTTTTATTACATTAACATTCCTTTTTCTTATTATTCTAACAATTTTCCTTATCCATTAATTAATTTCTAACAAAGTATCACGAAATAATAATACACAATCGTCGAAGAAGACAAATTTGCATGAAGGACAAACTTAATTTTGTTCAACAGTCTAAATTAAAGGTAAGTACAGACGCATTTATTTTATAAATATTTCTTATAACGGTAAAAAAAAAGTTCGAAATCAGAAACGTAAGGATATAATTTTTCATTTTATCTGTATAAAGTTCTACGGTAATAGCGGAGAGCGCAAATACCCGTTGTATTAGTAGAAAAGAAGCCATATAGGACGGACTCATCGTAGGTATTTGCGCGCGCCCTCTACTTCTCATTCGCCGAACCACGCTAGTATTGTTTTTCTCTGTGTCTCTCTCTCTACCTCACGCTCACGCTCGCTATCGCAGTCCCTCTTTACTATACTGCCCGTAGCGCCTTGCAGAGCTTTACGGTGAGCCCCGGCATTTGCAGCAGCAGCAGCAGTAGCGAAGCATCGTTGGACCTCCCGACCATTCAGTCGAGTTCCCCCGCATAGCCACGGAAGTAAGAGCGAGCCTCGTCGTAAATTCAGTTGCCGTTCCCCCTCCCTTCATACTCGCTCTCTCTTTTACCGGCTCGTCCATAATCCTCTCATTCCTTTTCTATCTCTCTCCCACTCTTCCGAGCGCGCGCGCACGCCCCCTCTTGTTTCGCTCCAAGACTGAAAACAGGCTATGTATGCGAGAGCTCTGGTCCGGGTGTTAATTACATCAGTGTGTGCTGGCACGTTGCCCAGACAGACGAAACTCAGTAGAGCGTTGCCGGCATAGCTCGAAAAGGCTCAAGGGGTAAAAAAAAAGTGGAACGGGAGAGGGATCACCGAGAGAGTGAGAGAAACGTTGGGAGAGGTGGATCGATGAGAGAGAGAGAGGTTTTCATACCTTCTATGCTTCTGGCACTCTGCCTGCAACCCTTTACACCGCATTCTTCCAGTTTCGTGCCGATAAACTTTCACATTTCTTTTTTTTTATTCCCTCATCCTCCTCCATTTTGTTCTCCGTTGATAGCGCGAACGAAACGTCTCCCCATTTCTTTTTTCAATAAAAATCTCTCTTTATACCTGACTTTTTTATTACAGTATTTGATATTCAATTCGATAATGCGAAAGTTTCACGCCTTTCCGATTCGAAGTTTACGAATTCAAGATGGCCGATGGAGAAGATATTGTCGCTTGGGTTGGCAGCGTTGTGCGTGGGGAAAAAAGTTTTGCGAACGTTTCGAGATAAGCGCCTGTCACGCCTCTCGCGGATTTTTTCGATACCTGCGTACTTCGTATTCTTCGACGCTTCTATCGAAGTATTTTCTTTTTATATTCGTAATATGTTTGTAATAATACGATCGTATAAGCATTTCTACGAGTTCAAAATGGCCGCCAGAAAGTTATCGCCTCAATTTTCATGACTACCTGCAAGGGTTCCGTTTCCGGGCCGAGCAATAACACACCACGCGGACTATGGGTATTTCTCGTATGTGATAAAAACAAAACGCCGAGATTCTTCGCGACCTCTCGGCACACCAATCCTCGTGTTGTTGTGGCCTAAAACAGTTGCGCCTTTTACTAATTGTTATTATTCCGTATCGTTTACATTTTCGTCACGAGCATTGCGAGGAAAGCCGTTACAGAATTTTTGTTTAATATTCGGTCATGCCGGATATCCCTACTGCGCACGTAACGGGATGGAACGATAAAGATGTTTTACGGAACGATGCAACTATACTCCTGACTCTCGTAAAGAAATAAAAACGCCGCGCGACACTAAAAAGATTTACGAACGCTATCCATACGCGTTCTCTACTACAAACGGGTTTTGCCACTCCGAACTTTACAATCCCCAACCCCTGTTACATTCGCAATTGCGAGCTATTTCCTCGTAGCTCGAGTTATAACAGGCGCGCGCGCCCTCACCCGCACGCGGTTTAAACTACGTACTACGGGAGAACCGGGAGAATAAAGTGTCGTACTTACGGACGAGTCGTATACTTACGATGAGGTTATCTCGGATGGTGAAACGGCTCAATTCGGCTCTGAAGCTCCTCTCGAAAATTTTCATCAATTACGAATGAAAGAGGCAAAGTAACAAAGCCTGGATTTTTTTTTATCTAAACCTTGTAAAACGATTTTACTTGTAACTGTACATTCCTTGTTTGACAAACAACAAAATATTTGTTTCTCCTCAATGCGACGTGTTCCGCTAAATATTACGAGATCGCACATTCCTCCGTTGATTTTTATTACATAAATAATTCTCATATATTACAAAAAAATAATCTTACTTCCACGATCAATGTTGTTTGACAAATCGATACAATTCACCGATATTCGTTTCCTCATCCCCGGCCACTCGATCCCTCTCGTGAATTTTAAAATGTCTGACCAACTTTGACTTTGTAATGAAAGCCTTTTCACAAATGGTACAAGGAAAAGGCTTTTCACCTGTGTGAACACGTTGATGAACTTTCAAGTGTCCGGACTCGTAGTACGTTTTAAAGCATATGTTGCACACAAATTTTTTGTCACCGTTGTGATATTTGCAATGTCTATTGAGCTCGGGCTTGGAGAAGAAGGACATGTCGCACAATTGGCAAGGATACTGTCTCGTACCTGTATGAAGTTGGGTGTGCCTTGCCAATTCTGAATTTGAGTAATAGCTCTTGCCACATTCGCGACAACTGAATCGACTGCCGAGCGAATGCCTTTTGAGATGCATTTTGAAAGACTGCGAATTACGAAATTGCTTATTGCACGTGGTACAAGTCAACGAGGAATTTGTGTGTGTACCCTTGTGATAACGTAGCTTGGATTTTTGGGCGAATTCTGTCCCACACTCGTCGCAACTATGCTTTTTTCCAGATCTTGCTTCGATACCCTTTGTTCTCAGAGACTGTCCTTTGCCGTTATTCTCTCTGACTTGAAACTTTTCTTCTGTACTCTCGAATGCTTGATCGCAAGAATGACATGCCAAAGTGTCCAAGTCTTGCATCTCCGAGCATTCATAGATTTGTTTCTCTACTATTTTGCAATTTGGATTGGTCGAGCTAGAAAATCTTCCGCTGTTTTTCTTCATTTCGCAAATCTGTATTCTTTCTTTACCTCCAAGAAAATGGTCCTTCACATGACCCTTGAGAATTTTCAGGGTCTTGAACGACTTCAGGCACAACTGGCAGCTATATTTATCGAGGTTCAAAGATCGTTCCTCGTGGTGTTGAACATTGTCATCTCCTACGATCGTTATGCATGTAACCTGATCTGATTCGACGGAAGATTTTTCGGGATAATTTATCGTTGACGTGGTAGTTGTGAAATATAGCATCTCTTTGTCCTGAACATTTTTTATGACTGCCACAGGCTGTACTTTTTCACCCAAGCATTGTTTTACACCCTCAAATTCATCAACATCACAATTCGAGTTTTCTTTCGCGGCTTGTGATTCTTCTGTCATTCCTTCGTCCCCACCATCCATACTACAAATTCTCCAGACCTGCGAATGATCAATATTTTTACAATGAACGAATATTTTTCTTGCATCTATAAGTTAAGTAATGTCTTTGTTCTGTGATATAAAATTCTACCTGTGTGCCGCTATTAGAAGGTACGAGTATGGTATTTACAGCAAACAAATCTTTACTGTCTTCTGACGATGTAGCTTCCATCAGATATTCCTGATAATCCAGATCTTTAGCATCTTCTGTGGATTGGACCATGATTTTTTGATTCACCTGCTCCGCTTCAAAACATGATCTTAGAGTGCGATCCGAAATTTCAACCAGGAGTCGGAAGTCGTAGAAACTATCCACTTGTTCATGGCACGATTGACAAATCCAAACGGGCAGTCCATCACTCAGACTTATCTATAACATAGTTCTGATGTTCAACATTTTTCATACACATAAACGTGTAATTAACATTTCAAGCAGGTTCGTTTCTAAATTAATAAAAAATTTCTTTATCAAGAAATAATATACAAGTCTCATTCCGCATAACTTAGAGCATCCTGCTTCTTTACGTAATGTGGATTTTGATGGAGTTCCAAAATCGTGGGTTCGTTCCATTTTAATAAAAAATTATTTAACATTTTTTAAATCTCTCAATTTCCATGTATTTATTTTCGCTTCGACATACATTTGTATATTGTATGTTATAAAAACTAGTGCGTTAAAAATGAATGTACAATTGAAAAAAATAATATTGTCTTGAATGTAATTGCACGCTAGATCAAACGCATCCCCTGAATTGTTGTGACATTATAAACGCGACCCCACCCACCTGGACCTGTGCAATTGAGGTTATCCTCGCAGCTAAAATGGGCTGATAATCGTTCTCCGTTTCACTCTGAGCGAATATCGAGGACATAGGACCATCTTCCTTCAGGCATATACGACAGATTGCACCAAATTTGTTTGTTGTCGTTCCACTTCGAGTTGTCATCTTTATATTCTCCAAAAAACAACTATAAAAACATTTGCAACTCGCTGGCGTTCTTCGCCCGTAACGGACCCCACACCGAGTTTGTTCTTCAACACCACGTATCGAGATAGGTATGAGATTTTTATTGATGAGTACGTCAATAATTCATGCCAACTCGTTAGGACAATCTCAATTTCGCTATTTACAACGTCAAAATATTGTTTTATGAATAATACAGTAAACCAGAAAGTATATAGTCCGCGGCGTAACTGCCGCAAAAAAACATTGCCCTGCGACAGTAGCGCCATTGATGTATCGACGGCCAGTATATGCAACTGAGGTGGACAAAAATCATACTTGCGCACGTTTATCGCTGGCGCGAAAAACAAACAACTGATCTCTTGAATATACGTTCCCTAATATAATTAAAAAAAATGAAGTCGATTCAAGTATTCAACTACCCGAATTTGGTTTTGAACCAATTTTTGACCTTGTGAAAAACTCCAACTTTTTTCGGACAGGCCTCAACATCGTTAACTGCATTTCTGTAGGATTGCCACAATTGTGGTGATTTGAGGCAGAGCGTACCACCTCCCCTGTTGAATTGAGTATCCTGCAAACGACAAGAACGTCCAGGTTCCTTAAAGCGTTAGAAAACCAAACGTAAAAAATAGAGTAATCGAAATAAGCAAGCTCACGGCTCTATTGATGTCTCCAACGCAAACCCAATTTCCATTCTTTCCATTGCCGGTCGACACAGCCCATTTCGAATGGTCATGACTACTCTTAAAATCAACGTTTGCTACTGCGAGCACAACAGATTCGACGTTCATAACGCGCGAGCCATTGCACTCCGAAGGTAACCTTCCTCGTCCATTGAGCCACGTTTCAGCAAATAAGTCACTATTAAGTTGAGGACCAACGAAATCGTCGTATAAATCTTAAAACAAAAAAAAAGAACGATCAGTAACAATAATTATTGTTAGATTTACCTTCAGAACAAAAATTGACTCACCTCGCTGCCATTTGTCGCTCTTCGCGAACGACGTGAATTCCAAACCAGCTGACGATCGTATCGTAGCTTTGTTCGTCCATGGCGCATTCTTTATCCTAACTTGATTCGAGGCGTTGACGAATACGGGAAATTTCGTCGCTAGTTTCTGGGGTAAATTTTTACGGTAAACGACAATCTCATTGTACATTAATTGTCGTCCTATAATGTCCATTTGGTCAGCATCGACGGTTATGCAGATTAAACTCTGACCATTTTGTTTACCGGAATCGGGATAACCGTATTCACCGTCGGTAAGTTCTTTTTCCGTCTTAGTACCGACGTCGTCCGCAGTCGATCGGTGGCGCTGTGCACTTTCCCCAGTTCTTGGTACTGTCGGGAATCCTGGCACGCTGTGTATCAACCAAAAACCTTGTTTTCCATTCGACGTTACAACACCTTTAGCGTGACCATATTTTGCATTTACATTCTTGTTTGGCGGGGCGTCATTGTACATGAGCCACATCAAGTCCGAAGCAACATCCTGACGAAGTGAAATACGTTTAAAAAGAACATCATCGTCTCGGAATGTACAAACAATATTTGTCCTTTTGACCTTGGTATTCCTTACTTTTTGTTTTTTGTATTAATGCATCTTTCTTTTGTTATTTATAGTTGGTGACTTGCATTGTACTTACGTCATTGTAAAGAGGCGACAGAGTGTAACCCAGCATAGAATTTTTCATGGTCACATCCTTCTGAGATAACTTCCATCCTTGAGCAACCGTCTGGCTCGTTATGTAGAGATACGAAATTCCCTTTCGTATCAGTGGCTCGCTCGTTTCACGAATCTTAGGAATTTTATACATAACGAACCTGCACGAAGGAAAGAAACATCACGAAAATAGATTTTGTTTATAACTTTGTTGGATTATTTTTTCAAACAGTCGTTAGAAAAAAAGGGATAGAGGAAATGACATTATCGACGCTTTTCTCACCAATCAACTGGCCGATTATTCTCGTCTTTGCATTGTGGAGATTCGCTCGAACTTGCACGGCTCTCGATTAATGCTAAGTGCGTGGTAAGTAACAGATAAAGAGCTCCTAATTTTCTCCATGACATTGTTGGTATACGCACTTCATACACAAACGTGTACATACATATATTTATATATTAATCTTTTGGTACACAGAATATTGTCTTAAGAACTACTATTGCACATCCATACGGGAAGATTGCTGGAATATGACTGCTGTGACTGAGAAGAGTCCTATCACAAGAACAATGCGTTGACTGTTCGTTCTTACGCATGGATCGAGTTATGAGTCATGAGGTACTCGACGAATAGCAACAGTGAGAATGCAACGCGTGTGATGTCCTAATTGTAAGCTTTGCTCTCTATGCCACAGAGGTCGTTGAAGTAATATAATAATATAACAGAATATTGGGATCTGACCAGGTCCCTGGCACTAAGCTTTCCTGTTGTGTCCCTTAAAGTCGCCGTCCGCTAGAGGCGCTAGTAGTACTGCGCGAGGCTCGTATTCATGCAATTCGCTGACTGTGATGACTGTGACATACCTTATAGACGCGTTCAGAACGGTTACTGCAGTCGACGACGCGGTGAGGGGCAACGGGGCAAACGCGCAGTACTACTAGCGCCACACTACAGCAGCCACGCTAAGATGACCATGTTTGCGTATTACAGATATTGGGAATTTAGGTCCAGTGTCAAGGGACCTGGATCTGACATGGAGGCGTGGTCAAATTCAATATGGCGCAGACCGGGGTGCAGTCGCCTGTCAAAACTGCGCAATAGTAGACTTACCGTGAAAACCAATATGGCGTAGAAGAGGTTGCAGCCAACTAGTCTTAACATAGCGTAACAGCTTTATTTTCTAATAAAATGCTAGTCCTTTCCATTAGTGATATTTGTAAATGGTCTGATTCCAATCCCGGCAATCGAAATTTCCGAGAAGGCGAAAAAATTTTTGGTATACGCACCGGGCGTTTTTTTTTGGGGAAACTATGGAACGTCAGTTCACGGTTTTTTTGAAAAGAACTCTCGCATCCATATACGGAACATGCAATTCTTTTTTTCGATGGGTTGCGAGATGTAAAGACACCTACTTCTGCCATTTTTTGGACAATTTCTCAAAATTACTGATATTAATGATTACGTTGTAACTTGAGCAATGCACCCCGGTTTTAGTTTCAACGTGTACCACCAGATGTCTCACGAATTTTGTCAGATCCCAATAATAACATGAATACTTTTTCATACAAATAATCTTTCATATAAAGATTTTTCTTTCGCCCGGTTAAGATTTAGTGTTATATGCGACGTGCGCTTTGAAATTTCGATCGCAATTTTTAACTCGATCGGTTGGTAGAAAAAAATTGGCAGATACACAGAGAATTATGACAAGAAGTGGGGCTTAGTATATTTTTCTACAATTTTGGAAATAGTGTTGCAGACAACGAGCGATTCAAAAAGACCATTCGTACTTTTTTCGGCGCAGAGCGTTACAGTTTTGAGGATATTTAGAGAATTATGGCAACAATTTTGGAAAAAATAGCAAGATCAACTTTTTGCTGTCATGTTCTATGTACCTCCTAATTTTTAACCCGATTGGTTGTTTAATGCTCGTATGTTTACTGATCAAATTTTCGATGCGTACAGCGCATATAACACTGACTCTTAACAATATCGTGTTTACGCACTTTAATCTTTTTCTTGTGTCATTACGAAGTGACTCCGCTAATAATCTCATACATCCAATGATACTGGTTCTAGTCTCCTATACGGTATGCGTTCTTCGCCGCAGCGGATATCTTCGTATTCATAGATCAAATTTCTATAAGCCTTCCATAATTTCCGTAAGTGGATGCAAACTGCGCCACCTCCCCTCTTCTTCTGCGTTTCCTGTAAACGAGAAGCCATCGGGGTAAGTTAACCGTTGCAAAAATAGCAATGATTAATTCACAAGACATGTACGTGTGTAGATATGTATATCACCTCTCTATTGATATCTCCAATGCATATCCAGTATTTGTTTAGTTCATCATCGATCGATACAGCCCACTTTGAATGATCACAGTTACTACTATAAGCTAAGTTCGCCGCACCCCATTCCTCGAATTTCCAAACGAGACGTCCGACGTTCATGGCGCCCGGTTGGGAAGCTATACGAGCTTTGCCATTCGTACGCGATTGAACGTATAAATTCGATTCCAGTCTCCTACCCACCATACCAGAGTATAACTCTTGAAGAAAAAGCCAAGACAATTACACTCGTCTTTTACGACACACCAAATGTCTATCAACGAGGCTATGTAATCTTAGCATACATTATAAAGTTTCAGATGATCAGACCTAATGAATGACCTAGACATTAGCAAAAACCATGCATAAAAACGCATCCAGTAGACAAAAAGAAGGAGGAGAGAAGAAATAATAGGCATTCGATCAATTTAACTCCCAATCAGTAAAAAATTTACTCACCTATATCCGGCGATATCTTAGCAAACGAAATGAATTTCACACCACCTAGAGATGTTATCGTGGCATATCGCATGCATCTGTTATATCTTCTTATCGAGTCTCTTGCTCTCGGATTTGTTTCATAAGCCACAATTTTATTGCACCTCAATTGTCCGAGTACAGTTTCGTATTGAGATATGGGCATTGAAATGCACATGAAGCTTTGACCTCGCATAAGACCATAATGAGGATACCCGTATTCTGCAAATTCTTTTTTCGCCCTGTTTGGAAACCCTGGCACGCTATGAATCAACCAGAGTACGTTTTTGGTGTTTGCGATTACCACTCCCTTACTGTGGCCGTTATAACCCCTCGCACTTCTTTGCTCCGGATTCTTGTCGCTGTACATGGTCCACTTTAACCTCTCGAGAGCATTCTGAAAGAGTTCGTTCCGGTGGACAGTAAAAAATTCAAAAATAACCAACAAATACAAAGACAAAATACAAATTTTCAAAATGGTAATTTTTACGACAGTTTGTTCATTCGAAAAATACTGACAGGTTCATAGAGTGGCGCTAGTGTTCGGCCCATCATTGACGAAGGGCGGGAAATTCTATCGTTGGATAATATCCAGTTCCCCGAGTCAATCGTTCTATTCGTTATGTAGGCATACTTCGATCCGCCATCCGTCAACGGCCTCTTCTTCCCGCCAGGTAGTTTATACGCAACAAACCTGTAATTCGAGAACAAATTCAATTCAAGGAGGTTCGTACGAAGACTGCTGGGAAGTGGCAAATGGGGGAATCCCCTATGCTTATACATAGGGTCAAGTGATTATTACCAACCCAACACATACTGATAAATTTTTTAAAATGTGTTAAATGATAAAGCGATATATTCATGCTGAAAATAGTTAGATAATATTAATTATCTACGTCAAAATTGAACTTTCTTACCAATAACGTTTTTTTCTATATCCATGACAAACTGATCACCTAGAATAAAGGCAACAGCGCCGATAATTCAAACGTTGGTAGGTACACGTATCTTGTCATAAGCGTGTCTGTGCATATACACCTAGCCGATTTATTCACATTTTTCAATTAAGATACAGAAGGTAGTAAACCTATTATTACATTTAATATCGATATTAATTATTTCTAATTTAATTATGATTCCCAAGCTGATATACCATATCGTACATAGAAAGTAATATGGAACATTGCCAAGTGTTCACACTCTGCCTAGATCCCTACTTGAAAAGGTTCATTTTTCTTGAGTTTATCATTCACAACTAACAAAATAGACGGAAAATCCTATAACTTTTTCAATTAAAAACATTCTAATGGATTTAAACTATTGTGGGCGTATTTTTTTTATCAAGGTCTCTCTTTCTTAGAATAACTTGTGAATAAAAGTGTTCAGATTAGTATATCTAATCCCATGTCTCTATGTTAAATTGATTAACTTTCAAAATCTTTTATTCAGTAACTAAACCATCAACAAAATTTACAAAAATTCCTCGAGGTAGTAGGTAGAGTGGGGATAGTTGAGCAGTTTCTGGCTTAATCGATCATAACTCTTAAAAAATGCATCCGATTTTCTTGCTTCTTGCACCGTTAGATCCACAAATTCTCTAGCTCAAAACGCCTTCAAAAACATTATCCAATTCAGGTCTGATTTGGGAGATATTATCGTAAATGTGAGAGAGTGTAGAGCTGCTCAACCTGCCCCATAGGCGGGGTAAGTTGAGCAAGGGTATGAGGTAAGTTGAGCAAGGTAATAATTCCATCAACAAATCAGACACATGCAAGCCCATTTGATGCAATGCAGTAACAAACCAATAGCTACATTAATTAGCTACATTTTGAATCATGAACATTAACTGCAACAAACTGTGAAATGTTTTTTCTTAAATAAACAAGGAGTCACGCGGCTACCGGCGATAGCGTGATATATTCACCTCCGCCATGTGATGCGTGCCAGCCGTTGAGGACAGTTGCGGATCGTTCAACTAGCCCCATCGAAAACTGCTCAACTAGCCCCTTCTCAGATTTTTTAACAAATGTTAATTTATAATGAAATCCGTACCACGTGCGTTAAAATAATTATTGCAGATTGATAGACGCATGTACTACATACTAGTACTCATCTAGTTGCTGCCCTGGTTTTTCACACAATGCTAAAAGAAAAATACTTAATCACGTATTTTTTACTTTTGTGCGCAATAATAATAAAACGTCTCGTGTCATCGTCTCGTGCACCGCGTGGCTACCGGCAATGATTTCTTGTATTCCCCTCCCCTATACCTCTTTTTCGTCTATTTGATGCACCAGCGTGCGATGCTTAGTTTTCGAGATATTAGATTGCCTAACTTAGCCGCTTGCTCAACTATCCCCGCTCTACCCTATATTTCTTCATCAATCTGCCCTCAAAACTTGAAAGTGTTCTATATTTTTGCGACAATCGTACGAACCTCCTTAACACCATGAGATCGAAAATCCCAACCTTTGACGTATGTTTTGTCATTAGACTCACCAGTCGACTGGCTTGTTCTCGTCGTCCCTACAGTACAACTCGTCTTCCGATTTATCATCATGAATAGCCTCTTCATACTTATTGATCGGCATTTGATTCCCGATGATAAGCAAACACAAAAAAGCAACAAAAATAGCAATTTTGAGGTCATTAATTTTTAAATTATTCAACATATTAACAATTATTAAAAAAAATATATGTATGCATGCAATCGACATGCAAGCGATGACTGTGAGCTTTTAGCACTAACGACAAATAATAATCTTACTTCCTTCAACCGCACAGTACCGAACCACGTAATTCTTTCGTGAATCAGCAATATCAGTTGCGCGTCATTGCGGTATGATGCACTATATAGTTGATAAAATGATCGCATCCGATTAGATAATTCTAACTATTGATCGAACAATGTTATTATCTTCTCCCTCTTCTTATAATCCCTTCCTACTTGATATCGTAATGATAATCGGAAAGAAAAAAGAAACATTCATAAAAACTTTTGGAATTTTTGTATCAATTGTTCAACGATAAATCAATGTTACAGTTAACAAATACTTTGTTGATAGGGACTTTTTGGTCGTTAATATGTCGAGTATCCTAACATCGCTCAGAAAGCCACGGTTTCGTAAATTTTCAAACACGCGCTCTTCGAGACTTTCGGTAGTGATCTCCCTTGTTCGCTTGGCTCGAGCCCTTGCAAGGTAACTATCGAGAAACTTGAATTGTTTTCCTACTATATCGTGAGAAGAAATTCTACTGGAGCGGTTGGGTAATGTCGGATACCACCGAGCAACACGAAAGATTTTATTTTGGCCCCACTGATGATAGATTACTGTGGACGAGACACGTTAGTAACGTATAAAAGATCATGCATGTTGTGTTACAATTGATAATGTTGCTCGCGCGTCCAGGATCGGTCGGTAAAGGAAGCTCGTAAAGTAAAGTGTGTTTCACCTCGAGCACCCTTCCCCAAACTATGTAAAGTTAGCCGTTCGATTTTGACTTCTGCATCTTTTTTTAATTTATAACGATTGTTTGCCGTTTGTTTGTGATTGTTTGATTAATTAAAACGTTTGTTTGATCATATTTTTTATCAAACAAACGAAACAAAAATGAGCGTTAAGTTAGCCTCAAATTTTTGTAATTTTGTCTAATTTAATTTTTTCAAACGCCAATCGATTCGAAAACGTTTGTTGGAAACAAATAATATAATTCGAACGTTTATTTGATCGTTGATTTTCCAAAAAAATCAATAAATAAAATATTGGTTCGTCGTAGCTTTCACACTAGATTCTGGCTTGACCAGACTTAATATGTGTCGCGTGCATGGAACAATATAACCTACAATTCATGTTGCGACACGGGATTACTTGATCAAGTTTACAAGATTTTGTTAACTTTATAAATCCTGGCCTTCAGTAGTTGAGTGCATCTCATGTTGAGCATCTTCGTAGTTGTATGGTAAGAAAAAAACCAGAATCTAGTGTGAAAGCTACGACGAAATAATATTTTAATTATTGATTTTTTTGGAAAAACAACGATCAAACAAACGTTCGAATTACATTATTTGTTTCCAACAAACGATTCCGAATCGATTGGCGTTTGAAAAAATCAAATTAGACAAAATTTCAAAAATTTGCGGCTAACTTAACGCTTATTTTTGTTTTATTTGTTTGATAAAAAATATGATCAAACAAACGTTTTAATTAATCAAACAATCACAAACAAATGACAAACAATCGTTATAAATTAAAGAAAAGATGCAAAAGTCAAAATCGAGGGGCTAACTTTACATAGTTTACCCCCTGTGCCACTGCCTCTCTTATATCAATGTAATACTGTTTATATTTATTATATTTTACAGTACAAACTAGAATCATTAGTATTAGTAACTTATTTTACAATTATCTATGCATTTTCAATTTTATATTTTAACCTACAAATACATTACGCGTCCTAAAAATATAAATGTTTGTATTTCATTATATATATATAAACAATAACAATATATAATACTTTTACCATTAACTTTTTCACAACCGAATATAGTTATCATCGTTTAACATTTAAGCTGCCGGTGACGATTGGCGCGTAGCAGTATACTGAGCATGCGCACAATCGTAACCAATGAAATTTAGGCACATACCCCCCCCCCCCCCCCCCCCCCCCCGCGCATTTCGCTTTCACTCCCCTCATCTACCTTCCGGGCTTATACTCCATCCCTATATTCCTATATCCATGTGTGCATGTAACAATATAACCTACAATTCATGTTGCGACACGGGATTACTTGACCAAGTTTCTTTATATCTTGTAAATTTGATCATGCGCGCATTGCATGCACGTGACACATATGTGAGAGTGTGAAAGCTACGACGAACCAATATTTTATTTATTGATTTTTTTCAAAAACAAACGTTCGAATTATATTATTTGTTTCCAACAAACGATTTTGAATCGATTGGCGTTTGAAAAAATCAAATTTCAAAAATTTGCGGCAAATTTAGCGCTTATTTTTGTTTTGTTTGTTTGATAAAAAATATGATCAAACAAACGTTTTAATTAATCAAAAAATCACAAACAACAATCACACGAAGGGCATAACTTTACATAGCTACGTTAGTAATGTAATTTAACGTTCATAGTATAATAAGATCATGCCTATCGTTGTGTTAGAATTGGTAAATAATTGCTCGCGCGTCCAGTATCGGTCGGTAAAGGAAAGTGTGTTACGGCTCAAGTACCCTTCCCCATACATTCTGGTTAATGAGATTCAGGGACGACGTTGTATATATGAGAGCACTTGGCCCTTCGACCGTTTGTGAGAAACGCTGGAACAAATGCGCCGCGTAGCGATGAGAAGCGGAGACACCAGATTTCAGTCAACTAGGGGCGCCACCTGCCGGCAGTTCTCTGAACACCCACACATACTGGTACTCCGATAATGAGGAAAATACCAAAATGGTGTCCTCCGACGAGTTCGTGTCTCGATCAGCCGTACGTCATAATAATGCAACAATGAGCGACGAGTAGTGAAAACAAAAGGTTCCTTCGATAGTTTCATCGTTCGAGGATATGCGGTTTACGAACAACATAACGGAAATTATGTGTTCTCGCGAACTATCAGTAATGTTAAAATGAAAATCGTATCTACAATCATGTACGAGTACTGATTTGGCTTTATCAAACGAGTGCGTCGCCTGCTGATATCTCGAATCGACAAAAAAAAGAATATTGAAATACGTTTCATTCACGACGAAAGAGACGACAGCACGAAACATGCTGACCGTTAACGAGAATTCAACGTCGACTTTCATCTTTTTGGCTAGACAAAACGGAGCAACACGTTAATCGAAATTGAGTCTTGTAATAACAAGGTACGGTATATGATCTTCGCATTTCTATTTTAAGTATAAGAGAAAATCCTTTAGACTATGAATGAAACCTCGGGTTTAATAAATATTCGATTATGCACAGGTGATAGAGACCTCAGCAACACCAGTGTGTGAAAAATCTATTTGAACAAGAGTTGCTCAAAAGAGTGAAACATACAAAATGAGCGCAGCTGAGAGCAATGGAACTGATAATTCTAGTGGATGGCAGGCATGCGCCAGCTGGCTGACGCGCTGCGGTGCTCTTCGACCGAACCACATTGCAAATTGGCCAACCGCGATACCATTTGATCTTGCGTATACGCTGCGGGATGGAGTATTGTTGTGCAAACTTCTCAATACCTTAGAGCCAAGCTGCATCGACATGAAGGACGTCAATCAGAAACCTCAGATGGCACAATTCCTCTGTCTGAGGAACATTAAAGTGTTTCTTTCGACTTGCAGCACAACTTTTGGCTTACCAGATTCGGATCTCTTTGAGCCTTTATTTCTCTTCGATTTGTCAAATTTTCATCGAGTACTTTGCACTCTGTCGGCACTGTCCAACTGTGCCCACCTTCAGTCTAAAGGCATTCCGTGAGTAATAACATAAATGCATTAAAAAATCTTTAACCAAAATTAATAGACATTAGACATTAAGAGTTCTAGGTCGAACTAATCTATGATAAATAACCACATTTGATTATCGATCAATCTGTTTTTCACAGAGGTTTTACGGTGGGACACGATAGATCGCAAGAAGACAAATACAAAGATCTTCAAAGTGCGGGAGTGGGGTAAGTCTCTAACATCGAGTAATAAAAATTAAACCCAATGGTTATAAGAACAAATATTGAAAATTACTTATTAAATGATCTGCGAACGAGGATGAAGAACAAGAACTTGTGTTCATATATTATAAAATTACAATCGCAATGAACATCCATAAAAAAATCTGGAAATCAATTATTTGTTCCATCATCTTACAAATGAATTTGCGAGAAGTTATGAGGAGTTATGACACCACAGGGGTGAGGACGAAATTATTTTCCCTACGAAATAATTGATGCACAATTCATTAAACCGAAAATACTCTGTATATCGCAAATATAACATCCTCGTATCTGGCGTATACTAAAAATAATGGCTATTAGTTCAATATTTTTTTCTTCTCTTTCGTAACTCATTGATCAACGAGACGTAAAGATGTTTTACCCTTGCCAATCCTTCGATTATATTTGCGATGAATAATTTGTGTTAAATATGGTTTAGCACCACGACACCAGTTGTGGGCTTTACCATAAGGTCTAGGCCCGTGGACCTCGGTGAGTCCCAAGTTTATCAGGAATTACTCTGCTTTTCGACGACTCCTCAACGCGACTGGCCTTCTGCGGAGGAGGTACAACGTCGTTTTTTCGTTTACGTGCCCTCTGTTGTTGTTAGTGTGCGAGGGCTGTGAAAAAATACAAAAAATAAGAAAATAACGGAACGAATGAAAAGTTTGTTTTCGTTGCTATCACTAAGAACTACTTAGTTGAAAATTTCGACGATTTTTCGCTATTCTGTCTCCATCTCTAACATCCTCTTTCTCTCTATCTCTGGCTCAATATTGAATCAATCGTATTTCATCCAATTAATCATTACTTGAAAAGTCTTTTCTGCGCAGTGGAAAAATGTAATTCAGAAAGTGAAATGAGAACATGTTAGTCAAGGAGAAAGAAAATGGTGATGAGCCATGTGTCGGCGCATAGATAGTGCATGGCTGTGTTTTTTCTTTTCTTTTGTTTTATATTTTTGTGCACAAGGCGTGAAAGCGAGGGTCGACAAAGGAGATTTAGGAGGCGCGACGGGGACGAGGCAGGTGGAGGGGTAGACACTGAAGATGCGGTCGGAGAGGAGGATGGCTACGGAGATTTCTGCAGCCATGCACAAAGTGCAGAGATCTACCAGGACCTATGTAGTCTGCACCTACCACCTCCTCCGTCTGCTGTGCAGGTTATTATTTTATTTTTATTCTTGATTTTTTATAGCTTCTTCCATGCGCGTAACGACAATTATTTCTTTCCAAATTTATGTACAGCACTTGTTGTCCTCGACAGAACTTCAACGATTTTTCCAGCACCGAGATAATCGTCTCTGTCACAACTTTTGTTTCTTTTATTTAATTCACAATTCAGCCTGCATGTTTGCTGCAACAGCTGCTGTAAACGTATCTTTGTCAACAAGGAAATATTTTTGTAAATACCGAATCATGGTGCTGCGTGTTGCTTACTTGAAGAAGTTACGAATAAGCGATCGGTAGCATTTATGGTAAAATAATTATTCATGAAAAACTAATGTTCTATTCGAATCACAGGACGGTGGAGTTTCCGGTGGAGAGAAGCGCGACTACGTTGTACAGGAACTCGTGGAAACCGAAAGAAATTACTCCGAGGTGCTCAACAGTCTGTTGAGGCATTTTGCCCGACCTCTGTCGGCGATTCTACAACCCGAGGATTCGTCGCGCATTTTTTTTGGTATCAAGGAATTGTCGGAAATACACGCCGGTGTTCACAGTCAATTACGCAAAGCTCGGAACAGTGCAGCTCTTGCTCAAGTATTTCTCGATTGGCGAGAAAAGTTTCTCATATACGGCGATTACTGTGCCAATCTCACTGTCGCACAAAATACACTGCAGGAAGCATGCGCCCGTAGTGAGCAGGTCAACCAGGAAGTGATCGTAAGGATCGATTGATTGATCAAATTCACAATACTTTTTAAATAGAAATTGCTGAAGTATCGAGACAGTTTTCTTAACTAATTGTTTTTCTTTTTCTCTCAAACATACAGAGGTGCCAACAAGAAGCCAACAATGGCAAGTTCAAATTACGCGATATTCTATCAGTGCCAATGCAAAGGGTCTTAAAATATCATCTGTTGCTCGACAAATTGGTCGAAGAGACGCCACGCAATTGGTTCGAGGATCTTCATGAATTAGGCAAAGCGCGTGAAGTTATGGTCGATGTTGCTCAATATATCAATGAGGTCAAGCGAGATTCCGACACTCTCGACATCATAGAGGACATTCAATGCTCCATTATTGACTGGGACGTTCCCGAAGACACTCAATTAAAGGATTTTGGGCGTTTATTGCGCGACGGAGAGTTGAAGGTAGAAACAGTTTTCAATTGAGGCAGAAAGTTTTTAAGGAAGAACCAAATGCATTCAGGAAAATTCGTGTTGTGTAATTCACCATGTAATGATCGATTTTATGAAAATACAGGTAAAAGCTCACGGTGATCAACGAGTAAAAGCTCGCTATGCATTCGTCTTCGAGCAAGTTGTATTGGTCTGCAAACTGGTCCGTAATGAACAGTATAGTTATCGAGAGACGTTGAAACTGGAGGATTATCGTCTAGAAGATCATACGGGTAGAAGAACTCTCGGCAGAGATTCGCGCTGGTCGTATCAGTGGTTGTTGGTGCACAAACAATGTACCAACGCATACACTCTTTATGCCCGTACCGAACAGGACAAAAAAATGTGGATGAAGGCACTTCAGGACGCGATGGACAATATCAATCCGGCTGCATCGCGAAGCACAAACCACAAATTTCGCCTAACAACATTCGATGTCCCCTGTAGTTGTCAACGATGCGGCAAATTTCTCAAGGGGCGCATTTTTCAGGTAACGAATAAGAATGAAGATTCTTGCTAGATAATGTAGATTGGCGATACGATGCTAACGTAGTCGCGAAGAACAAAAACGTATCCTTATAATCGTAACGTAATTTCGACAGGGATACAGTTGCGAGGTATGCAAACTCGCTGTTCACAAACAATGCATCTCTTACTCGGGACGTTGTATGCTAATAGCACCACCTCCACCACCTCCACCGCCGTTGCCTTGCGATCGTGCGTTATGGGCAAAATTGTGGTTTGTTGGTGAAATAGGCCGAGATGCCGCTGCTCACAAACTCGAGGCACGTGAGAATGGTACGTACATGTTACGTATCAGGCCATCCGCATATCAACGTCTCGCCCACGAAACGGACTACGCTTTAAGTCTTAAGTGAGTAACACTCGTATTTTCTATGCTTTAAAGCAGTTCGTGTTTCATAAGACGTTCTCTGTATCCGCATGCAATATTACAAATTTGTTTTTCTCTTCCGTACAAAAATCATCATCTATCTTTTACTCGATTATTCATTCCCCTTATATTTCTATTACAGAGCAAACGATATGGTAAAGCACATCAGGATATTCAAACGCGACGTGGATGGTGCTGATCTTTATTACCTTAGCGAGTCGCGTTTCTTCAAGAGCGTTGTCGAACTGGTCGAATACTACGAGCGTGCCTCGCTCTCCGAGAACTTTGAGAAACTCGATCAACGTTTGCTCTGGCCATTCAGACGCGTTCTCGCTAAAGCGATTTTCGACTTTCGTGCTGTTGAGCGCAATCAGTTGAATCTTCGATGCGGCTCCAGAGTCGTTATACTGAGCAAAGAGGGCGATGCGAAGGGATGGTGGAAGGGTAAAATCAACGATCAAGTTGGTTTTTTCCCAAAAGAATACGTTGAGGAGGAATAACAACGAGGTGATAATTTTCCTCTCGTGTTTTTTTCTCGTTAATGGTAAAACTGATAAAAGTCAGACGTGTCGGTCAACACATTAAACGCGGCATCAGTCCCTGGTTACTGACAGTAAACTTTCCATTTAGGCGACGTACTTTTAGACGGTACCAGGCTGTTCGCCGCCTGAGCGAAAAGTATTGTAAAAATCGACATCGCGTCGAACGTGTTAAAAGCCAAAATCACCGCTAAAACGCTGATCGTGACCATCCTAACGTTCGCAATTGTTATCAAAATCCATATCAGATACCTTTGTATGGATTTTGCGATGCACTCCAGATTAATGTTGTTGCAAAAATGCTCGACAGTAATCACTATCAACCCGCTATCACCCACCGCTATTGATGGTAGGCCTTATCAAGAAACGAGTATCTGGAGAGCTAAAAATAGTATGGCAAATAATGAAAGGTGCGAATGAACGTATCGAGCCCAGTCGTATATTTTGACATCCTGCAAAATCGACAAGATCACAGATACGTTGTATATGCTTTATGTGTCCTTTAAAAGTTAAGTTCAATCACAATTGATTGCAAGTCTGAATACACAAAGCGTATTGCATTTAACCCTTTGAAGCATGGTGGTAACTCACGTTACCACCCCAAATTTTTTTAAAATTTTCCAATTGATTTACTTTTTAATGTATTTAGATCCAATTCTTTGTACTTTTTACTTTCTTTAGTGATGAAAGATCATAAAAATACAGACTAATTGGCATAATTGCTTATAAATATATGATTTATAAATAAACAAAAAAGAATTGAGGTTCTTTTTCGGAATAATTCATGTTTTAACAATCTATCAAAGGAAATAACTTGAATTTTAATGAGAATGGGTTTTTGGGGTCGCTGATTACAAATCCAATGTCAGATCTTTCAAATTCAAGATGGCAAAACAAAAATTGAAACGTCAGTGCCGATCATATTACGTCCACCGTTTTGAATTACACAAATCTAACATTCTCTTCCTCTCTTTTTAATCAGTGAGTCCGAAAACTCTTGACTGAGAATTTTCACAACCATTAAAAGAATTTATGCTTCAAAGGGTTAAAAAAACAAGTTCAAAACTTTTTAGATTTTTGTATGTTTTCGACATTAGTATTTTTAGAAATCAACTTCCTTAGTATCTTCGTTGTGGTTGTTCTTTTTTTTTTTATAAATTTTCTTATTGCGATGTTGTCAAATTCTCAACGGGTCAAACTTTTAGTTGCAATTAATGAATATGGAAATGGTAATTTCTGAGGTTTCATCACAATGTCAGATGGCTCGAATAACGTATATTCGAACTTTCTGAAATCCTTTAGGCACCGGATGATCCGGCAAGCCTTCTGGAAGTCCGACTGGACGTCCCCAGTTGAGAATGTTTAAAGCTGAACATTTCATTGAAAAATATTTATCGAGGAATTCTGAAAACAAATTCGCAGAATGACCGCAAATATATATTTTCATTATGGCGAGAAGAATATAATGATAACGCACGTCTCATTGATATTAGAAACAATATACATATATGTATATTAAGGAAATAGAATAAACTGAAAAGCGAAACCGTGCTGTTCGCGTCCGACAAAAAGTTCCCAAGCGTGAAGGGTTTCCTCTCTTGTACTCGAAAAATAATCGAAGTAAAATAAGCAAATGTTTCCCATGTTCGCGCGTAACACACACACACAAAAATTACCACACGTTCACATCATACGCTCCATGCGCACACACACATCGTTACGCATAATGCATTGTTATTACTATTGGAACGGAAAAAGAGCTGGGAGAGAGTAAAACAGAGATTTAAAACAAAAAAAATCACGAGAAATTATATTTTTCACTCGTGACGTATATTCTCCGATTGTGCCAATAAGATATAATTATAATAATTATACATGTAAGTAGAGAAATGTTATGAAGAAATATGAGAACTTCATTGGTATGTACCGGTAAAAAAACTATCTCTTTTCTTATTGTTGACCTATCAAATAGGGTTCCATAGATTTTTAAAAAATGTGTCATCACAATACTTTTAATTCGTGTAACGTTGGCGAGAGGTGACACCAATGACTTTTGTTTCAATTTTTTTACATCCACTTCTTGCAAAGACATTATGAGGTTCTGGGCCCCAAGTTATAATCGAGAGAACCTCCTCCTCCATACTTTTAGTGGGTTTAATTCGCAATGCAAATGCATCTCTCATGCACAATTTTATATGTTGTTCTTCCAAAGGTAAAAACGGCACGTAATAATCAATCAAACTTGTAGCTATAGTATCGCTTTTCTGAAAGCCTCCTGCCTCATTGAAAGCTCCCATGGTGATTAAGTTTTCAAAATCTGAGAGCCTCATGGTAGTGCGATCTTTACCCGATTGCCAAAAGTTTAGCATCTGTGCCATAATCTGTGCGCTACCGGTGTTCGACAGAAACATGAATATGGCTTTGTTGGGACGGACGTAAATGTATTCATCTTTGTACATCACACCAGTTACATCCGTGTAATCAATGAAAGGCACAAGGACATCGAGGAGACCCACGGGCATCATATCAACTTCATCAAATACAAACATTGATCTTTCACACTCGAGTAGACTCTTCACGATTGTTTTTCTAATTTCTTCCTGAAAATGATATTTTTTGGTTGTTACTCCAGTTCTGGTATTTAATTACGGGTGTATTTAAAAAACTATTCACTTTGTAATACTCCAAACGACTAGCAACAGGCGCAAACGAGCGACCATTAAAGAAGTGATAATATTTGCTCCGCGTCCCTTCTTTAAAGAACGATTCGGCAACCATATTTGCAACAAAATTCTTGCCACTTCCTGGCAACCCATGAAAGCTCATTGCCAAAGCTTTTGGAGGCTTTTCAGTATGTTTGTATCCCCCAATGGCACGTGAAACAATATCTACAGCAATTTGTTGTCCATGCAACTTTCTCCTAAGATCAGCTTGCAGTTCTAAAAATAATTAAAGGTTAAACATTTTTGTGGTACTGGTGATGAACGAGGGTAAGTAAGAAACCATAACAACACGTACTGTACACATCGATCGGTATCCATTTATCTGTACAGCATTCGTTCACCACACAGAGGTTGGCATTATTATAAAAATAATAACCTCCAGCTGCTACTAAACCAACTGTTAGCGTAACAGGATCAAACAAGCATGTCACTAATTTTATTTGCAATAATGCCACGATAAGTAAATGAAAATGCTTCATCTCATTTGGGAACTTGAACAATTGTTAGCAGCTTAATAAATATCCACACTACAGTTGCCGGCATATATGACGTATATATCCTTTTGTTATATATACGTCAACACTATCGCAACCAACTTCCTGCGGATACAAACCAAGCAACCAAGACTGACTTTCGAGAATTCAACTTTTATCGAACGTTGCTGTTCTCCCCACTAAATTCTGGCGACTGGCGGTGTTAAATTTCCTTTCAAATAAATGACAGGACCTGCTCCAACCAGTGGAATCTCCAACCAGGCAAATATAGGCAGTTCGTAGTAACAGTAGGCAATAACGTACCGACGCAGTCGCGATGATTAGACATACCGGGCCAGAGCGCTGCTGGTTGCGATCATATGGACTAACAACAGAGAGCGAGTTCGTATCATTGAATAATATACTCCCCTGCGAGGCGATCGTGAATGTAGTCGGTTTCGTTCGGTCGCCGACCAGCAACAATTGTCAAAGTGTAAAGTCGCTCGTACATTACAGACGTCGTGTGCGGGTTAAACTTTGATACTTACGTACGAACAACTAGGTATCTAAAAACTGCGATACGTATACGTATAAATATATTTATATATATACATACAACCACGTTGTTAAAAATGGCGTCCGCGGAATCGACAACCGTTCCCACGAAATATTTTACCCGTGCCGAAGTCGCAAAGCATAACGACGCTACGGAAACATGGTTCGTTATTCACAACAATGTTTACAACGTTACTGCGTTTCTCGGCGAGGTAAATATATATTATTACAAATTATAGAAGTCTCTTTAATGGAACTCTTGTCGATTTTTGTCACTCTTTTTCATCGTACCTCCAAGCACCCTGGAGGCGAGGAAGTTCTCCTTGAACAGGCCGGAAATGACGCTACAGAAGCTTTCGAGGACGTTGGTCATTCGAGCGATGCCAGACAGATGATGGAACCTTATAAAATTGGCGAAGTCACTTTGGTACGCATGACTATGGCTACATAGTTTCCCTTTTATTTCTACGCTCTCTGCGAGTGAGATTCTCGAATAAGGAAGCTTCGCTTCACGGTATTTTGTAGGAGGAACGACAGGTGTCTACCAAGGAGGACAAGAAACAGAAAGATTGGTCCAATGGAAGTAGTGGAGATGACAATTTCAGGTATTGCAGAGTTTATAATGCACTCTTGTTCGTTCATTTATAATATACTAATAACTCGCAGCAAAACTAACGACTATCATAGGCTTCACGACGTTCCGAACGCCAAAAGTTTGGGGTCGTACATTCCCCGTTATCTTCTTATCGCTATATAAATGAGCAGAGAAATTTCTAAAAGCATGTCTCAAATGTTCGACGTAACAAAAACAACAACAATAGCTGCTGCGTGGTGATGTGATGATTGGAAAATTCCAGTGGCTCTTGGAGGTCGTGGCTGATTCCTGTGGCGCTAGGTGTTTTAGCGACGCTCGTCTACCGTTATTTCATCGCTGCTCATTAAGCCGAAATCATTCCAGGGGAAAAAGAATCGTGAAAAACAATGCGGGCTTTTGTCTTCATTTATTTTTTTTTTATTTTTATTCTTTCCGCCGTACTTTTACAATTATTTTCTACTCGATTGTTGTTGCTGATTTGACGAAAGATTGTTGTACAATTTAGCCGAATTTGTCCGCTATATAGATTTTTTACATCTATCTTAAGGTATTTTTTGATACCCGTTTTTGGCCACACGAAAGAGACGAGAAGGAACACATAATGCCTATCGTCCATTAGACTATAAGAGTCCATCTGTAATTATGTATGGAAACTATATATGAAACAAAAGAAACTAAAAAAACTATGTACGTATAAATAATGTAGACGAGTGCAATGTTACGGAAAAATGGAAGTAGTCTATGATATATATATATACACTCACGCATGGCTATATACATTATATTGGTACCCCTTGAGAATAAATCCATTTAATTAACATGACTTTATCACTACCAGGCCTACGAAGTCCTAAATAAAAACGAATCGCGTGTCTCGAGATAAGGAAGCAAAGACAACAAAAAATGGAGCAACAGTAATCTATGAACTGATGAACATATATATATCTACATATATTTTCCCAAAAATACGTACGTTTGTGCAAGAGACTATTTGAACTAATACCCCCTTATCGGCTTCGTTAAGATATCTAAATGTACGTAACAATTTTAATAGAAATTTGCAAAGTCATCTTTGGTAAATTCTTCGCTATCGTTTATTATCGTTGGACGTATCGTTAAAGAGTTGAATGTCAACTACGAGCTAACTCGTAGTTTGCGTTATTACCCAAGACACCAATTTACGAGCTATCTCGTAGCTTGTTTACTAGCAATATTTATGCTAAAGTTACATTGCTTTTTACATCGGAATTCTGAAAAGTAGCTAGTTGTGACAGTCACCGTGTTAACATGCTTTACGAACAGCGAATTGTAATATCTGCAATATTATCACACGATCATGTAGAGCTGCCATCTAACGGACATAATTCTATACACAAAACTTGCTTTCGTACAGAAGTCGGTATCATAGAAGCACTAGATAACCATCCGAGTCGTACAAGGTCGATAATGTAGAACGTAAAACTATCGACCGACGGTTAAACAAAACGAATCCAAAAGTTTTGAAAAAACCGACAATCGAATTCAACCTATAATTTCCATAAAGTTTGAAAACACACTTCTCGTAGAAAACTCCAAACTTACACAGCGAACACTTTTACCACGAAAGTATTTGTAATATAAAAACTTGAGATCTCCGAGGTATTTCAAGTAAAAGAAGAAGAACCCCTTTTCTCTTTTGTCATTGCGTCAGTTTTCGAAGCTTCCTTACACAAGAAATTCGAACGAAGAAAAATAGTCCCTTTTAAACATTAATGATCACCTCTGTCTCTCTCCTTTTTATAGGTTCGAGGTAGAAATGGATAAGCACCAGTGTACTTGTTCCTTTATTAAAGAAGGAGAAATTACGTAGAGTCAACCGCGATAAATTTACCCTAACGCTGTGAAAAATCGCTCGTGGCATAATGCACATACATAGTCCATGTGTCTATGAACCAAGGGAATGCGCGTATTAGTTACTACGCGTGTGTGTAGAGGTATCGAAGTACGCGGATATCGAGCGTCGCCGGGCGCCGACGCCGAGTGTGCTACCGTTGGTCCGTCCTGCTCTGGGGGTATAGCTCGGTGGTTGCTCGCTTCATATTATTATTACTGTTGGATATTCGCCACTCGGCAGTCGTCCCGTTCGTAGCTACGCGCGCGTAGAGCTTTTCCCCTGTCGGTCTCGCGACGAGTCTTCGCTCCATCACGGCTACGCGCGAAATTATTTCCATTTTGTCAGATCGCAAAAACACGTTCGTCGTAATCGTCGTGCAATTTTTCGCAAGGTGTGCACATCGTTCATCCGGACTCCGCTAATAAATTCGTCAAACCGGCGACCAATCAGCGTTCGTGTAAAAACTCATCGCTCATCCGATGTCATCTAGAATAGGTTGAGGATTGCTGAAAAAAAAAAAAAAAACAAAAGAAAGTGAAGAATATCTGTTTCGATCACAGAACCGAGACACGTTCGTGCGTGACGAACGAAAACAAAAAAGTGCTTCCGTACGATTTTATTTTAATTTTCGTTCGTGTTAAAAGATTTTTCCATCGGGGCGGGGAAAGACCAAGGAGATAAAAAAGACCGGAGAGTGTACACTAAGGGGTGCGAAGAGAACAGTGATCAACGACAGGCTGCCAGGCGTGGAACGAGTCACGAGGGGAGGCTGTGAACGTGAAAAAAGCAAGACGGGCAACCCATAAAAGAAAAACCTTCCCTCGGTTCTCACGTACGAGTGGGATACGCTACGAGGCGACGTTACAAGGGGAACATATATTTCACCTTCGGTTTCTTTTTTTTTTCCTCTCGTCAACGTTAATAAAGAGACTGTGATAAAAGTGATAGAAGAGATAATAAGCAGCCGCGAAGTGGAAGCTCTGACGAGTCGTCACAGTGTCATGAGAGGCGGTTTCACGTTCCGCGCTTCTTGTCGGTCCCTCATAGAGTCATGCATGTCGCGCCCTTCAAACGAGGTGAATATACAATGTCGTTAATAAAGCATTATTATTCTTACCATTGTCGTTACGGAGACGTCTTTAACGAATACTCGTTAGACGCCAAACGTCGCAATTATCGAATTAAGCGATAAAATATTTAATAGCGCTATATCCTGGTAAATAATAAAACTGTCGTATGATTGATCGAATGGCTCAACAGCTCGATCGCTCGTAGATGTAAAACGATAAAAATCGTCGAGACGTGTATTTAGACCCGTGTGTGTTAGTACCCGTGCTCGCCACGGAATAAGATCGGCGTTTGTGTCCCGAGACAGTTTCGCGGTATACGTACCAATCAGTGTCAATTGTCAGACACACGCGCGTGCGCACTCTCGAAGGCGTTTCGTTACCCTCTCACTGATCAATTTGGCCGACACGCGTTTTAAACTCGTACGTTTATTTCTCTTTTTGACCTCAGTGCGAGATCACACGACGAGTTTAACGTAACGAAGAATGATATCCGTCGTAAAGTGGAACGGTCCAACGAGATTCTCTCGTGGATTCTGCCATTTTGTTGCCCAACGAAATTCAATGTATTGCGCGTGAGAGATTTTTTAATTGGTTTGTGTTGAGGTTAACGACGCGCCGGCACGTGTCGATAACTGTCCAGGAATTATTTCTTCGTCGTTGTTTTCGTTCTTGATTAATAGATGGACGATTAATTTTATCGATGAGTCAAACGATATGGATAGCATTAACGAAATTGTAGCTTCCCGGGTTTTTTGCGTATCGGATTGTGGACAGTGTATACCCAATTGAGGGAAGTCTTTTTTTTTCATGCGCTCGTCGGCCGCACGAGGCGCCCTTGCGGATGTTAATGGAACTAGAGCGAAGTCTTCCCATGAATGCGAAACCCTCTTGTCGTTGTTGACGCGTGTGCGTGTTATATTTGCGTTTGTCACTTGTTGGCTCGTGAACGATGAACACGTGTGCCAAGGAAATAGTTTTCCATATATAGGACGAGTACAATTTACATCATTAACGGATCTAGTTGCATACGACGTACGCTCGTTCAATAAACATTTGTATACAAACTCGCCCCTCGTTACCCCCACTTCTGCTTGTCCCAAGGCGCCCCCTCCACATCTCGTGTCGTATAAACGTCTGACCGCGCTTCAGAGCTAATTATATCTGCACTCACGAGATCACGAGACTTGTTTTATACGCTTACGTTTCACGACGAGGAGACAATTATAAAAAGAACAGAAAGACGTGCACTCACCTTGAATCAGGCAAAGTGTCTCGACGCTCATCCCTATAAGAGGGAAAAAGAGATGAAACACGGAATGGGAGAGGGAAGCGAGCCGAGTGTGGTGGCGGGGAAAGGGGTGGGGGGCTAATTTGAAAGAAACGCTCCGAAGCCGTGGGGGCGAAGAGCGGAAGAAGACGTTACGTACTTTGACGCAAGAGGGCTGCCGGCCACTTGCGTCTCGAGAACGAAAGCGTCGGAAGAGCACATATATACTCCACATTTCATCTTGGTCCAACTAATTCGTTAAATATTCGAGTAAAAATATGAATATTAATTAATCCAAAAACAAGATGTCGGATTATTCTTTCGAATATATTAATCCAAAAATAAGATGTCGGATTATTCTTTCGAATATATTAATCCAAAAACAAGATGTCGGATTATTCTTTCGAATATATTAATCCAAAAACAAGATGTCGGATTATTCTTTCGAATATATTAATCCAAAAACAAGATGTCGGATTATTCTTTCGAATATATTAATCCAAAAACAAAATGTCGGATTATTCTTTCGAATATATTATTCATCTAATTAGTAAAAAAAAAAAAAAATATTCATCTAATAAGATTAATGAAATAATTTTTATTTCATCTAAATTTAACTAAATGTATTTTTGTAAAAAAAAAAAAAAAAAATAATAATCGAACTGTTCTAGTTTCTTAAGAGCTATCCGCATATTTTTGTTCCCTGGTAAATACGACCTCGCAACGTAATTTTTCTCATTTTTTTTTCTTTCGCCCCGTTCGACAAACGTTGCGTCATCTTTATCTTTTTCCGCGATATCTCGTTGGCGTTACCGCGCACACCTTACCCGCGACGTGGACGGGCGAGCATTCTGAAAATATCTCATTCAAATGTATTTCTATACTACCGGGTTTTAATAAGAATTTTAAACCGAGTAGAAAACCCACGAACGCCATCTGGCTGCCGAATATGTCGTTTTTTTTTCTCGCCCGCGCTTAGCCAATCTTTGATCAATAACGCTTTCACGCCTCGTTCCTTTTATTCCTCTTTTTTTTATCTCTTCGATCCGATTGAATTTTTTCGAAGAACAGGGAGAAAACTTGACGCAATCCCCGGCCGACGGACAACGAAGCGGGGAACACTTTCCATCTTGTAACCTTCATTTGACCTCGGAGAGTTTTTTTATACGATACGCAGATTTATTGGCTTTTAACGGGCAAAATGTATATTTATTTATCTATTTATCTATCCATTTATCTATTCATTTATCTATTTATTTATGTATTTATTTATCTATTTATCTATTACCTATTTATTTATCTATTTATCTATTACCTATTTATTTATCTATTACCTATTTATTTATCTATTTATCTATTATCTATTTATTTATCTATCTATTTATCTATTACCTATTTATTTATCTATTTATTATTTATTTTGAAAATCTTTACGTCGTTTAATTTCTAGAAAGAAAGATATCCGCTTATTTCGTTGACGCGAACGTGTTTTCTACTATCTGTTTTTGGTTCGCCGTACGTAAATGCGCAAAACATCGTGCGTACGTTTGCTTCACATTTTTCTACATCGTCGGAGCGTTCCCATTGGCGGGAGAGACTTGCTAAAGGACTCTCGATCGATCAGCCAATTGAACCGCGTCTATTTATTTGGAACGCCTGTAAACTCGGACGACCATGTTAGTGATCGGATATTAGATATATTTCTTTTTATTAAAAAAAAACTAATACCGTATTTCACCCATTTGCTATTTCTTCACACGCGTCAGAGTATTTCCAAAACTTGAGGAATAAAAATAGAAAAGCGAAGTACAGTCAGTTAACTAACGTGAATTTCACGTACTAACACAAAATATTTTTTTTTAGATAGAGACTTACGCAAGAGATCCATCGAGCATAAACAAATCATCGGTTTCCTGGAAGTTATGAGTAAAATATCGAAAGATCTCATTCAGCTGAAGAATTTGGTTCCATCGAAAATGGTTGAACGAGTAAAAAAGTTGTTATTGTTGAGAAACACTTTGTCCTTCGGAGCGTGCTTATCTGCAATTTATCCAGGTTATGTTGGAGTGGATTGAAAAAGTGTCACTGTAAGAACATTGAAAAGAAAACAAAGAGAGAAGAAAAAATTGTACGTGACACTTCGTCGTTCGATAAGCATAAAAAAAATTGCGTCTCGAGAACCGATCCAATTACCGTTCACGGCGGTCCAGAGTGAGTTTAATTGGTAATCCAATTCGTTCGCGAGATTAAAGCCGGGTAAAGTTACATACGGACGAAGATAAACTGAAAAAGTTGTCTCAATCTTCGATCTCGGATGGCTTCTGTTTATTCTTAATCCATTCGGTTCAAGTTTCTCTTTGTAACAACGTCATGGCGTCTATACAGCAATGGCTAACCTATATTCGTTCCACGTTCAGTCGCAAACCATTTTGTATCAATTAAAAAAAAGCCAGAAGTCCATTTTATCTTGTACGTAAATATCCGACGGATTTTGGCGTCGATGGATTAATTCGCAATTTGTAGCGAGCATCTAAGAATTATAATCGTGCACGTAAATATTTTAACCACCGCGATATTTTGGCTCACTCCCGAATGCGCAGCCGATGCTCATAGTCACGGGACATTAGCAATTTTCGCACGCGAATGGCGCGATATGGTTTTTTCTCGCCATAGGCCCGACCGGTGGCGCCCTCTGAAACTCAGTTGGCGCGGACTTTCCCCTTCCATTGCTCGTGGCAACGTTGTCTCTCGCCAGAATTCCGGACGCTCGACCAGAGACTTCTTGAATCCGCTACGTAAACCGATTTATGCGCGTATATATTTGGTTGAGACTCGTTTACAGCTCTTGCTCGTTCCCGTGCCTCCCGAAATTTCGAGGTTATTCGCGACGTAAACGGGACACAATCCAACTATATCGTCAAAGTTATGGCATCGGGGTTAGAAAATAAAATAACAAAAGAAACTGTCGCCTTCGAATGTTCAGTGAGTTTCTTTATTTCAGTGTGACGCGTAGCTGATAAAACGATGGCTTGTATTTTACGCGAAGGAATGAGCCGACGACTCGAATCGATAGTCTTTCGTCCAAGGTTATCTTGAAATTTAATCCCGTCAAGAGCTTCTCAAACCTGCCCGTCCTTTTTTGCATTTGACTATTTATCTCTGTTACATATCTATATCGATATTTTGTTTCGTTTCAATCGCCTCACGCTAGATGTCACTACGGTGACAATTAACTGGACTCTTCGCGTCGTCTTCATTTCTCTAGAACTTTCGTATCATGGGTTTACCTAGAGATGAAATAATCTCTATATTCATCTATTTACATATACGGCCTGCTTAATTCCGAATCACGAGAAGTTGTTGGCTCTCAAACTGATTCTCATGCCTTCTCCCTCTTCCTCTCCTCGTCTCTGTCAATCGCTTTCACACACTCCACCGATCTATTTCGGTTGGTATTGGCCCACTGGGGGGATCGTGGCGCCACACTACGACACCTCGAGTCAATAATAATTGTCACAATTCGCGTCTCGTGACTTCTTCGTCCTTTGCTCGAGCGCGTGGGCGATTAACGCGCGTGTGCATGTGAGTTAGTTGTCTCGTTGTAAAATGCTTGCTAAAGTATGGAGGTTAGAGAAAGAGCAACAGAGGGATATAGATAGAACGACGTACTATATAGGTGCGAGAAGGATTCAAAGCAGAGAGAGAGAGAGTCTCAGTCTTTAGAGGGATGCGATACAAGCTGCCTGAATCGTTTGCTGCCCGTCTACATCAGCGTCTCGCCAGTAATTATATCTAGATAATCTTTTTTTTTTCCTCTAAATTGCTCCATAGAGCCAACGGAAGAATCTTTTTCGTTCTCTTTTTGTTTACACGTCAATCGTCGAGCCAGTTATTCTCGGTCGATATAGTCATAAATGTCATAAACTGCCTGTTCTTTCAATGGATTTTGAATGTACGCAGAAGTTTACGACCTATACACACGCACGTATGTATGCACGTATACATATACGAGCAGACGTCGATATACGTACACTAGCGCCAGTGGTACAATATGTCGTCACTCGACAGCTCTTCTTCTCTCACTCGTCTCCGGTGACGACGGTACTCGACTCTTTGGCTTTTTATTGCGCATCGGTGGACAGTACAATACACACGTCACCCAGCAACATCAATATTTAATGTGTATACTTTAAACGATCGAATGCACTGGGCACTTGTCGATAGACCTTATACAGTTTCCTCTCTCTCTCTCTAAAAAAAAATATACCTAGGGATAATCACTCAATTTCCGGTTGGGAAATTTAAAAATACATCTACACACTGTTCGACATTACGTAATTTAATTTCTGGAATAAACGTTGTTTTTATCGATTACGTATTTATTTTGGAGATTGTCAATAATAAATAGGGCAATGAGTATAGGTAACATCCATTGGTCTTTGATGGTGAAGGTTTTCGACGCGCTTAAGTTCACATGGAATATTAATATTTGAATTGCTAGTTTTACCGCGCTTTTTCTGCCGATTCATTATCAAGTGCGGGTAAGTCGGTGGTACGAGGTAATTCGTATGCGCGAGATTTATATCTTGACTATGTTCGCTCAGAACGCCCTCTAGCGGAGTGATATGGAAATGGCGCGTTGACAGGAAGAGGTTATGTTGGAATCGTCCGTGATCGCAACGGTTGTTATTAATTGAAGTCAGTATGTTTTATCGTGATAGGAAAAGAACAATAAATCTTGTTTAAGTGTTCGAGTTTAAGAAATTACTTTTCTTACTGTATAATTGTGGAAAAAACCTAGCGAAGAATTCAAATGATTTTGGTTAATATGACGGTTTGTTTGCAGCTACCGTGGGACATGATCCGCAAACGGTTAACGGGAGCCAGCTACAGCAACAGGGAAACGGAGGTTCGCCGTGGCTCGGTGAAACGGGCGATACGACATCCGCGAGGAACAACGCAAACGGATGCAAAATCCGGACAGGGAGACGACAGGAGCAAGAGAAGCAGGAACAGCAGCAAGAAAAATCGGACCAGCAGCAACAAAAACAAGGGATCCATGAACGTATGGGGGATGACGAAGACGGGGGTGGAGGGTGCGGAGGGTTGGAGGGGACGGACCCAGAGGCGAACGACCCTGTTCACCTCAAGAGACGGGTGGGACTCGTCAGTGGGGTGGCTCTAATCGTCGGCACGATGATCGGATCTGGAATATTCGTTTCGCCATCGGGCTTGCTTGTGAGAACTGGTAGCATTGGCGTCAGTTTTCTCGTATGGACGGCATGTGGTATATTGAGCTTGTGCGGCGCTTTGGCTTACGCCGAGCTCGGCACGATGAACACGAGCAGCGGTGCGGAATACGCATATTTCATGGATGCATTTGGCGCCCCACCCGCATTTTTGTTCTCATGGGTCTCGACGCTTGTGTTGAAACCGTCGCAAATGGCGATAATATGCTTATCGTTTGCCCAATACGCTGTCGAGGCATTTGCAGCTGAATGCGATCCACCAACGGAGCTAGTAAAGCTCGTAGCGCTTTTAGCAATCGTCGTAATACTTCTCGTCAACTGTTACAGCGTTAATCTTGCCACTGGTGTACAAAATGCTTTTACAGCGGCTAAACTGATCGCTATACTCGTTGTAATAGTCGGCGGTTCGTACAAGCTCATACAGGGAAATACGCAGCATCTTCAGGGTGCTTTCAAGACTATGGACGGATCCAGTCCTGTTAATATCGGTAGATTAGCCACGGCTTTTTACACCGGTCTTTGGGCTTACGACGGTTGGAACAATCTCAATTACGTCACCGAGGAAATAAAGGATCCATCGAAAAATTTACCGAGATCGATCATGATCGGTATTCCTCTTGTTACCATATGTTACGCCCTCATTAATCTTTCCTATTTGGCAGTGATGTCACCGACGGAAATGATCGACAGTGAGGCCGTGGCCGTGGTGAGCAGCCTTATTGTTTATTACGATTTTTAATTCGTGTGTTTCTCACCTTTTTGTTTCTTAACTCTGTCCTCTCGGTTGTTTCCTCAGACTTTTGGCAACCGTATACTCGGCGTGATGGCTTGGTTAATGCCTCTGTCCGTCGCTGTGAGCACTTTCGGCTCGGCGAATGGAACTCTGTTCGCCGCGGGACGCTTGTGCTTCGCTGCTTCGAGACAAGGCCATTTGCTCGATTGTCTCAGTTACGTGCATGTGCGACGTTTCACACCCGCACCGGGTCTCATCTTCCACTCTCTGGTAGCAGGTACAAATTCAACAATTTTCATGAAATATCGACATCACCCGGGAGATCTTTTTCAAAGTCCAAATATATCATTGTTGTTCTTTTTTTTTCAGGCGCTATGGTACTCTCCGGAAATATCGATTCACTGATAGACTTCTTCTCCTTCACCGCTTGGATATTTTATGGCGGTGCTATGCTGGCGCTTCTCGTGATGCGTCGAACACGCCCGAATCATCCGAGACCCTACAAATGTCCCCTCGTAATACCCGTACTTGTACTGGGCATATCAGCGTACCTGATAGTAGCACCAATTATTGATAAGCCGCAAATCGAGTATCTTTACGCGGCTGGGTTTATTGGAGCTGGAATGTTCTTCTACCTCCCGTTCGTCAAATATGCATACGTACCAAAATTTATGGGTAAGTAAATAAGCATAAAGACCATAAAATTAAAATAGATTTAATAAGTCTGACTCGAACTTTTGTCGTTGATAATCCAATTATCGCGTGATCTAATTTCAACCGATTGCTTTTTCTTTGCGCAGAGGGAGTTAATGTTTTTCTCCAAATGTTGCTGGAAGTAGCGCCAACTGCTGCAGCGTACGATTGACGAACTTCCGTGAATAATCAACGCTCACGATCTCCCGCTAGTGTGCAGATGAGCCATTGATGATTAAAAAAAACACAGACACACACACACACAACAAACAGTTGAACCAGGCGCAGAATCATTCCATTGTGGCGCCGGTTACTGAAAAATCTATATATTTATTTTCTATTTACAACGACTAAAGCGCTAATCCGTAAACTCACAAATACGTTTCCACATATCGTCGGTGAATGTCCGATGGGAGGATTCGGAAATGGTGAAGCGACATGAGATGAAGGAACGAAGAAAAAAAAGTAAGAAAGATTACGCAGAGTAATAAACAAAAATATTATTTTATTACTGGTTATTCTTGGTATAGTATACACAGAGACCGTTGTTGTTAGCGATATAGCCAATTAATGTTGTGAGAACGGCAATAAAGAACAAAAAGATTTTGAATGAATTTTGTCGTTGAGCGATGAGAAAGTTCAGCTGTGATATTTTCCATCAGTTTTTTCTGGGTGTTTTTTGAACTTTTCCATAAATGCCTAAGATTCCAGTGTCTTTGTCACCACGTTTCCTTCGAACCTTGCGCTTGACGAGACTCTTGTCAGCACCGGAAGCACGTTCCTTCTTAATATCTTTATTCTTCATCCTTTCTCTATCCTCCTTGAGTTTTTTGTAATTTGATCTTTTATTCTTCGGAGGACGTGCTCCAAGTGCAATTGCCGTCGCGATTTTGGCTTTTCGCGCTTCGACGTTACCCAAACCTGACATTCCCAATTTGATAACATCGTGGCGGGCTCTTTTCATCGCTAATTCCTGTTGCTTCTTAGGATCGAGATGTCCATTGCGATCTTCTTCGATAGTCCGCTTTCCATCGCTTTCAATCGTACCCACGTCTGTGTCAGATTTTTGGTGCACTGAAACTTTTTTTTTATGAGCTACGTATTCAACGGAAACAAAGTTTTCTCGAACGTTTTTCTTCACGCGCGCACAACGCGTTTGAATGAATTCTTCCGTCATCGTAACGGCGTTCGATTTACGTAAAAACGGATTGTTGTTTGTTTCAGAACTGAATTATCTATTTTCGTTTCGAGCACATTGCAGCGCGTCAATTTTACGAGGTTATGTTCGCGATGCATAAATATAGCGATTGTACGGAAGAGGCTCTGCTGCCGCCACCTCTCTGTCGCGTAACCAAATATCACGTGTGCTCGGAACCACATAACCTATAAAGTGACCAAAGTTTGTACACACAAGTGATCTCTAAACTTCGATTGTTGATCGTAGTATTTTTATAATTTTCGATTATTCTTAAAAACCAAAAACTCTCCAAATGGACGATTGCCCGGATATAGACGTACGTCTAGCCATTAATCGAGTCGATATGAAATCCATCGTGAGGCCTAATTACGCTCAGCCTAGATTTTACACTCCAGGAGAAGAAATATCGGGGCAGCCTGATTTTCTAAGGTTAATAAAGCAAATAAAATCGCATCCGACGATTGATTTGTCCCGATTGATTAAACCTCGATTTCACGATCTGTTTATTCATAGAGGCCATGGCACTTATGTGGGCGAGGACGAATGCTTGAGAGCATCAGTTGCAGGAGTACTGGAAAAGGTAAACAAGCTCATTTCCGTCAGACCCTTGAAGACAAGATATCAAGGAGAGATTGGAGACGTCATCGTTGGAAGAATCACTGAAGTGAGGCAAAGTAGATGGAAAGTGGACACTAATTCCAAGCTAGATTCTGTTCTTCTTCTCTCCAGTGTTAATCTACCCGGTGGAGAGCTAGTGAGTCTCGTTTACTATTAAAAATTTATTTTTTCTTCACTAATTATTTAAGAACCAATAATAATAATAATAATATTCTACAGCAATTACAATTTTACATTTGCATTTATTTACTTAAGCTCTTATCATTAGTGATCGAATTGAAAAGTTTTCTTTAACTTTCAGAGAAGACGCTCAGCCGAGGATGAGCAGACCATGCGACGTTATCTCCAAGAGGGTGATCTCATTTGCGCCGAAGTGCAAAACAACTTTGCTGACGGATCTCTGTCGCTTCACACCCGTGTTTTAAAATATGGCAAATTATCACAGGGAATAATGCTAAAGGTGCCACCAGCGCTCATAAAACGTAAAAAAACTCATTTTCACAATCTCAGCAATGGAGCTATACTAATTCTCGGAAATAACGGATACGTTTGGATCGGTGCCAGTAATTCGGACACTGATCGTTCCGAGGGTGGTTTCACTCAAGATTTGTCTCGTGTACCTCAGGCCGATCGCGAAATTTGCGCAAGATTACGCAACTGTATTATGATTTTAGCCGAAGCGAATATACTTTTGACCGACACGTCAGTTACGTACGCTTACGAAGAATCGTCAAAGTACAGTACGAGTGAATTATTACAGCCCGAGGCTATGGTCGATGTAGCTCTACTCACTCATCACAGGCTCAATCGATAAATGTAAACAGGAAACTTTTTTACGATTAAAAGCAAGAAAAAATAATGATATGCTTGGAGAGAAAGAATTATTGAGATCTTTTGATAAACAAATCTACCTAGATAATAAATCACTGTCCCAGTTGCATCGAATCATACTTTGGGGATAAGACAACCGGATTGTTAAAGGTCGGGTCGATTTTATCAGCGAAATCCATAATAGCGACGCATTAACGCCAGTGTGTTATAAAAAGTCAGCCGTACTCTCACCAGTCCAAACCCGGTGACAGGCTGGACGCGGCCTATCCTATCGACTCTCGCTACTCTCACGGCCTTAGGAAAAGGTCACGTGTGTGTTTGTGTATGTGTATATCGATTCAACAAAGATCCTGGAAACGAAAAGTGTCGGTTTAAGAGCGAAAATGGACGCGTGTTTTACGGCTTTCGACAAAGATTGTGATGGTTTTTTGTCAATCGAGGAGTTTGAGTTAATATGCCGGGCATTGTTTCGCAACGACCGGGGCAAAATTTACGGTCTCGAAAAGCGACAACTTGTCGAAATATACGATATATTTGATATAAAAGGTGACGGCAAGCTCGATCGTGAAGAATTTGAGGTGAGAATATAACGATTACGTATATATACATAGTTTTTTTGGCTAAACTATATTGGTCGTACAGTTTGTGTCACAGAGATTGTGTGTACAATGACGAATCGATGCGGGCGATTAGCTTTTCGATATTGCGAGTGTCGATCGAATCGGAAATTGTATAAGGCCCAACATATGAGGCGATTAGGATAATGGACAATTTAATTATTTCCTGTTGTTCGATGAATATGTAACAGATATGCTGGAATCGTTGGATAAAAGTGTGCACGAGACCGAGAAGCGCTTTCCTCATCGTTGATGTGCAAAATGATTTTATCTCAGGATCGCTAAATATCAAACAGTGCGCAGCGCAACATGACGGTTCTGAAGTTATCGAGCCAATAAATCGTCTTCTCGAGACAGTAACCTTCGATTCTGTCTTTTATTCTCTCGATTGGCATCCTGTCGACCACGTTTCGTTCATAGACAATTTGCCTTTGAGGTAATTTAAAATCTTTCATTAATTTCTTCATCGTCATTTGCAAATGTTTCTTTTGTTTTGGTTCGATTGGTTCGAAGCATCATTTAATTGTGAATATATTTGTTTCTTGCAGAGAGGTTGATGCGTCGAGTCCAATTTCTAAGGAAGCTGCACAAGTTTATGACACTGTAACGTTCTACGGACCTCCAACGCTAAAGCAACGTCTCTGGCCACGACACTGTGTTCAAGATTCTTGGGGCGCTGAGCTTCATAAGGATCTTAAAATCGTTGACAAGGCTATAAAAATTTACAAAGGCACAAATCCCGAGGTTGACTCTTATTCTGTCTTCTGGGACAACAAAAAACTCACAGAGACGACGCTTTCGTCGCAACTACAGGAAAAAGGCGCGACGGATATTTATATTTGTGGATTGGCTTATGATGTTTGCGTTGGCGCTACAGCGGTTGATGCTTTAACGAGCGGTTATCGTACGATCCTTATCGACGATTGTAGCCGCGGTGTTGATCTTGTCGATATTGAGAAAACAAAGGCAGCGGTTATCGCTAGTAACGGAGTTATTGTAAATTCGAGTCAGGTGAAAGCAATGGTCGAAGGCAAAGATCGCAGGCCCGAACTTGGTTACAAACTCGCACTCGAAATCAAACATCTTCTCTTGAATTCACGATAGAAATTGAGGGTAATTGTGAATCGTAAAAACGTCAATAGGATGTTGTATTGTTATATGTATAACCATTGACAAATTGCAAAATAACGCTTAACTATGCTTCCATTAGAAATTTCGGTAGCTATGTACTAATCTAATAAAATATAATTTAATTAGTATTATATTAAGATTGAGCTATTTTTGCAATTGTTTCTGGGCATGAAACGAGAACGCGATTGTCCAATGTTATCTAATTTTTCTTGATTTGTCGTAGCTTTTGTTAATGACTGTCTCAAATTCCTGGCGTTGTAAAACAACCCAGTCATTGGCAAAATTTGTTGAGTAATTGTTTTCTAGAATATCTATCTTTAGGGATTATTTAAACGTTTGGTGGAACTGTGAAATGTCTGTTGCATCCAATAACAGCTTGTGCCTGTTTGAAAATACTTAGTACCGTAAAACTTCATAAAATTTGATTTTGTTTTCTTTCCCGTCCATTCGGATTTCATATTTCGTTAAGTTAGTGACGCTATCTGCCGGAGAATTTCGTCAGTTTCGCGCCAAATGACGCCGGCTGCTTCGCATGCATAACAAACGACGACCTAACCTAAAAAAAGTGTGTTGGTCAACAATCAACGCGTGCGTCAAAATTTGTGGTTTTAACCATGTTTTACCATGTGCGTATTGTTTGTTTATATATTTTTCATTTGCTTAGTTTCTTAATTAGTTATAACTTTCCGCAATATATAATTATGTATGGTTATTACTTCGTACGATGAAACTTGTTATGTCATTTAAAATTTTTTGCATAGATATCACTGGAACATGAAATTCTATTGCATCCCCGATATTTTGGACCGCAGTTGCTTGATACAGTGAAACAAAAACTGTATACGGAAGTCGAGGGCACGTGTACCGGAAAGTATGTCGATAATTGCTCTCAAACTTTAAATGACTTTTTTTTCTTAAACTCTCATTAACCCTCATTGTCGCCAGATATGGTTTTGTCGTTGCAGTTACAACAATTGATAATATTGGAGCTGGTATAATTCAACCTGGTCAGGGTTTCGTCGTGTATCCTGTAAAATATAAGGCAATTGTATTTAGGCCTTTCAAAGGAGAAGTTTTGGAAGCCATTGTCACGCAAGTCAACAAGGTATTTCATCCCCTAAAGAATTGTTCGGTCCTTATCACATTACACATATTATTCACCGAATCTTATTCAGGTTGGAATGTTTGCTGAAATCGGACCCCTATCGTGTTTCATATCTCATCATGTAAGGAATATTTTTTACCATTATTATTATATTTCTAATGAATTATAATAGTTTTCTTAAAACATATTATAAGATGGTATTTGTTATATCATTATTGATTTCATTCTGTTTAAAGTCTATTCCTGCCGAAATGCAATTCTGCCCAAATGTAAATCCACCTTGTTACAAGTCGAAAGAAGAGGTGAGTGATAATATTGTTTTTCGTATTAAGCGAAAGCACTTGGGTTATTTCGATTCTTAAATAATTTCACCCAACATTGTAGGATGTTGTGATCCAAGCCGACGACGAGATCAGATTAAAAATTGTGGGTGTAAGGGTGGATGCCACAGGAATAGTAAGGATTTATTTTAAATTCTATCGAACAATTTTTCGTATTCTCTTCAAAATTTTAATGTCTTGATTGCAGTTTGCCATTGGAACGCTGATGGACGACTTCCTTGGACTGATATCCCAATAAGTAGTTTGCCGACGATTTACAGTGTGAATGACTAGGGATGAAACAATCAATCATTTTTTATATTGTATATCTGTCGATAACAATTGTTTATTTATTCCTTTTTTTTCAACAATTCTCTACTATTTACAAGAGGTCGGTTTGTTCGGCAAAACTGTGTAATTATCACCTGGATAATGGCACGTTCTGGTCCGATAGTTATGTAAACCGTTTCTTGGCTCTCAAAACGGTGCAATTTTTTACTTGCATTCGCTGCCCCGATGTTCTACACAGTGTTGATAAATACTATAGTATCTCGATTACTCGCTAACTTTTTATTGCTACATTTCGTTACATTTTCGGCTCAAATCTATCATGCATGGATTAGCAAAAACTTCTTCCATTTCCAGAATTTTTAAAGTATTTCGGTTTTTCGTTTCTGTTACGTTCGTACTAAATCTCGGGACGCATAAAGGTATTGGTGGTTATCACGAAGATACTGCATCAAAGGAACTTATCAACACGTAAAAAATTAATCTTGGAGCATCATTCAATTTGCTCAAAAGACAAATCCGGCATTTCTTTTCTGGCATTCCTTTTTCTTGTCTTAACACTAATTATCTCTTTCGAGGTTGGTGCGGCTGGACATTAGCGGTGAGATATCCGTAAGAAATTCTCGAGGTGTTAGGAGTCCCAAGCACAATGCTAATTTTGCTGCTATGCCAGTTTTATCCTTTTCTGATAATTCTGTATCTTTATCAGGCATCATTTTGTCTGCAACGTGTTTTATTACTTTACCATCGGAGTGTACGTAAAACGTTGAAAAACCGTCGTACCAACTGAAAAGGTACAATAATTTATTAAATCTTGACGATTCGTGGGAAGAATTTATACATTAGGTGAATTTGCCGTGGCAATTTATTTTTGATTTCTATTATGAAAAGAGTTAATAGTTATCTATATTGAAACTGCAAGAAGTCTTAAAAACTTACGAGTCAAGATTGTCGATCGCTTCTTGCAGATTCCACAACTTAAATTTCCAAAATGTGAACATAACTTTCCACGTCGTGATACCTCGTATACGCCAACGTACTTTAACGCTATTATCCTCCGGATGTATTGTAATTTTTAACACCTCAAACTTTACATACGCAAATTTCAGGTGCCCTATAATTCTCAGCGACGCCGTTTGTTTAACATATTCATACAAACCTCTGAAAATAAGTGAATTGTGAAAAATGTTCGAAGTATTGACCATATCAGTGGATAAAACGCTGGTGCTCAATTTTTTACTTACTTTGTAACTGTACCTTTGATATTATTTTCAAATTCTATCATTGGATGATAAATTGAATAGTCCACAGACTCGACGAAAAATGCTGGAAGCTGGAAATTAAGATTATTTATTAAATAATTCAATAAGTCCGTTTGTAGAATATTATCGCTTGACAGATTCACTCACATCCTTGCGAAGAACTTCGTACACATGATTCAAGTGTTCCTGCATTGATTTTTCGGGTTCCGATGAATTAGCAGGTTGCTGTACGATGTTTTCCTTCTCGCCGACACAGCTAACTGTCTTGTAGCTTTCGTGGACATCGGTGTCATTCGAAAATCTTTGTATAACATCATCAACCACTTCTCTTTTTCTATTATTCCAATTTCCTTCGCTTACGAGTTTGTCGTTCCAAGCAACGATATTTTCTGATGTTTTCAGTGGCTTTACTATCAAATTGAAGGAGGCAACAGACTCTCTCGATTGAATATTTACCGGCACCCCCGCAGCCAAAAACTGATATTGAAAAGAAATAATTGGTCACAAGGTATCGCCTTATTTAACGAGAGCTTGACCGTATCATGCTTAAGTTATACACACTGAGAATTAATAATATTTTCACTTGTCATGTTCAGCCGTATTGCTCCGTATGATGTAATATTACATTAATCAAACCAAAACTTATATTCTCAGATCAAACAGGTCAAGGAAGTTCGTTGTTACAAGTCATCAAAAAACTTCTATTACAAATAAGTTTCGACAATTCGACATATCGGTGACAATTCTTCAAGTTGAGTTAACATTGACATTTTCATATACAACTTGATAGATCGAATCAAAGTTTCATAAAATATTCAAAATTAGTAAAGACTTCAAAACAACGTACATATTTCAATTAGCAAAATCGTTTTGAGCTGTTTTATTATCACCGTACAATAGTAACATCGCTTATGTAAGCAATGTGAGGTTAGCCAAGATCAGCGATATGCAACGAGAAATGTAAAAGGTGTCGCCGATGCGAGATGAATTAAACGTGTAAAATATAAGTGGTTTTTTGCTTTCAATGTCAATTTTCTAAAAACAAAGTATCAAAATAACGAACTTTACCTCTTGCAAAAATGCCGAATTCTCCTTGATGTTTTTTGGCAGCTGTCGATCCAGTCGCGTTATCGGTTTTCTCGCGCCGACGAAAGGCGTTAATTTGTTAGATATTGTTCGTATGCAAAGAGACATCTTGGCGTTTTATTTCAATCGTTGATGTTTTTTCTCACCGTTAATTTACGGTATGTTCTCAGTACGTCAATTTGTGTCTTTTCATTTACAATGATGGAATTGTCTCACGCGGTAACATCGAAGCTCCATGGAACAAGCATGATCTTTCTAGGCGGCTTGAGAATTACGACCATGCGCGAAGCCGCAACACAGTGCACGATTCGCTGCGCCGACGAGATGTGCTATAACCGCATGGGCCACTAAAAACAGTTCTATTCTTTTCTATACGTCTGGACATGTGATATGTATGCGGCTATAACCTATCATGTTGTATATATACAGATCTTTATAAGACAGTTTAGTGTTATTCGAATTTACTCTAATCTTATTATCTCTCGTTAATAAATTTATAAACTCGTGAAATAAAGATTCTATCGAAATTGAGGACACGATCGTTCACTTCGAACAATTTATACAACGTTTTTTTTTTTTATAAATATACATTTATTAACATGAAAGCTGCAACGATGATGCACGATGAATTACAATGTGATTCTCGAGGTAACGTGTAATGACGCAACAGTAGAATATATATGTAGTATATTGTTATTACAATTAACGAGATGTGATGGAAATTTAACGTAACGTAAAAATAACATCTTTTTTTTTCCAGACTGGAACCGTTGTGTGTTTACATCCCTGCTTATATATTATACACACATGTATCGTCATAAAAATTAGTCTTAAAAATCGATCTCTCAGCTTACAACGATTGAAAATCTACAGAAATTCGATCGTCGATTCGGGGCGCATATCGATATTAAACCGAGGCTGAAAAGAGAGCGTTATAGGAATTTGTCTCGTTCCTTCTTATCTTTAATAACCGGCAATTTACCATTTGCGACTTGAACGGGCACATTTTTGGTTCTCGTGAAAGTAACAAGTGCATACCAAAAATGCGTTGACAAATGGCATGGAGGAATATAGTACGGTATTTCGACGCCAAGGAAGAAAAATAATTTCTTATTTTGTGATCTTTACTTTACAGGCGCCTAAGTTATATCGCCTCGTAAGCCACGTCGACGTTTGCCACTCTTGTCGTCGAGCCATTTAAGAATTCTTCGAACTCATCACGCTCTCTTTTGTCGTCGCGAGCACGATTGGACGAACGCTTCTTCTTTCTTTCGGCCTTGTCCAATTTTTCCTTATCCTTTGATTTTTTCTTTTTTCGTTTTTCCTTGTCATCGCTCTGTAAATTATAAGTAGTATTTAAAATCATTGTAGACATAAATTTCTATGCACGGTGAGCTTATTTTTTACTAACTTTTTCCTTGTGTTTCTTCTTGTCCTTCATAACAGGGCTGCTGCCGTTTGAACTCAATTGCCGCATGCTTGTGCTATCGAGCAGCTCGAGATGAACGTTCGAGCTTGTCATACTAACGTCCAGGCTCTTGTCGCTCAGCTCAAGTCTGTCTTTTCTCGTGCTCGTGCTGCTGACATCCTCGCCACCTTCGGGACTCTGTCTCCATTTAGAATCTCGACCCAGCCAACTGTCGAATGTATCCGAGTTTGTCGCATCTCGTTGATCAAGTTCCAGTGTTTCTCCGCTAACACTGAGTTCTTGCTCGGCGGATGAAATAGAGTCGCGTTTCAATGGATTATTGGCTCGTACTTTGTTACGGTTCGTCTCGACAACGACAAACAACTCGCGCTTGTGCTTCTGTTTGCTCAGTGGATTTTCCGTTAGTAAGTCAGGCTGCGATTGTATGGGACTCGGGGCCTCATCTGCCGACGACAAATCATCCTCGTAACCGGCAACCAAAGGATTTGCTGTCTCTGTATCACTACAATAATCGAAAAAGCAGAGTTGCAAATTACTCGTTAATGTTTTTGCTACTAAGCAGAGAAGGCTAAAGTTTACCTGTCCGAGTCGCGTGTTTGACTTTGCGTTCTTTGAGGCGATGGTTGACTATCATCGAGGAATGATCTGTCGAGCATACCATCGTCAGGAACGAAATCCTCGACGCTTGTCAGAGGTGAGGCAAAATTCGTGCTTGTACGTTGCTCAGTCTCGTCGTCTCTCTTGTTACCAAATATCTTCGACATGAACGATTGAGGTCTAGCACCTACGAGATCCTTTGCATCAGCGCCATCGGGTATCGACTCACTAGTCTTCGGAATTTCAACTTTTGGAGGGTTCGTAAGTACGGAAGATGAACTCGTTGGTAAAATATTTTGCGAGTTGTCCGCTACTTTGCTGCAAGCACTTTCTTTTCGCGCTGTTGATTTAAACTCTATAGTCTTCATCGCGGGTATCGGTGTTCCACCACCGATCGGCCCTGGCATCGAGACTGATCTTCTAACTTCGGCACTTGGCAAGCTATTTAGGGTCGTCGCGTGACGACCACCACCCAGCGAGGATGTAACATTAGGGACGAGGACAGTCGATGATTTGGAATCGGCGATAGCTCGTCTCCTATTAACGAGATTATCCAAGAACTTGTTGTAATCGGCGTCATCGCTGTCTTGAAAGAGATCAAGCTCTTGTACGGTTAATTGCGTCTCCTCCTCGTTAGTCTCCAATTGTTTCAGCAATGTTTCGCGTTGCAATTGTAAAAATGGAAGATTGAAAAATTTGTGCAATAACTTTAGCCCAAAACCGTTTCGCATCGACGATTCGGCGTATCTCACTTGTGCGCTACGGTCGTTAAGAGAATCGATGAAGTAAGTCACATGATCGGACGTTACACTTCTGTGATGCGACATATCACAGTGATTGCCCAGTACGATAACAGGTATGTGACCAGGAATTTTCGGCAATTCCCTCTGTACATAATCAAACGTCCATGTTTTCGTAATGTCCATCATCACGATTACACCATTGGTCCCTTTGTAGACATCGAGAAATTCAGCATCCAAGGCTGGTTCTTCCATACTTATGTTCTCGGAAGGTGATTTATTCTCCATCTTTAGACCATCCAATTTACGACGTCGTCTCCCTCGATCCACGACGTCCCAAACTTCAACCTTCACGACGTCGTCTGTTGCCTTATAATTCCATTGTATACTCGCGACTCTTATCTCTTCGGTAGGAATATATTCTTCTATGAATTTTTGTCCCTGTAATCTATGAAAGAGACAAGATTTTCCAACGTTCCTGTCTCCTTTTATTATGATTTTCACTGAAAAATTATAAGAAAAACGTTCATAATCCTGTGTAACAAAATACATGAAAAAAAGATCAAATTTGTTCATAGTTGTATTTTCATATTACTATTATATTGCACTCCTTTAGCAAATTTTCGTTGCAAAGTCGTAGGCATGGATTGATGAGCTGGTCTAGGCGAGACTCCCATAGTGGTCTCGGACTTTCCAGCCAATCTCTTGAATGCGGAAAACATGATTGTTCCAAGTTTTAGAGATCTTGGTTACTCGGTGCGAGACTTTTTTCAATGATCTCTCCGAGAATAAGATTGCGACTTTTATCTGAAAAAAAAAAAACGCATTAAACAGGTTTAAGATGTGAAAACTGCAATATATTTTTAGCGAGTCTCCACCGACAGGATTAAGATTGAAAAAACTGTCAGTGATATCAATGTTTAAGCTTCTCGTATAAAAAGTCTCGCATTTCATATTAGATAGGTGAGAAAACTAACCGCAATTAGACAAATTTAAGAGTCGAATTTACAGAATGTTGCAATAAAAAATCATAAGATCCCTGTCGGTTTTTTGACGCTCGTGGAAGTGGGGTTAGCTTCGTATATTGACCGCTCGATGAAGCTCTTGAAACTTGGCTGAAAACGACTCACCACATATTACAATCGTAAATTTCGAACGATAGTGTCTATCTCATAATTAATCCGCTATTAAGAGATATCAATGACATCCTCGAGAAATTAATAACTCCGCGAACCCCGTGGAGAAGATACTTGGACAGACAGCTGTCATAGTAGAACAGCTGTTTGTGTGTGTGAGAGAGATAGAAAGTACTCTCGAGTTTTCTTTTCTAAAAAGTTGGTATCCTTGGCATTGAGCGCCGTCCCCATTCGCGCGGGCTAATAATCAACTTTCACTTGTGCCTGAAGTAAGTAGTGGTGTCAATGTCGTTAATCCAGAATTAACCAGGAAAAGAATAATTGGTCAAGTGAGAGGTGGATATTTTTGTTTATATACATCAACTTGTTCAACCACAAGACGCATAATGTAACATGAGCAAACTCTCATGTCACGATATTATAAGTAATATAGTTGTATAAAGCCACACAAAAGACCATGCGAAGATATCTTTTGTTTTCATGGAAGAATTATTTCGACAAAAGTTAATAGCGAAGCGTTCTCCCTACAGTGAGGAACAAACAAGTAGTATATGTTTTTAAAAATACATACATTTTCAGACGGTATACCGGATGTTACTAGAGAAAGTAAGAAAAAAAAGAAAAAAAAAAAAAAACAGACACCAAAAATATATTTTCCGTTTTTCACAATAGTAAATGTACCACTACTTTATGTACAATGCCATTAATCATAGTATAAATTAGTCTTCGTATGCGTTGTTGATTCGTTCCTGCTTTTCTTTACTTTTCTTTTTTACTTCGACTCAGTTTTTATACTTTTCTCTTGTATTTCCTTCCCATGGAGGCTCGCGTCTGTGTTTTCTCATCTTTCTTCTTAATCAAGAATCTTAAAGATTCACGCGATAATCTTTATTTTGTGTGTATATTATAGTAAAAATAGTATATGCTATTCCTGTATCTAAAATCTAGGGTGATTAACTTTAACAATGCTAAATGTCAATCATTTTTCCAACCCCGCGATATTTTTATTTATTTTTGTTATTTTCTTTTGTTTATGATATAAAGTTGATTTTTGCTGCTCGCATGTTCGTGATACGCGAATTCTCGCTGGTATACTACCGCAGCTTGGTAGTATGTGGGTTGAGCTGGAGAGGGTTTTTTTTTCGCTTTTTGTTTTTTTTAACAGAAATTGGAACTTTCGACCCCTCGTGCGACTCTCGCTTATCGAGGAGCCTTGTTGGTGACGGTAGAACCATGATGATGTGGCTTGAGACTTTTTTTACCATTTCTTTTTGTGCTCGTCCATGGAAACACCCCCAGGCCCGAGGGAAACGATCATTAATAGACCACCGATAACAGAGAGCGTCTGAAAGATGTTAAATCCATTATTATTATTGCCTTATAATAACAATTATAATTATTAATACTAATAGTTAATAATAAGCGTACCTGGAAAAAGTCGTATTTGAGAAAATCTCTCATTGGCTTATGATTGGGAATAGTCCACCAGGCATTGTCATAAAAGTTCAATGCTGAAAGAAGAAGCACAAGGAGAAGAGCGCTCAGCTTTGTCTTATATCCAATGGTGACCATGACCATGAGAATGCTGCCGAGAATATCCTGCAGTATTTGCATGAAGGAGATCTCAAAACGGATGAGAGTGATGAACATGAAAGCCAAAAGAACTCTGCCAGCGAGTTGGAGATAGTTCTTGGGCTTGTTATCACCTAATGTGGGAACACCGGCGAACAGAGATCTTCCCTCCTCTCGCGATTCGGCAAGTACGAGAAGAAGCGCTCCGATAAGAGCTAGATTTCTGAAGAGGAATTGCATGTCCCACAAGATACTGTAGGCAAACGTCTGAAGTACAACAATGAAGAAAAGTGCGCCACAAGCTATGCTGACCCTCCATCTGGCTATAACCATAACGCATCCTCCCAATTGTCCCACGAGGTTTATAAAAACGAATAGCGTCGCAAGAAACTTTCCACATCCCCAGGACATGTCCATGTACTCTCTCTGCTCGTACCATTGAAACCACATTCTGAGACCATCCTCGAGAAAGGTCGCGATAAGGCACAAACGTGCGAGAGTCGGTAGTACGTGCTTTCCATTTCGTATCACCTGAAATCATAGGAAATTGAAAATCAATACAAAATTCTTTCAATTATTTGCGTATAAGTAGTTAAGAGCTCGCGAAGGAACACTAAACCTATTTCAGTCGGATCGTTACGCTTATTTTTGTATTTGCTTAACTACGAGTGAAAATACTATTCGCCACAATTAATTTTTAGATACATTTACAACTAAGATACCAAAGGCGTTACGGATTAAAGCACATTGAGGTTTTATCATCGAACTTGGTCCAATTAAAAAAAAGACATATGTCGTCTCTTTTACTATTAATCCAAGAAATTTGTAACTGAAGAAACGCTGGAGATGTAATGGACAGCGTCTAAGAATCTTGTCTTCTCGACATTATAAGAAATCCGATAAAACAAAGATACCAATGTAACATCAAAATGGATACAGATCTACTCTGCTGCCCGGACTAAAAGTGTCTATGTATCAATAAATGAAGGAAAAAAGGCTGGAGATGTATTTCTTCCCACAGAAGCAAGTCATACAAATTAATTATCGCGAACAAGTTTCATAACGACGATATAGATCTGACCGATAACGAAACCGAGGAAGGAAATGATACCGCGAGAACAACTTGGTTATACCAAGAACGCCGTTATTCTATTCATAACCTGCTACATGAAATTAGACGCAAAGTTGTTCAAACTAATTTTTGCCATATGTCGCGTAATTTAGTTTGGCGCTCGCCGATCGATAATTCGTATGTCGATAAATGTAACGTTAAATATGTGAACAATATGTACAACAGGCTGGTCATGATGACGTTGACAGGAGAACACCTGTATCCCATGGGAATAAACCGCAGATTTTTCTATGAAAATTCATAGATTCGATCGGATTTAAAAATGATTTATAACCCTGGTCTATATACGAATGTATTTACCTGATCGGCAATTTCTTCCGCTTTCGATATCACCTCTTGTTGGATCACCATCGTGCGTTATTCAAAAAACCAAAAATAAGTACCCATGCAGTCAACACACACACACACATACACGAGGTTCGGTACGCACACGCACGTAACGTACTCCCATGCGCGTTCGACAATTCCAGGCAGCTCCACGCACGTCGACGAACGTGTATTCACGAACTTGAGATTACACTTATACTATAGGTGTAAAATAATACTACAATATTGTACTAATACTACTACTAATTGAGAAACCCGTATATCGCGCCGCGGACAGTCACGCAACTCGCAAATGCATCGCTCCCCGGAATGATGTGGAGATATCGTTGTAATACGTAACTTCCGGGTTACGTGGTCAAGTGACCGCAATTCGGAATGAGAAAGCGATTTTACGAACTACCACGCCAATCTCTCGTTCATTTCTTCTCAAATTTTCTTCTCGATCGATTTTACGTATGCGAGATTTGCTTTTACACGTTTCTCCAATTTGGTTATTAATTAGTTTTATGGAAATAAGGAATTCCCTTTTGATATTCTGGACAATAACATATCGATATTGAACTTCCCGCGGGTAGCGAAAACATATATATATATGTATATGTGGATTTAGTAATGGCGGATGTGACGTCAGCATTGTTACAGTTGTCGACACACGAAACAGGTTTCGCAAAAATGTTTTATAAACATTTATTAACGTCACAGCTGTTTTGTTGACACATCAATGATGAGATATGGGAAATATTTTGCCATTTTCTTTAAGATTTCAGCGTTCATTTTTCGTATAATATGTACAATCTACGTTAGATTTCAGAATCTTCCCCTTCCACCTGTACCTTGGCTAGTGTACCATTAGAATTTGTTGTCGGCTAGTTCGTTTGTATTGTCACTGCTGCGAAGATTTTCAGAATTCTTATTTCGCACAAGTCATAGCACTTGTATGCATCAAAGCTTCATTAACGATAAAGTTGGAAGATACAGAGGTAAAAAAGACTCCATAGCGGTCTTTTTTTCTATCGTAAATTTATGCACTAGAAAGATAGACCGTGATAAATATCACACTTTCGTTGGTAAACAAACACTTTGTGTGTTTAAAATATTTTTATTGCATCAGTATCTCTCTAATAATTTATCGATAATATTTTCAATCGATATAAAGTTTCGTGTCAATTATTTATAGATTTTTAGAAACTGTCTATAACATAACCTTAAATATTTAAATTCTTATTTGAAGTATCGATGTTGCGAGTAACAAAAATGTATTTTTCTTGTTTTCCTTGGGTAGCCTAACGTACGATGTTAGAAATAACGTGCAACGATCGTCTAGGAAAAAAAGTCAGAGTCAAATGTAATCCTGACGACACGATAGGAGACTTGAAGAAGTTGATAGCGGCGCAGACTGGAACTCATTGGGAAAAAATTGTCCTCAAAAAATGGTACACAATCTACAAGGATCATATAAAACTTCAGGATTGTATCCTTTCTATAGAGCAATAAAATATATGTATTTATATTTCTCTATTATTTGCTAAAAGATAGCAATTTTATGCTTTGCATTTTCTCTGATAACATTGTACTATCAGTTCATTGTCATAGCAGCAACTATTGTGTGAGACAGTTTTTTTTTTGTTTAAACTTAACATAAACTCTATGGTAATATAAGATGAATGTTTCACTATAAATTTAAAGTGAAAGTTTCGATTATCGTGTTTTGAGTGATGCTTAAAGCCAAAGTTTGGTTTATCGCAGTAGCAAAGTTGATTATGTGTTATTCATCCAAGCTTTTCCTTGACGGAACAATATTCAGATGAAATTCACGATGGTATGAATATAGAATTGTATTACCAGTGAGAAATTTTAAATACGCAAGAAAATATCGAAGGTATGACACTCATAATTTTCAATTTACTATTTTAATCTCTGTTAGTACTATATAAGAACCCACTGGATATATATATATATATATATGTGCTATGTATGCTATTTTCAGCTCAATGAACCCAGGATTCAACTAGGCCATTTTTAACATACAGAATCTATTTTACAATTTGTTTTTCCTTACATTAAATCATTGATATCACGACTCTCTACAATTAGTTCGGCAATGCATTTCAACGTTTCTTTTCTTTTTTGCCAATTATGATTAACCACATGAATAAATAAATATATAACGAATAGCCAAATAGAAAATCGCTCAAGGTGTAGAAGTTCGAGAAAAAAAATCTTGAGAACATTAATCACCGATTGATCCATAAGATAAATATTCTTAGGTACTCTAGGTACGAACCGCATGTCTCTTTTTCATCATCGATAAATGGACACATAGTACGTACCGACAATATCACCCACTGGCAATTGATGCAAACGTCCCTTGAAGGTGCAATTTTTATATAGAAAAAAAAAATAAAATTAGCTAACGAGTTAACTAATGAGGTCTCCTAAAAACTCCTTCCGCGTGACTAATCGGACAACCAGCTTCCATGTTAACCCTACCCCGGTTGCTTAGCAAATCTCTTATGTGCTGGACTATCAACTCTATGGCCACTGTAACATAAAGACGATAAAAGGATTGATACAATTAGTTGAAAAAAAAGGTGTATGATCGACTTGTTATGGGTGGTAGATGTTGCGATAAGAGGATGATTGGCTGATGGACATTCGTTTTATTGAATTTTCAAATTAATTTGTACACTTCGAGTCTTTACGTATATATGTCTTTATGTATAATATTATGCTTCTTAAAATTACTCAAGTCTATCGTTACGGTCTGTTGGTCTTCTTTCTTTCTCTTTTTCGTTTTAAATTACGTTGTGGCAGGGCAGGCTGAATAACGTTTAATCAAGGCGGAACAAGGTTCGACACTTGTTGCGCATCAGACTCTTCAACGAGAAATCTTACTTTTTCAGCCTTGATAGTTGCATATGAAAACGTTTCTTTTCTTTAAATTTTATTATCTTTTTTCTTTACCACTAAAGATTCAATCTTTTACGTCTAATCGACGGGCACTATGGAAGGAAAATAACCGCGATAATTGACCCAACACAAACACACACACCCATACATACCCAGTACCATTCTTTTTATGCAATATCACGATGTACGTGAAAAATCTCAGTCCTATTAATAGAGCAGTCGTAAAGTATCAAAGACGCAAACTAATTTACATCCTCAATAATTGAATACGTCATCTGTTTTCTTATTTTTCTTCAAAGGAAAAGTGTGATGAAATCAGCTCGTTACAAAAGTTTAGGAATTCAAGGATAATACTTTTCGTGCTTATTCCCATATAACAAACAAACAAAAAACTGGTTCAATCAATTAACCTGGCGAGTTTTAAAGGAATAATGAATGTTTAAATTATCGATTAGTCGAAGGCACAACTTTCTTGATACAGTGATCGTTAAAAATGCATAAATAGTCTTGCCTCGTTGCATTTACAAATACAAGACACAAAAAGAAAATATATATGCGGTGCGCGCGGATAGATTGTGTGATCATGCATGGTTCGTTTTAGTTTTCTGTTTCTTTTCTTTTTTTTTTTCGTTTTGTTCTAAATCAGTTATCTGCTGAAGGTGTCGGATGAAGCCGAAGTGCGCCTACGCTGGTAGATGTATGGATGCTGCCCGGACACAGTTTCGGCCTTTTTCGAACGCAAAATGTCCCAGATGTGGTGTACTATAAGGTCTATCGCCACTGCAAACATACAACAACCAAACCATGTATGTTCTTTCTTTTTTTTTTTTAAACTTTCGACTCTGGCGTCTCATATTAATTCCGAGCTTGGCGCTTTTAATATTGCGTGCACCGAGAGCAAACACAGCCAAAGACAAAGTAATTATCTTCAATAACCCGGGCAGCACCCATAGGAAAACAGAAATATATCCTCTCGCTTGCATGCAACGATACAGACGGTGAGGAATTTTCATACTCGTTCGAGCTTTTCATCAATTGCGTTGTTTATACATAATTTATGAAGAAAAAAAAAACATATTCAATTGCCAACTTGCATAATGCAGTTGTTAAAATGCAAACGGTCAATTATTCGTGTTATTTAGTATCGTGAAATGAATTTCAATGACGTTAAATTAATTCAAATCTATAACAGGTATGGAGAGGATGTTGAGGAAAGAAAAGATCGTTTCCAACGATTTGATCTTTCGTCGTTTCATTCGTCAGTCGAGAACCAGAGGATTGAAAGAAATGAAAATTTCATTTACCTGTGTTATCAGCTCCCCGCGGTATGATAACGTCAGCAAATTTTTTCGTCGGTAAACAGAACTCTTCGAACGCTGGCTTGACGAAATTCATGTACTGATTTAGCACGTAATCCAAATCACGACCTCTCTCCTTTATATCTCTGGGTACTGGGAATTAACTGATTCGTTATTACAAGGAATATTTAAATTTACATTAAAATTGACGAATATATAAATTCAAAAGAAATATACCTCTGCGTGCTAATCGAGTGTCCGAATCCGTGTCAACGAAAAGCTTCATGTGAAAAAGATCTCTTATCTTTGGAAAATAAAATACAAGAATTCCCTCGAAGAGTACAACGTCCGCTGGATATATCGTCGTTATTTGATCCTTTATGCTGAAACAAACAATATGATTTTCTTTTCTTAGTCGTGAATCATGTATTTTAACTTTTATGATCTTAGCATGTTTCAGGAATTTGTTTTCTTCCACGAATGAATTTGCAAATGTTGTACATGTTTTGGATGGTACCTGGTTAACGAGTATAAGCTTAGCGAGGAATATTGCATCATCGCTGAGAGAGTGTAATGAAATACCTGTGACGTTGAAAGAAACGATGGGTACAAATTTTTTAATTCCGCATACAAACAGAAGTCTTGTGAATGTGACAAGAGTCTTATGAAATACCGGAAATGTTATTTTTCTTGCAATTGTGCTGATATCTACAATGTTTGTGTATCAAGGTATATTTTTAACAAATACCAACGATGAAACAAATATCATGCTTCTTTTTGTATAAAAGCCACCGAAAATCGAATCTTGGTTAACAGATTGAATTGAGATCAAGTTTAAAGTATATTGTAAGATTGTACACTGGAACGTGGAAGATAGTTTAAATTGTGGACGTGAAAAATAACGAAGAGTTAAAATGAGGGGCACATTTCTCTTGGCTATAGGCTTGCTAGTCTTTTTTGTAAGAGTTGGACCTACGAGTGCTTGTAAGATCTGTACAGGACCTTGCACTTGCGTGGGACTTCCACCGCTCGCATTGAATCTACTTGCATCACCTTATCCGCCACCTCCTCCTCCTGCTCATCCTCCGCATGATCCTCCGCCAACTGCACTTGAGCTATCCATACAAGGCCCTCCGGCACCACTGGGCTATCTACCACCCGGCTATCTACCACCGGGCTATCTACCACCAGGCTATCTACCACCAGGTTATCTACCACCGGGCTGTCTACCACCTTACGCACCAAATCTTTTGCCAGATTATGCACTGGGTCTCTATGCAAATCCTCCTGCTCCTCTGCCGCCACCATGCAAATATTGTGGCAAGGTGAGTTCCTTTATTCCATAAAAGTTGGATGATATCTTAATCTCATTAGAATTGATATTATCGTTTTGTTCTGTTTTAGAAACTTGCTAGTGGCCCCAAGTGTAACTGCTTTGCCAAAAACTATCTCTATGCCGACTACTGCTGATCGACATTGTCGAATTGGGAGACCTACCTACACCCAAAAGGTCCTTGTTCCAGTGTTGGATTAATATTGCAATAGTTATTAGAGTGAAAAATACGACTGCTTTGTACAATAATATCACAATAATATAGTTTTTTTTTGTGTAAATCGACAATTTTCTTTTACTCCTATGCATCCCTTTCCCAAGCTAGTGTTGCCCATACTGTTATAGGTACCGTTCATGATTATTTTATTTTTGCTTGTTGAGTTACTCTTTGCACCAAATTTGTAAATGTTCAACATACTAAACCTATAATAATATAAGAAATTTATCACTAAAAGTAATAATGCAAAGCAAAAAAATTTTATTATGACGCAGATAGAGTTGAAATAGAGAGTTATAAAAGTATCGGAGAAAAGATTTGAAACCTAATTATCTTTCCAAATGAACAAAGTTCATAGACCATAGATCAGTGATCCATTAGTATACGAGATATTTATGCGTGTTTTCGTTTCAACGAGACTTCTGTAAGAGTCAGAGTTACAGGTGATGAGTGATTTCAAAAGGCAATCCGTACTTTGTTTGGCACTGAGCAACAGAATATATTAAAATTTTGAAGGTATCTAGAGAATGATGGCGAACAGTTGCTAAATGTTTTCTTTTTCCAAATCTTTGCCACGATTCTCTAGCCACCCTTAAAACTTTCACATTCACTACCAGAGAAAGTACAGAAACACTAACTCTTAACGTGACAAGTTTAGGGATATACTCACAGGCTGTTGGTTCTATAGTCATAGGCAGGAATTTCACATTTAACTCCCGCAAGGATATCTTGAAGCGTCTGAAGTATGAGATCGTTGTCAAAAGCATCTGGATGATCGAAATTGTACTGTCCTTTCTCAGCTTTAAGCTTTTCCATAGTTGTCAAATCTCTGTAGAAGCTATCTTGCGATATGCAGACAACTTGTCTTTCCGTATGATCCATATCAACTTGGCCAAGTCTCTCCATTATTCTCTTGCATACAGTGGACTAAAATGGAAAAAACGAGATGTTTCATCATTGGCTTTATCGTGAATGCATATTATGCACCTATATTATCATATATCACGATAAGCAAATTTAAGTACAAAAATATACATCAATATCGTTTATAATTAAAAAATGATCCTATGACTCTGTTAATTAAAATTCTGATGTACGATAATCGATTAATTAAATTTGCTTAATGTCTTGATCCTCGTCATATCTGCAATACACGACCGCATGGAAAAATGCAAACGACGACATATTCGAGGAGTGTATAGCTTCTTCGTTTGAAAGAATGAGGTTAGAAGGGCAGTGATTCGAGCATAATCGCGCAATACTCGTGAGTCATAGGAGTGTGAGCGGTCGCAATATCGTTGCATTGTTTCGGAAAAATTGTTATTCTCACCTTGCCACTGGCTGTCCCGCCCGAAACACCGATGAGAAAAGGTGTTTTACCCTCGATACCATTGAGCTTTCCATTGACTCCAAATGACATTTTGCGCGATGTTCCCATACCGTTGGAATTTGTACTGTTCATTGACACATCTGCCATTACGCTTGTCTTACGGCGAACCTTATCGAACCAGCAGAAAGATGAGGCAGTAAAACTGCTTCTGCTACTGGTTGTTAATGACAAAAAAGCAATGCTACTGCGAAGATCGAGAAAACTTCTTCGTTTCGGAGAAGCGAGGAATGACAGGCGCGGGCGCAACGGCAGTCGACACATTATCGACCATAAGCATTTACGAGTCTTTTTTGTTGTTCGGCGGCAAAATTGATTCGCTTTTCGATAGATATTTCGTCCGGTCCGCGATCTATCGGACTTTTTCGTTATGAAATTGCACAATACAGCGTCGTCTGCTAGTTTCGACTTGCCGCGAACACGCGACACTCGTCGTAAGCAGCGTTATAAAGCAATAAATGTGGTGTCGAAAAAAATCTTCGTGAATTCTCATAAACAAATTGTATTTCTATTCGAAAGAATGAAATATGTTTTATACAAACATGTTTTATTGAATTCAACGTGATACAAAAATCTTGTGGTAAGTTTTATTGATCATTCTTTTGATCTATTTTACGACATTCCCGGGCTTAACGTTCCGGCTACGTGCGGTGCAGATAAACGTCCGTACAACAACCGCAATGTTTACCATGGTAAATCTATGAAAGAATGTTTTCTTCTTATCAATAATGCTAGCGTAAGGTTAAATACTAATCGCTAATTTGCACAAACACATTGTTGATATATAACTTGCGATCGGCGTTTATGGAATGTTAATTCTAACCTAACTACTTTATTTGGAGAATCTAAGATGAGAATCCTTGACCCCACGATATCATCAATTTTAACCTTTGACACAGATCCGAGTCTTGGCGTCGTTCGATCCCTTGTTTTTTACTAAATTGCACAATGACTTATCCGCTATGTTGACTGATTGCGTAATGAAATGCTTCAGATGTTTATTCTATCCAGGAAAATGGTGCATACTGGTGTGAACGGATGCGCTTCTCGCACATTTGGTACTTACGAGGTAAGATTGTATTTTTTTGAACCCACTTTTATTCATTGCTGTGAAAAAAAATTGTTCTATCTGTATCCGTTTGCATTAATATTGTCTCGTTTCTAGGAGGCTATCAAGGCGTTAAATAGTCTTCAGAGCAATGCTGCTTATCTGCGTGAGAAGAAGAAACATAATTCAAATTTGAACGACAGTCTACAGCAAATGCGAAAGTACATTCAGAGGTAAAAAGAAAATTGGAGAACACCTTGTAGATTGATGTTTAACTTGTTTGTTTCACTGACAAAGTTTCTATATATTTTAGGTCAGGAATCAGTTTGGAACAACTGGATCAGCTGTCTGTTATTCATGTAGCAGGTACTAAGGGAAAAGGATCAGCCTGTGCCTTTACAGAATCTGTCCTACAAGCCCATGGCATTAGAACCGGACTTTACACATCTCCGCATCTTGTCTCGGTCAGAGAGAGACTCAGAATAAATGGAAAGCCGATAGATAACGATAAATTCACCAAGAATTTTTGGAAATTGTATAACAGATTGAATGACGAACGTGAGTACGATGGGGATATGCCACCGTATTTCAAATTTATAACGTTGCTCATGTTCCACATATTTACGAAAGAGCCAATCGACGTTGCCATAATCGAAGTTGGCATCGGAGGTGAGCACGACTCTACCAACATCGTGAGAAATCCCGTCTGCGTCGGTATAACGAGCCTCGGTCTCGATCACACCAGTCTCCTCGGCGACACGCTTGAAGCTATAGCTTATCAGAAATCGGGCATTTTTAAAAGAGATACGTTGGCTTTCAGCGTTCCACAAAAGGACGAGGCAATGAGAGTGCTGGAGAACCGAGCAAAGGAGAAACATTGTTCACTGCGCATCGTTTCACTGATCAGCGATTATTCGTGGCCCGCTGGTACACTGCCCGTTCTCGGAATTAACGCTGATTTTCAATCCTACAACGCTTCCATGGCTATTAGCTTGGCACAAGCATGGATGAATTCCAGATCAAGGAATGACCAGGTTCCCTTTTCATTGGAGGTCGCAGCTCTGGGACTTACGCGTTGCAAATGGCCTGGTAGAACGCAAATTTTACGAACAGATCATATAGATTTTTATCTGGATGGAGCTCATACCACTGAGAGTCTCGAATGTTGCGCCTCGTGGTTCGCGAAGTCCACGAAAGATCACAGGGGAAAGCGTGTCTTGATATTCAATACAACCGGTGATCGAGATGCCTCGACACTTCTCGATATTCTTCGCTCTCTCAACTTCGACAGAGTTTTCTTCGTACCGAATTTCGCTGGGAATCTCACTATCGTTGATCAGATAAATTATACAGTTACGGCTGAGGAAACGATGCAGAGATGCCATAAGCATCGATGCATCTGGGGAGACGATGCAGTTTGCGCAAATAGCGTCAGTCAAGCACTCGATAAAATTGAGGAAGAGCACAATCATTCCAGAGAAAGGATCCAATTGCTCATAACGGGTTCTCTTCATCTTGTCGGTGCGGCACTCGCTATTCTCGATCCAGATCTGACTATGAGTACGATATCGTACGATTCCGTACGTAAAGAATCTCACAACTAATCAAAGATTATTATTAAGTAAAATAGAAAATAAGGAGGACATTTTTTTTGTACAAATCGTAGAATTCGTTATGTATTATATCGTTTACAGTTCGTTTTGAACAATATTTGAGTAATAATATTAATCGTAACGGTAACTGGTATCAGTCAGTAGGCTTTTCCTTTTTATAACACGACGAGCGACCATTCCGTTATCCTTGTTTTTCTCCAGAAATTATACAAACCGGCCGCCTCTTCTGCCGAGCTCTCCGTACGATTTGTGGGATCGATACGTTCTTTTTTTTCATTTCTTTTTGTACTTTTTGTAAATACGTGCGCTCATCCAGAACGTTATACGTTCAACAACCATACTCGTATAGTTACTGCATAGTACAGATTTTTGGTATTTACGTTACACGGTGATGAAATGTTTCGTGACAATAAATATCTGTGCTCTGCGATCAAAACTCAAAATAATTTTGGGCGATACCCGAGCTCCGACTCAGCTTCCGTGTCCGAGAGACTCAGGGATACGCCTGCTCGTCGCCTCAAACGATTGTCCTCGGGACTCTGAAAATTTGAGAGTTACCTTGAGACCTTAAAATCGAAGTTACTTCTAAATAACAAAATCGAATTAAAAATTAACTCAGGCAACTTTTTTTACAAATTTATATAAACTGTGAATTAAATAATCAACGATGTCTGTTTTGAAGTAAACGGAAATTGCCATCGTCTTGACTGGGCATGAAATAATCGAGAATGTCTTGTTTTTTCCTGTCGCCAATTACCTGATCTAAAATTCCAGCAGTTGGCTCCGAGGCGTAGCCAACTTCTTGTGCGTCTTCCTCAAGATCACCCTCATACTCTTCCATCTCGTCCGAGTCCGAATCCATATCTGCATCGGTATAGCGATTACCACGCGAAACCTTGCAAACCATTTGTGCCAGATCCGTGAACGTGTACGACGATGCAACATGTTCCTGATTGACCGCTTGATTTTTTGCTCTGAGTGCTCTTGCTTTTTCTCGATCCGCATTGAATCTTGGTAAAACTCCGGCTTTAGATTGACCCTCGAAATACGTTTTCCCTGTAAGAAGAAAAAGAACTCAAATTAAATACACCATTTGATCTCTATTGGAAGAGTCGAATGAAGATAAGTTGTTCTCACCGTGCTGATAACCGACGTCTTTGATCTCGTCGAAATTCGCAAATTGCAGAGTCTTGTACTTGTCGATGGGTGGCCTTATGTATTCACAATAATCAGAAGATTTAACCTCCTCTAATTGTCTCACGCAACTGACGTAAGCTAGTCGTGATTGTATATCCGGCAAATTTGGCACTTTGACCGGTGTTGCGAATGGATTCCATCTCTTCCATAGAAGCCACCAGCCGGACAATGAGTCTCCATAATTTGTTAGATCCGTGTCATCCTGCGATCCAACGTCAATCGCCAAAATATGATGTGCCCCTTGCCTCAACATTTCGTCAGCTTGTATGGAATGTAAATACGTGTTGGATATTAATGGATTTACTGGAACTTGTTGACTAGCATTATTATAACACACAGTTCGCATACATGTAACCAAAAGGCGTTTCATGGTAAACCACAACCGAATAACTTTCTTTTTACACATTATTAACAATCGAGTAATCCTTGTAGTAGAAGAAAAAAAAAAGACAAAACGTCATAGAGAAAACTGAATACCTGGGACATTGTTAACATAACACCCGTCGACCAAAAGATGCCCATCGAGAGGATCGCAAACGGGAGGAAAAACGCCCGCTATGGTCATACTGGATCGAATGTATCTCCATAGTAAGCCTAATTGTGAACAAGGTTAAACTAGACCGTTCAGTAATCTCAACGATGCATCTTTTTCATCAACGGGAGCGAGTTTTACCGCGGCCTAAATTCTGTCGTTCGGTGCAGCGTTTGTGTTTGCGTGTGTGTGTGTTATTTCACGGAGATACACATGAGTCGACAAGTACTCATAGGTTAGATTTTTGATGGAAACGAAAAACGATGTTCAAAAGTCAGCGAGAAAGACGACGAAACGCTACGATCAGTTTAACCCGAGTACTCGTCTCAGGGAAATTTTGTTTACTTTCCTCAGACCCGTTGTGTCGATACGAAATGGAAATATTGATTCGTAAACATATTTTCTTTCTGTTGTTATGTTTACTTTCGAATCAACAAGATCCCTGACATCAAACATAAGGACGTTGTCCAAAGCGTTTTTTTTAAGTTTTCTGTCGTGTTAAACTGATCTTTTTCCAGATTTTGTACAGTTCGAAATTACCTGGAAGATTATTGACGTACCCGCCGTCGAGGAGAAGGTGGCCATCAGTCGGGTCGCACAAGGGTGGCATATAACCGGACAATGACATCGAACCCCGAATGTACCGCCACAGCGATCCTAAACACGACGAATCACAGAGTTTTTACATCCCTTCATATTCGTACATTCGACCCAATAATCAAATTCTAATTTTCCGGCATTTCTTTGTTTCGAAATGTTTTTGCAGCTGCACAGTAATTCAATGAACGCGAATAAGGAACGTGGAAGGTTATAAGCTCTAGACTCCAGTCTACTTCCACCTGCAAGGTTCTCCCGCGGTAAGATTGAATAATAAAAAAAAAAACATATTCTTTTGGCTCAAAAAATATCTTTTCTTTTCTCCGAGCTACGTCTGAGAACTCCTTAACGGAGAGTACGTCAACAATGATCATCCACAAAGTAAAACTCGCTCCCGCAGCATATTAAAATAAAAAAGAATAAAGCGATTATGCTGCAATCGGTGTATTTCACCAATGCTCCAGCTAACTTTCAAGTGTGACACTAGATTCTTTTTGGTTTTTATACACAATGTACACGCTATTATTGAAAGGAAGGATGATTGTGTAAGAGCCAAACTAGTCTACTATTAAGAGACAGCGAGAGAACCAGCGCAAAATCTGTTACGATTTACGTTAGTTAGTCGCCGAATAAATAATGAATGTTAAAATTACGAGAACAAAAAGTGCATTTTGACGAGTGCTTCTTTTGCTCGATTGTTCATTGGGCCGATGTGAGAGATTAACACAAACAGCACATAGAGAGTGAGTGACACATCGACACGAGAAAGCTTGTCAGGACGAAGACATTTGTCGACAAAACGTGAATTGTACGAGACTTTTCCTCTTTTTTTTGTTGCTTCTTTTTCTCTGCGTTAAAACAAATGAACAACGGAATCGGATAAATGAATTATCCGGTAATACAGACCATGTGTGTGCGTGCGCATACACGAAGCGGTGATGTCAGTGGTTATTATAAAATACGGGAGCCACAAATCCTCGATGTACGTGTCGCTGAAAGTCGCCTGTATCGTCTTGTTGAAATCCTTGCCGGAGAACATCGAGGTCATTGGATAAGTGAGATCTAATATCTGTCTCCACCATTGTGTCATTTTCTGTTAAAGTAAAAAAAATAGTAGTCTTAGATTATCGGTTCTTATGCGATCAGAAGAGTGAAATACGTTTGAACGTTTGTTGACTTTCTACCTTTGACCATTCGCGAGCTTTTTGAGTCACGGTTGTTATGTTCTTTTCCATGCACCAAAGAGCACCCATGAACGCTCCTATACTAACACCACCGATCATGTCGATCGGAATTCCAGCCTCGAGAATGGCTTTGAGCATTCCTATGTGAGCAGCACCTCGTGCTCCACCACCTCCAAGCACGAGGCCGACAGATGTGCCGGTTAACCATCTTGCGAGCCTACTAAAATCGCTGTGCACGTTTGGCTCCGACATTAGAACCTTGGAGTACAATTCGTTCTAGGGAAATACAAAATTGGACAACGTTAGAAGATTCTCGGAAATGATTAAGTTGCGTACCGATTAGTTTTTTGTCAGCTAATATCGTAAAATTCGTGTTATATACTCACGATCCTATATTGTGATCGTCTTGTGAACATTCTCTTAGGACATTGTATGTGATGATGACTCGATACCCAAGACCTCATGTTCAACCACTGTACCGTATTGGAAGGTCTTTGTCCGCTCTGTTCTTTGTGCAATAGAACTAATTCCTTTTGCGTTCTCATAGCCAATCGTTCGACTTCGCGCTCGGTACGTCCGAGAGTCGGAGGATGATCACCAAGGCCGACGATCAGAATACAATCAGCTTGTCTTACGCAACGTTGAGTCCACGCCGTAAAATTCGAGTCGCACTGATAGAGCGAGATTCGATGCTGATCTTCTTGCTGCGCCAGCCAGGATGTTAAACGATATTCGTTCAGCGGTTCCATTATGCTGACACCTAAACTCTGTTTTCAGATAGTCGCGATATAGTTTTTATGCAACGGCTGAAGGATAATAAATATGTACTTGTTTAAAAAAAAAATATAAAGGTTCTTGGTATGTTGGTTTCATACTACTCCGACTTACTTTTCTCACGACGTCAGAGGTCAGACGTAAGCAAGGGCCAATAGCGCATAATGAGTGGTAGAGTTCGTACGTGAATGCGGTGAGCGGTACGTCTTCGGAAACTGGCACTATCGCCACTGTTGAAAAATTAACTTGGGAAGGTCTTGCATCGACTGCAGCAGCTGGACGTCTGTATCAAGTTGTTAATATTTGTATGAGTCCAATCTTATATTTTTTTATTTCAGAACGTGCTCGAAAAGTTTATGACTCAGAAAAAATTGTGTAATTCCTACACAATTTTCATTACTCACTGTCTACTGCTGCACGTCTTGACGGTCGTCTGTTGCCACGAACCGAGGATACGATGTCCCAAAAGATTTATGAGTCTCGTGACGACGATTGGATATCTGAGTTTGATTACGTTGAAAAGTCCTTCCGGCAGTTTGGCGAGTTCGGAATCTCTAACAGCCATTACAGTTGTCGAGCGTCTCGTTTGTGTGACCATTTCCACGATTCCTACTAAATCGCCCTTGCCGTATTCAGCGACCAATTCTTTCTTTCCATCTGCGTGCGTTATGACTGATCTGAGACGACCGCTAAGTACGATAAATGTGGAATCGGACTCGTCACCCTGACGATAAACTGCTCGGCCACTCTCGAGAAACAGCCAATCGAGAGCAAAATCAACCTGTCTCACGAAAGGACTCAATCTTCGCACGACCGTGTTCGCCACATGCAACACGACCGTCGGCCTCTCACGCATTATAGCGAAAAACGTTTGTTTGCTAAGCAGTGCTATGCAACTCGTGTGCTTTGCGCGTATTGTGTAGAATGATGGCTCGCCGGTTAGAACTGCCAGACCGCCGACTATTTCCCCCTGATGAGCGCTGAACATATGAACTTCTTGGCCAGGGTCACGACCCTCTTTTTGAGAAATTATTAGAGACCCCGAGAGCACGTAAACAAGCGCAACGTCCTGGAATCGATGAGTTACACATTATATCAGACGTTAAGTTTCTTTGTTAACAAAATATTATTTCTGTGTCTTATTATCTAAAATATCGTTACCTTGTGTGATTCCTCTTTCATGAGGTACGTTCCCGCGGGCACTTCTCTTATCTGAACTTTGCCATCTTTTAGTACCGAGTCGTCCTCCAAACCAAGTTCTCTGACAAAAGCTTCAGTAGCTATTTGAACAAGTTGCGCCTCGTCGAGCGGTGGTTGTGCCGGTCCTTCATTCGTTGATCGTTTTCTACTGGCATAACCAGCACTGGTTCCCGACGAATGCGTTAAGTCCGGTGCACCGGATGCATTGTTGGTGCTGTTGTTACTTGGCTGCTGGGAACTTCCGGAAGGACCCGTCGTATAATGAGCGTCGCTCTCTGGTACCATATCTGGCGTGTTCTGACCAAACGATGGACTTGGTATTATCAATTTCCAATCGAGGCTCGTTTTTGCTCTAAAAATAGTATCATATCGTTCATGTTACATTTTTGCTTAGCTACCAAAATAATATTCATTGATCTTGGATTGGCACGCTTGATGTTTCCAAATTTTCTATTTCAGTAAACATATTTGTCTTTTCTAAAAATTAAATTGTAAAATATAATTTTGGCATTATGATTTTCCTATTATGTCAGAATAGTTAAAGTATCCATTATAGAAAAAGGAAGTGTGCCAATCTTGAGTAAATGCAATACTACATACTTTCGATTACCCACAATCGGTACTGGCTGCGATACACCCCCAACGTTCAACGATTGTGGAATCTCCAGAGTTTCATGCTGCTCGGTTGCAGCGGTAAATGAGGTCGACATAATATCGGAACTTTGTGCATTAAAATTTTCACGCGTTCTGGAGCGCACCGGTGAACCCGAGAAAGGACTCTGTTTTTTCTTGTGCATTCCCTGATTGACTAGCTCGGCCGATAGACCGAGATACTGATGTAGCGCTGTGAACGTGACACGTTGGAGGCGCACCATTATGACTTGGATAACTCGAATGAAGGCATCAGGATGATCTTGAAAAACTTCTTGAAACGCTTGCATTGGTAATTTAACAACGATGCTGTCCTCCACAGCTTTTGCTGATACGGTTTTGTAGGTACTCGTATGACCCGTAAGTACATCGGTAAAACTGAGCAGACTCGTTACGGATTCTCCAGTTTTTACTAATTTCAAGGGTATCTGAGAACCGTCCGACCCTGTTATATAGACGTTCACCAAACCTTGCTGAACGATGAATACGTTCTCATCGGGATCACCGATCTTGAAGAGTGCCGTACCAGCAGGTAAATTCATGATTTCTGTGTGTTTGCAGAGTTTAAGAAAAACAGGCTTTTCAAAATGACCGAATACTCGGATACTTTGGAGTATATAGAGGGCATCGGGTGGTACTCTATCTCCGGAACCCAAATCTTCTTCCAGATATTCGGCGGGTGGTTCCAAAACCTTTTGAAAATAATCATTCAGAATTTAGACGTAATTAAAGAAAAATGAGAAGGTCTCTGGTAAGAAATTAACAGAACATGTTGTTTTAATTATTTTAATTGATTCCTAGACAGTTTACCTTCAACTGTTGAGGAACGGTCTCTTTTTTGAGTTGCAAAAGCCTCCTGGCAAATCTCATCACAGCACGCCTCTTTTTGCCTTGACCCGTAGGATGTACCTGACCTCCTATAGATTTGACCTTTCTCAACATCTTTCTTCCATAGAATAAAACTTTGTCACGTTTCCGAAATCTTGGCTTTCCACCACCAACACCCACGAATTCTTTGACCTCGGGGAGAAATTCTTTGTTCTTCCATTTTCTGAGTATTGTTACAGACACGATGAGAATGGTGAGAAAAACGACGAAAGTGCTTATCAGCAGCACCTTCGATGTTTGATACTGCTCCAATAGTGGTACGATCCATTGCGAATATGTATAAGAACCGATACCCTCGTTGACGTGATTAAAAAGTTCCGCGACCTAGACGTTTGTAGAAGAAAAGAATACTCACATTATTACCTCCTTCGTCAACTTTAAAAACGATAAATCGCACGAAAATTGTCACGAAGTACGATCTAACCGACCGATAACGATATTCACTGAAACGTATGACAAAGTTCAATCGCACACATTACCTCCATCATGTAACACCTCGCTAACCATTTCTTTATCGCAACGGTCGCTGCACTTCTCGAATTGAATGTTGAAGAATGAATTCTTTTGTACGTATGATTTAATTGTAAAACGTGGATTAACTATGCTATAGGTACACAAAAGATGAATGAAATGGGACGATAATGCGCCGACCTTTGACACCTCACTCGAGTCACCCAGCGCCATATTGCATTTTACACACAACACAACCTTAGGACGCGTTCACTGCACATATACACGCACCCATATCTACATTATGTATGTATCTAGTCGGAAACTACCCGGTCATGTTTTTTCTATTGCAGTATGCGTGAAAGTTTCTACAATGAATAATATAAACTGTAATAGGGCTGACATTGATCGTAACTCGTAGCAGACGAATTGCGAGTAGAACTCGAGGTTATGTTCGTTAGTCTGCTTTTATTCCATATATCTCCTAATCTTTACATACTTTCTGCCGAATTGCATGAATAATTTACAAGTATTATACATTAATGAATTTCAATCCTATTAATATATAGTTATTAATAATCATTACGAGTTAGTTATATCGAAACGAATAGGAGTGATAACCGTGCTAGAGATGGCGCTGCCGTTTGTTTGTTTATATTTTCACATTATCATGACAGAGGGCGCATGAAAATATATTTCAGAATCGTTCCTAACGACACAAACTAATATCTTTAGTATGTTCTTATTGATTGTTCTGTTGCTGAACAGCTGTAGATCAGTGTACACAACGATCGTCACTTAGTTGCCTTGATCCAGTCAATTTCTAGAGCTGCGACGCCATCTTGATTGTCCGGTAGATAAGGTCCTTTGTCGATTTTCAAACCGATGCTCGTAATAGCTGTTGCGTCCAGGGGATTTGACTCAAGCGACAATTCTTGACCTCTGTAATAAGGCTTGAAAGCTGCCAATGGTAATTTTATCGTTGCGAACTCACTTGTAGGTGCCTAAAATGAAAAGATTGCAGCAAACTTCATACAACTTAATATGCCTCTCTGAAATAAATATGCATTACCGTAAAAACTTGACCATAGATCAGACAATTCTTTTCCTTGTGTCTCACGAGCATTTTGTAATTAACGTTAGCTCCTTGAGCTCGACAGCGGAGGCAAATATTAGTGAAATCACCAAGATTAAAGTTCGTCTCACATTGCACAGCAGCATACTCAGCACCGTTTTTCTTTGGATTTAAGAGCGTGAATAATACAGCTCTCTGAAACACCTGACTTTTTTGCACAACCAGAGCAGCTTTCGACATTCCAGTGTTTCTTATTGTATCCGAATTTTCTATCCAAGATGACAGCACATTGTCCAAACCGATTCGTGTAAAATCGAAGAGAGTCTGGGCGCTTGTAGTAGATCTAAACAATTTGTACACCAAAATTAAAACAAAAATCCGAACTCTTGACGTTTTGCGAAAAAAAATGAGATTCACAACTCACCCCGTGCTCGAAGCTACCATGTCACGATCCTTTGAGCATCAAGATGATGAAACGACGAACTGGAGAGAAACCTCTTCGAAAGTTTGCGAGTTCTACTTGTAGATATATCAATCTGTGTCTTCTTTGGGTAATAATATTCTTCCATTCTATATACGCTTGTCGTTCGTCGTCATGACACATCTTACAATCGATCGTTTCCAAATTTTCTTTCTTCTTGTTATATATCAAATAGCAGACTCGCATATATTGCTCAACAAAGGCAGTACCTTTTGGTACCGTCGCCATCTTCTATCTCTTCGCGTGACACCGTTACGTTACACTACTTACTGGCTCGCTTATACTAATATGCGAATAATAATAATAATAGTATGTACCACTGTATGTATTAGGAACCCTTCGGTTATTGGGGTTAATAATTTTACATGATATACCTATGTTCACAATAGTAAATTAAAATTTTTTGATTTTAGTCACTCCGTGGCTCTAGCCAGTTAGCTACACTCGCCAAATTTAACTTCTGAAAATAATTGTGATACATAAAAATTAATACTTTTCCCTTTCAGAATAAGTTCGGGATTCATATTATTATATTCTTAATGTATTTTAATGTTATATTAGCCTGATATAAAGTACAATTTTGATTATAAAAAATCTGACTCCGTGACTTTAGGCAAATGGAATGTTTTTGGGATCTGCTCGGTTGCGTTTGGATTTTTTTGAGGCTACGTTTTGAACCAATGTTTTCAAGGTGTATGAGAGGTGACATGGACTGTAGTATATATATAACAAATTAACAATAACAAAAATATATGTTTATTTGATCACTGAAGAATGCATCTCAGAATAATATGATTAAATATTGTTGTTAGAAATATTGCGTTTTTCTTAAGTGGTAGCTACGATAGTGTCGATTTCAAGAGAAGATACGCCTCTTTGCTTTATTGGTGAGTAAACTCCTCCATAAATTTGTAATCCGAACATAGTAATGTTCGCAATATCGAGAGGATCTGCGTTAGGTACCTCACGACCACGGAAGTATGCCTTAAAATCCGACAGATTCAGTCGGACAGTACCAAAATTTGTTTCCATCGTTGGTACCTGCAATGTTCAAGTCGTGGGATAAAGAGATTTACAATAAGAGAAATATATCACATACTTTTTACATCACATGCCAATATTAATTTTGGACCATATATTTAGGAAAATCTATGGTTATGAAATTATACGAATGTTGTAAATTCTTACCGAAAAGAACTGTTCGTACGATATTTCAGAATGTACACTCATGCCCTTGTCCCGAAGTATGATTTTATAATTCTCATTGGCTCCCTGTGCACGACAGGACATTTCAATGCTATTGTAACCGGTCAAATCAAAGTTAGTCCTAGTATTCATTCCAGCAAAACCAGCGCCGTTAGCTTGTGGATTTAGTAGAGTGAAGAACACTGCTCGTTGGAACAATTGGGTTTTCTGGAGCGTCAGAGTAGCTTTCGACATTCCAACTTCACGAACAGTGTCCGACGATTCAATCCAATCATCAACATTAGACACGTTTCTAAAGTCGAACAGCATCTTTCTTCTTTCCCTGTGGTGGCATACAATTTGTCTTGTAGTTGACTTACAGTTTGCTTTTATTGTTGACAGTGTTGCGACCGTGTAAGATTTACAGTACACTATTCTAACAGATTTACAAATAAGTATTTTTAATTAAAAAATTAATCATTTACATATCTGCGTCGTGAGCCATTTTCATGTATTTAATTTAAAAACGAATAATATGTTTCTAATTAAGCTCTACAACCAACGCTAAATGTACCACTACCGTTCATATGATTCGTTTTTGCTTTAAAAATATAAATTTTTTTTACTCTCGGTACATTTAGTGATAATATGAAACTTTATCTTATTTGCCACTTAATCCCATAACGTTGCAAATTGTTTGCTTACCCCTGTGTTACGAGTGTAGATTGTGAATTAACTAGGGTTATGCCAATCAAAGCACTCACGAAATTGGAAAACATCCACATATTCGAATTTTTCTGAAATAAGTATATGCCTCTTGATCTTTAAATCTCAATTATTTTGATTAGATTCGGTGGTAATCAATTGACATTTCTAATACGAACACCAAACAAGCAAATGGCTTGTTCATCAAACGTCATTACAAAATAGTCTGCATCACTGCCAATAATATTATGCATTCGCCTGTACCCGAATCACGTTTGTAGCGATCAATCGCAAGTGTGTGAACAACATTAGACTGTGTTCTATTTGTATCAGTGTTGAATGTCAACTCACGAGAGACTCCCGTCATTTCCCTCATTAACATTTGCTCTTGTACTAAGAATAAAAATAATATATATCGCTATATTGAGGAAATCCAAAACAAAATACAAGGAAGATTAAAATTCCTAGGACAATAGGAAAATGTATAGAGAGTTCAAAATATTTTGGAAAGAACACAACGATCACAAAGTTGTTAAGAAAGTCAACTCAATAGTTTTGCGGGTTGTCACAAAATTTGTGAACACTGCTGCCCTCTATGCTATTTGGCACTGTTAGCAGTGAACTTACAATGCTAATTTTTAAGATGGAGGCTGGCCCTCTTCACTAGTGGGTTTTCTATGCTCAACGCGCGAATGTTGTGAATACGGTGATTACAATTGGATGCTGTTTAAAACGCCTTTTAATGAATTAAATATTTACGCGGGTGAACGTGAGACAATGGATAGTGACCAAGACAAAGTTTCATTTACCACTGCTGCGGGTTTCTGTCCTGATTGCGGTTCGATATTGCCACTTCTTGGTGACAGAGGTGGTGTAACGTGTTACGCATGCCACAGAAAATGGGGCGCCGATGGTAGGAACTCTCGCAACCACAGCAAATTTAAATTCATGCACCTGTTCATTTCCTAGCACGTGTTCATCATATTTAAAACAAGAAACCAAACCTTAAATCATTAGAATGAATCTATCAAATTTTAAAGCAATTTCATCACGCTGGTGCTGGGAAAAATAAAATTCTACATTACCTTGTAACAAGATAGCGAAAAAAACAAACTGCACAGCACATAACCTTAAAAAATCATTTGTGCACTCACACCTGTTATTTTTTATATGCTGTCATACCTCTCGAACTTGTAACTGGCGTGGGACCATACTGCATCGTTTATTGTATAAACGTACATCAGAAAAGTTTATCTCTGTGTGCAGTTTAATTTCTATACTTAATCGTTTCATGAACTTTCCAATGCGTGCCCAATTCGCGGTACCAAGTTTTTGGAGATATGGCCATGTCTTACACGCTTCACTTCAATACCAAAGATACTTATGCATCTGCCAAACAAAAAGAAGATGGTGATGAAGATGAAGCCGAAGGGCCCATAATCGATAGGCGATGTCCGCAGTGTAACAATGATAAAATGTCGTACGCAACTCTTCAATTGAGATCGGCGGATGAAGGACAAACTGTATTTTATACATGTACTAAATGCAAGTAAGAACTTTTCTCATCTTTTCCACGTTGCTGCGGTTAATTAACGATCGTACAATATTAAATACAAATTTGTATGATTTCAGATTCAAAGAAACGGAAAATTCGTAACTGGCATTTTCTTTTTTCTATAAAAGTACTTTTATGATTACATTCTGTATATGATCTCGCAGTTATAATTATTCCATTGTTATCCACCAAAAATAAATTTGATGCTGATAAACTTTCGATCGCTCATTGTACGTACTTAAATTATTGTCTCGCTTGATTACTCGTCCTTGGACATGAGATAATAACCGACCCGCTAACCCCTAATCGAAATAATATCACCAATATATGAAAGTAGGATTTTATTTTGCTGATAGATGTTAGAACGCAGGAACAAATATATAAATGCTAGTTTTAAGAAAAGGGTCAGCGTCGTAGGCGAAATATTCGCAAACAAAAAGATAAAATAAAAACAGAATCGTTACATAGGGCCATTTTTGTTAATGAGCCAGTAAGTACGTATTTATACATGCAAATTCCTCATTGTTGCAATTAAAGTTTTCATCGTTATCTCGAGTGATTACGGGTTATTATATTACGTTGTTTTCATATCGAGAAAAAAAAGTTTTGAGTGTCGTGTATATAGCGGAAAGTAATATGACCACACACAGGTCCGTAAAATCGATGTAATAACTATGTACAGAAATAATCTAATTACAATATCGTACATAAACTATGTACAGGCTTAATGGATATTTACAATCAGTTGAAAGTCAGACGCGTGGCACTTGACATACTGTACTAACAATTGTCGTAATAATATAGTGTGTGCTGATTGACTCGTTGCTGAAACGTCCAGTAAATAGGGGCGTTTATAGGCCATCAGTGGGCGAAACAACCGTCCAGAAAATTTTCTAACGAGTGGTACAAGTGCGAGCGTGATTGACTGATTCCATGATCCTCGTCCGTGTAGGTCTGAAATGATCGTTGTTAAAGCGCAATTCATTGTTAGTTCAACCTAAATCAATTTGTACCAGTACAATTGATGTCGAAAGATTAAAAATAAACCTACAGTAAATTACTTCTTGATTACAATGTGAAAAATTGACAAATTGTCTGCCACTGATAATTATAAATTGGAATCAAATGTTCACAGGAAGAAACGACGCTGGGAGATATTTTAACAACATTCCTAAGATGGATATAAGTTACCTGCTGCCTGAAGAGTATGTCCTTGCGCTCGAGAACTTTCGCTAACATCAGTGACTGTTGATAATGCACATTGTCATCCAGAGTCCCATGTATGAGATAATAGCTGTTGGGCTTGATGTTATCGACCTTGTTCACCAGCTGGGCCTGCTCGTAACCGACGAGATTGTCTGCGACATTTGGCAGACCCATAAAGCGTTCCGTGTAAATGGAATCTATTCGTTGGACACAACATTGTACAATCAATGAAGCGAGAAGATCGAGAGAAATTACGTTTAAAAGCATCATAAAGATGTTTATCGAACGAAATGCTCATACCATAGAGAGCCCAGTCGGTGACCGGTGCGACGGACATTCCACATTTGAATACGCTGTCATGATCCATCGCTAAACTCATACCAGCCGCATATCCTCCATAACTCCAGCCCCATATCGCTGTTCTATCTCTGTCTATGAATGGAAAGTTGTCTTGCAAATGCCTGAAACAATCAACGATGTGATAAATTCGCCAAGCTCAACATTTCCACTATTTACGATGTGAAATTCCATCTTTCCAGTTCTCCAATTTTGTAATTAACAAAGTAAGACCAATTACTCAATAACTAAAAACAGGCCCGGGTGTTAAATTCCCATTATAAACGCATTTATATTCTCTAACAATCAAACGACGAATCACATTATGGAATAACGACAAACGCATCAATGAATTTACTTTCTATTTTATATTCGAATCCAACTACTTTTTTATATTTCAAGGTTTCAATATCGGATTCGCTTCAATTTCCCGCACTTCTTTATAAATAACAGAACGAAGCTATTGCGACCAGATTTTACCACCAGTCTTGCAGATGGCTGTTTCACTGGCTAGTCGCGTCGCGGTGAGGTAACAAATGAAAAAAAAAAGAAGAAAAATGAAAATAAGAATAAAAAAGAAATATTCGACGAAAAAGAAGAAAAAAAAAGGTATGGGTATTGAAGAATTGGAAGTGGGCCAAGAGATCGTAGAATCGTCGGAGTTTCCGTGTCCTCTCTGCAGCGTTGCCGAATTCTGGACACGCGCACTTTCGTAACCGCAGCACAAATATAACTTTGAAACGCTATATTGTATCGTGCCCGGTCCTGTGACCTATAATACTCTTGGTACGCCGGGTTCATTCCTGTATACGTTGTATATATTTATCTCTATGAGAGCAAAATTTATTAGCCGGCTTTTGTCATAAACAATTCAACGAGCTTGAGATAGAATGAGAATTGTTACGTTAGTTTCGTGGAATAATAATCATGACAATAATAATAATAATAATATTCACCTCGTTACGCTGATCTGATCGAAAATTTCCACGGTGCCCAAGTTTCTAAAGCCGGCGAAGAGCATAGCGTTTCCCTTCAGGCCCGAGCCCCGTCCATCTATCGCCGCATAAATAATGTTCTTGTGGGTAACCAGATAAGTTCCCCAGTCGACGTTGAACTTTTCGGTAACTTGGTACGTATCTGGACCACCGTATCTGAAGGGATCGACGATATACATATATTACAATGGTGAAACTAACCGAGAGATGCGGTATTTCAATTCATTAGGCTCGCCGGTTGCTTTTGATACATGACTCGTGTCTCGAGTTGCTCTATCTTGTTACAACATCGAATTTATAATTAATAACTCTTAAAGCAAAAAGCAACGATTTATTGAAATATCATTGAGCAACGTGTCTGTGAGACTTATCATAGTTACAACAATCTGGAGTTACATTTACAATCTGGAAAATAGAGGTAGAATTAATGAGAATATTATTCGTGAATTAGAAGTATCGATTTTTGATTAAATTTGAAGATAGTTAGGAACGAGGATAGGGAGAAAAGTGTAACTATGAGAGAAATACATACACGTAGAGCAACATTGGATATTTCGTTGCTCCACTCAAGTCAGCTCCCGGTGGTATAATCAATCGCACTTGAGCCTCGAATCCACCTGGTATCGGAACTGCTAGTCTCTTGATCGAAGGCTGTGACTTCTTCGCCATTCGCTCTGCCACGGATTCGTTGCTCTCCCATGTATAAACTTTACTGGCGTTCTGTTGTAATAAAACAGGAAATAAAATAAGATAAAATAAAAACAGTGTAATACACGATACGAAATGTATTCACCAGAGAAGAGCTACGTAAGACAAACCGTAAGCTTGCAGCAGTAATCTAAAATACTGTGAATACAAACGTGCACGGAATTTCCTCGAAACGTTTTTTTCCCATTGGCAAACTTTCCTTCAAGACAGAGTGGAACTTCCCTATTTTTTATTTCCCCTTACAGTGGAACGTGCACGTTTTGAGATTCGCTTGGGTTTCGAAACGTTGGCGAAACTCTTCGCGAAGATGCTAAAAATCCTCACGAACAATTTTTCCAACGCTTGAATTTAAACGACTACCACGTTGTCGAACGAACGTCGACTCACCTTGCTGCTGTAAATAGAGATGACGGGTACACCAGGACCAGCGCAGGTCAATATGTAATGACCGTTCTCGGTTGAGAAGGTGGCAGTGTTGTACAAGCAGTACGTGCCGTCGGTCTCTCGCCTCTCGTTGCAGCTCAGACATTCTGATTTACGATCAGGATCCAGCGTCGAGACACGATACAAATGTTGCTGACCCGAATCGCTTTCGGTCGTCGCTAGATAATAACTACATTAAACAAAAAAAATAGAAATTTAAACAAAAATCTTAACATACACTGGAACAAAAATTCAGACGACCTGCTTCGTTTTCCTCGGTCGTTCCGACGATTCGTACAAAGCGAAATTACGTAACGAGAACTTTTCCAACGTGTAGAAGTCGTCTCGAACTTTTCTTACATTTGATCATTGACCTCGTCCCATGAGACTACGTCCGTAACGACGAATTTGCCGGAGGTCAATGGCGTGACGACAGACTTTTCGCTGGTCGTGTTACTGATGAGAACCAATTGTCTCCAATCCGTATCGTTTTCTTGTTTCTGCGGAAGGATCAGGAGAAAAGCCGTGCCGTCTTTGGCGAAATGAGGCGCTTCGAATTGTTCGACCCAGCCGTGTGACTCTCCGTACGAGTAAGCCTGTCGATTGGGAAATAGAAAATTATGAAATAAAAATTTATGGAAAAAAATTGAAGATTAACGAGGATAACTTATAAGTCGTGATTGGACGAATCAATTTCTTACCGTCGTATCGCTGGAGGTTTCCACGTTGTAGAAACTGAAGTAGGCCTTACTTTGAACTCGATTCTTCCAGGTTGAAGCGACGAGATCGTCCGTTGGAAATGAAACCGAGGCGAGAATTCTCTCCGAGTGTGAAAGTTCCGGTGGATGTTTGATCTCGTGAAGCGTCACGTTGGCTCGTGTCGCGGCCTCGAGATCGACGTAGTACAATTTTACATTTGGATTTATCGTGCCAGGCTGAATGGGATGAAAACATACGCACAAGCGAGTTTTTTTTTCTATTAGACAATTTTTTTGAGTTGGAATTTATTGGTGCGAGATAGGGACGAAAGTCATTTACCTTGGGATAATATATTGGTATGGTCGATGTGTATTGAAACGACAAGCTTCCAGGATAGCCATAGAACGGTATGTTCATTACTTGTATCTGAGAGTCGTCGAAGTAAGCGAATGCAAGTTTCTTGCCGTTCGGTGAAAACCACATCGCCTTGTTGGAACTCAATACCTCCTCTGCAAATATGTATAAGGGTTATATAAGTAAATAAGGGCTTATGTACATTTTGTAGAATTGTTAAATCAACTTTTTAAAACTATGTTCTTATTCAATCTTTCAAAAATATTTTGTGAAAATTTGATGTTTTATAATATTAAGAAATAATGGAATTTTTTGGGAATGTATTCTTTATTAAATTTTAATAAATTTAATTAATAAAATTTAATAAATTAACTTTTTAAAACTATGTTCTTATTCAATCTTTCAAAAATATTTTGTGAAAATTTGATGTTTTATAATATTAAGAAATAATGGAATTTTTTGGGAATGTATTCTTTATTAAATTTTAATAAATTTAATTAATAAAATTTAATAAATTAACTTTTTAAAACTATGTTTCTTTTCAGCCTTTCAAAAATATTCTGTGAAAATTTCATGTTTTATAATATTAAGAAATAATGAATTTTTTTGGGAAAGTATTCTTTATTAAATTTTAATAAATTTTACTAATAAATGTTAATAAATCAACTTTTTAAAACTATGTTCCTTTTCAGCCTTTCAAAAATATTCTGTGAAAATTTTATGTTTTATAATACTAAGAAATAATGGAATTTTTGGGAAAGTATTCTTTCCCAATACCTGACAGAAATAATTTCAAAATCATTGATGATCAGAGATGAATGAAATTTTGCACAGTGAACTATTATAATTATCTGTTGTAGCTTTTTCCTTATGAATAGAAAAGTATTGACTCAAACATTAGAAATCATTCTTACAGATGTTTCAAAAAATCATTTTTTCTAAAATCGTCAACGACAAGTACCACTTTTAATTCATCTATAATTTATCAGAATATTATGTTTGTCTAATAAAAGAAGCCAGACGTTTTTTTTTATACCACAAACTTTGTTTTCCTAAATCCTTTTCAGAACTTCCACCACGTTTGTAATTTCGAATTTTCTTTAATTAATTACAAATAAAATTTAATAACCAAGTTCCTAAATTTATATTCGACCGATTATAAAAGTTCTATAATTTTTATACCATTTTTTAATCACAGTTACGACCGAGCAAATTGATGCACGTTATTTTTATCTTTTCATCAGAATTACAAATGTGCTGGCGACGAGTTCATTCGAGTTTTGTCCACCGGCCGTTTTTTATTTCTCCCCCATAAAGATCGTCATTAATTCTACCTCGTCGAGGCTTTTCATTTTTTTTTTTTCGTTATCACGGTTTCCCAAATAATTCTTGGGACGCGATAAGCGAAAATCCGATTGCGCCCTGTACGCACGTAATTTGTCCCAACACTAACCCTCGTAAACCCAGTCCGGTACACCGTTGTAAATAGTTCCGAATACTCCGGTTGTCGTGATTTGGTAATCATCGTTTATTTCCGCCACTGGACGGTAATATATGTTGTTCTGGCTGACGTAGACGAGCCCGTTGCCTTGCGGCGCCCACAGTGCCAACTGTAGACTCGTCGAGTTTCCCACCGCCAAGGGAATTTCGGCGCTGTTAAAAAAAAAAAAAAAGTAAATAAATAAAAAATTTCAAATAAAAAAAAAATTCGATTTTTTTCTTTTTTTTTTTACTATCTATCGTACATATCAAAAATTAATTTCAATGAGTCGCGAGGCAAATAGAGTTTTGAAATTTGTCGTTGATTAAAAATAATCAAAAGGCAATAAAAATAAAAAATACAAAATTTATATTTTCCATTTTTTTGCTATCTACTGTACATAAAAAAAAATTCAACGAGTCGCGAAGTAAATGGATCTTTACAATTTTTAATTAATTAAAAATATTTAAAAGGCAAAAAAAAAATAAAAAAATAATTCAGATTTTCCTCTTTTTTTTTTTTTACTATTTACCGTGCATACAAAACATTAATTTCAATAAGTAGTGAGGCAAATAGACCTTTGAAATTGTCGTTGATTAAAAATAATCAAAAGGCAATAAAAATAAAAAAAATTATATTTTCCTTTTTTTTTTTTTACTATTTACTGTATATAAAAAAATTAATTTCAACGAGTCACGAGGCAAATGGACCTTCAAAATTTTTTAGTTAATTAACAATATTTAAAAGGAAAAAAAAATACAAAAATAATTCAGATTTTCCTCTTTTTTTTTACTATTTACCGTACATAAAAAAAATAATTTCAATGAGTGGTAAGGCAAAATGGCCCTTTGAAATTTATTCCCGATTAAAAATACTCAAAACACGTTTGCTTGGGACAGTTTAATTTTTCTCATTTTTAAAAAATTCATCGATACTGCTTTGAAAGGCAAATTGTACGAGAACCAATATTTTCCGAAAATTGTGTTTTTCTTTGTTCCTCGATGCATCCAAGGTAGGAAAAACATGTGAAAATTCCTTGCGCGGCACACGAGTGAGTGAAACGCTAAAAATTCGTAGCGGATTTGCCTCGGCTCGGAATTTTTCTGTTTTCCTTTGTTTGTTTTTGTCTTTTGTTTTTTGTTTTTTGTTTTACGAACACGGACTATCCGGTTATAAACCGTTCCACGATTTCTCGTTCCGAAGAGCTTTTGGCTTCGGTCGATCCCTCGTGGTAGCCCGAGAGTCTTAACAATGTCGAAATGGGTCAATTGTCACTTGTATTACGCGCGGTACCTTGCTGTTACAACACAGGCCACCAGGGGGGGCTGCAGCGCTCTCGAATGACGATTATCGCGACGAATCAAGCTCTATTGTACCGGTGGTTTTCCTCGTGGAAATACAAAAAAATTCGATGAAATGCGACCATCGAAGGTCAACACTCGTCTTCTTCAACAATATCCAATAAAATTTGCTTATACGCGACAAACCATATTAAAACAAAATACAAAAATATAAAAACAAAATACGAAAACAAAGCATAAAAACAAAATACAAAAACAAAAAACAAAATAGAAAAACAAAATACAAAAATAAAATAGAAAAATAAAATACTAAAACTAAATAGAAAAATAGAAAAATACATAAAATACAAAAGTACAAAAATACAAAAATAGAAAAATAAAAAAGTACAAATACAAAAGCAAAATGCAAAAACAAAATCGAAAAATACAAAAGTACACATACAAAAGCAATATACAAAAACAAAATAGAAAAATACAAAAGTACAAATACAAGAGCAAAATACAAAAACAAAATAGAAAAATACAAAAGCAAAATACAAACACAAAATAAAAAAAATACAAAAAATACGAAAATACAAAAAAATAAAAAATAAATAAATTTGAAAAAAAAAAATCTTCAAAAAGCATTCAAAAAGAACAGTATCGTTCACTCACAGCGTTTCGAGATTGACGATGGAGTACTGTGCCAGGTAGGTGTGTCGAAAGTACTGCAAGCAAAAAAAAGAAGTATCGCATTAGTTTGAAAAAAAAAAACAAAAAGAAATAAAAGCAAATAAACAAAAATAATCGAGTCGTCACGAGTTTCAAGTATTTGATCGCTCTTCGAGCTATTTCCATTGGGCTATGGCAGACCCCCGAAGCGACAATATTTTGTTTCTTCTCTCTTCTCTCTCCTCCCCCCTACCCGCCCCGTCGCTCTTCCGCCATTCTCGCGGATGCCTGCTGCGCTAAGCGATCGGAGAATCGATTATTCATTGTACAGGTATGAATGTATGAATGAAGTAGAAATAGACGTTTTCCCGATAAATATACTTTTACGTCGTTCTGCGTATGTGTGTGTGTGAGTAGGGGAGAGAGGGAGGGGGGGGGGTTACGAGGGCGCGATAGCGTTTAGTATATCGTGACACTTCTATCAATATTGTTACCCCGATACCGAAGGATTTATGGTCGTCCGACGCTATTTTGCTTCCATTAACTCTTTTTAGGCTGGGAAAAAAAAGCAAAAATTGAAAAAAGAATGAAGAAAAAATAAAAATAAAAAATGAGAAAAAGGAGCGAGGACCATTAATCACGTGACGTTTGAGCCGGCCGGTGGTCCAGTTGCCGATGATGGAATCGTGCCTGTAACGATCGGTTTCGTCGTTGTACCTACGGCCTCTCTCTCTCTCTTTCCTTCTCTCCCCCTCACCCTCTCACACACACACACACACACACACACATCAACCATTCTTCGAGCGACGAACGAAAGATTGCGGTGGTTTTTACCCAAGCGTGTGTGTTACCGGAACAAACCAACGAGCGGAAACATAAAAGCTCGATTTCTACCGATGAATTACTTATACCAGTCACCGACTCGCGTAACACGCTTTTTCGGTTAATGGAAGGATTTCTACGGTTTTTTTGCGGAAATTATCCGGAAAGCTTTATACCGATGTGGTCTATGGAGGTCAAATTTATAATTCAAGGTTAGGGGGATGGAAGGAGATTGGTGGTATTTTTTGATCGAACGTACGAGTACTGCGTAAGCCTTCCCCGGGAGTGCTTTTAGAGTACCTTCCGAATGCCCCCGGACACCGACCTTTGTTTTTAAATATGAAACGATTTTAGATAGTAACTTGGTGCATAGCTTTTAGACCAGGGTGGTTGCGTATGCACAGATTTCAATGTACGACGTACTTTCTTCGCTTTTTTTACATATCTCTTCTCATACCCAACCACCCTCCAGGCCTTAAATTTCACCATCAACCATTCCGGTGGACCGACAATTTTTGATTAGGAGAATTCCGAACTACCGAGAGCACAGAAAAAAAACATAGAAAAATTTCATTGGTATCGGCGGGAATCGAACCCTCGAACCTCGGATTGTGAGTCGGGAACGCTACCCCCTATGCTACCGTCTCACTCTTAAATTTAAAATTATTTTTTCTTGTTCAATCTATTTATTTTTTTATGAAGAGATAGGGAAATGATAACGATTTTTTTTATTCAACCGATTTTTACCGACCGATGGTAATATTTTGAATTTTTTTTGTCTAGGAGCTTTATTTCCAAATTACGTTGGTTATTTTTTTCACGAACGTTGATGAGTTGTGGATAAAGCTGAGAAGGAGAGAGAGAGAAAAAACGAGGCGAGAAAAAAATGAAACTTTTTTCTTTCGCGGTTTTAAGACCAGTTTTCGCGCGACTTAAGCTCGCTCGAGGTGGAAACGAAAGGCGATGGTTTAGTTCCCCTTTCCCACTAAGTTTCCTCGTAGCTTCTCGTTTCGATTTTACGTCAGAAGGAAACTTTTTTTTAAGCTCTCGCCACTCTCAAGGCCAATTGGAGGACGATCGATGAGCTCGCGGACGAAGCAAATTTATAATTGACACGACAGGTGTGCTTTTTCTCGACCCAAAAGTATAAAAACTCTTTCACGCTAATAGGAAAGTGTCCTTGGCAATAGAAAAACTTTCGACGCGGTTAGGGATTTTCGATGATTATAGGGAAAAGCTACGATTTTCAAAATGGCGGCGATTTAAAATCGCCGCGTTTTTTAAAAACTGACACGAAACACGTTTCTTCTCTCCTCTTCATCTCTTTGATCTCGAAGACAATCGGGTCGAAAAGTTCTCGATCGGCCTCGAGGCAAAGCTTTGCAAAAGCACAAAGGTCAAAGGGTTATACCAAAGTCCCGCGAAACTTGGAAGTTTTCGATACGCGTTGTACGGAAGCGCCAAGGAGAAGGCTGGCGGGCTTCGATCGACTTCGAATTTTCCTCCATTGAGACGATAACAATGGGGAAAACGTCTTAGATAATCCATGTTTGATCTTTTCTGCGAAATCCGGCATATCCAAACGCCGCGTCGACGAGAGCTTTCGTCGAGAGGCGCGATAAGGAATAAGAGACGCCATGGAAATAATGTGACTATTATAATGATAACGCATATTGCTATCTCGACTATAAAAAAAAGCTTTTTTAAATAGTTTTATGGTAGTAAAAGCTCATTTTCTCAAAATTTATTTCTGAGAAATTGAGCTTTTATCGCTTTATTTATTGTTATCACGACTATAAAAAGCTTGCTTATAGCATTATAGCAATAAAAGCTCAATTTATAAAACATACTGTTTTGGAATAAAAGTTCACTTTTAAAAGCTCAATTTCTTAAAAAGCTTTTTTTTTTAGAAATTGAGCATTTTCTTTAAAAAATGCAAAACTTCGTGAAAATCGCGATTAAAAATAAAAATTTTGAAGAAAAAAAAACATCTTGGTTAACCAATTTTTGAAAAAACTCATGAGCTTTTAAAAATATTAAAAAAAAGAAAGTTTTTATTTCAAAATTAATAACTTTCTTTTCAATTAGGTAAAAAAAAATTGAAAAAAATTCACGCAAATGTGTTTCTAGGGTAGTAAAACATATAAAATTGTCATCAAAATTAAAAATGATTTTTTTACAAAAGTGGTAGAAATGATGTGGAATACGTTATACGTATAGATAACTCTCGGTTGTATCAGAACGCCGGATGCTGCGAGTGTACGTATGGGATATCGCGTGAAGGGCATTGTAGGACAATGTCATCCGCTGATTTAAATTCTGCCGGGCTCGAGGAAACTTGTCCGAGAGTGAGGGAGAGAGAGAGGAGAGAGAGGGAGAGAGAGAACGCTCACCAGCTGTGTGTGCATTGTCTGCTCGTCAGAGAGAGGGAGGGGGGAGGAGGAGAGGGAGGAAGATGGAAGGAGGAAGGGGGAGAAGGGGGTGGGGGGAACCCTCTCCTATTGTCCTTTCGTACAACATAGGCGCGCATTCGCCAATGCACACACGTTGCTCGAACCTCACGAACCCCGCGCACCTCCATCTCCTCCCGTCTCTTCCGTTCGCCCATATTTGCTATCAAATAGCACACGCGTTCCGAAGATATAATGGAACGTTACATCTGATTGTCTGCGTGAGACAGACAGAGAGAGAGAGAAAAGAGAGAGAGAGAGAGAGAGAGAGAGAGAGAGAGAGAAAGAGAGAGAGAGAGAGAGGAGGAGAGAGACAGAGGGAGAGAGAGAGAGAGAGAGAGAGATTGAGGTAGGACAAGGGGGAGAAACAACGCGAAACTTATCATTTTCGTTTGGGAGAGCGCGAAACTATACACGCGCATGCGCACCGTGTCACCGATCCAACGCGATTCCTCTTTTCATCCTGTCTACGGATGAAAATTTTACGAGCTTTAGGAGAGAGTAGATTTGTAAAATTTTTTGTTTTTTTTTTCTCTCGTTAATCGGATGCTTGGATCTCCATTCGCTATTTTGTACGATTTGTTAAATTATGCGTACGAGAGAAATTCGTGCGTTTTTTTTTCGCGACACGGAGAGGGGGAGGTTGATTAAATCGAGTTCGTTGCGAGGATAATATTTGAAAATTGAAAATGAGCAGTATTTTTAATGAGAAGCGGAAAATTTTTTGCAAATATTTGTTTCGCGAGGTGGAAAAACGTGTTTTTTTTTTTTTTTTCGTTTTCATTATTACTTTGGGGAATTCGCGAACGAATTTTTACCGAATAACGGGAATCGTAACGTGAGATGAAGCGCAAATTGTAAACTGACAATGTAATTGAAAACTCTCGACTGAAAACGATCGCGTTTGTTACGAAAACAGGAAAGAAAAAACAAACAAAACAAAAATAAAGCGAAAATGAATTTGTTCTTAATTGAACATTGTTCAATTTAATCGAGGGATACGTCTCTCTCTCTCTCTCTCTCTCTCTCTCTCTCTCTCGCATACCGTGGATAGGGGATTTCGATATTTGCTCTCGCGATAGCCGATCGGCGTATATCCGATATCGACGGAAATTGATCAAATCCGATGTAATACGTTTTTTATTTCTACTTTATTTTCAATTTTGTTTTTCTCTTTATTGACAAACGGAAGATTTTCCTATCAGCGGGATACGAAAGTAAAAGAAATTTCTTTCACGCGTTTGCCATCGTACTGGCTCGATGTGTGATATATTCGATAAAATTACTACGAATGAAAATTCAATTTTTTATATTATTTTTTATATAATAATAATAATAATAAATTACGAAAATGCCACGAGAATAGACATTTTAATATCAAAACAATAAGAATAACAATTAAAATAATAAATAATAACGAAAATGCCATGAGGGTTGATTTTTTAATATTAAAACTACAATAATAATAATAATAATAATAATGATGAATGAAAATTCAAATATGAATAAATGAGCAGGTGCTTAAACGCGGGTCGTATTTAAAGCGAAAATCAAAATACGTCGTAATCCTTCAATAGGAAATTGCAGAGCTTGTTACATAAAAATATTTACGACCGTCGAGTACGAATGCGTGAAAATGCGGCGAAACGAATCGACGTGCCAGTGACGCGTAAAATTGTACGCGAACAACGACGAATGACGGACGGTTATAATATTCGTTGGTCGTTGATTCTCGGGTTTATAATGCAAATATACTTTTTTGCGCGTTTGTAAAATCGAGATGACTCGTTATTTGCAATTTTAGTGGGCCGTTAATAATTAAAAAGCTCTTTAAAATAAATAGGGCTAATTAAAAAGGGCGAAAATACATTTACGTTTCGTTGATTTTGTAAACGATTTTATTGCGAATAATAATTTTTCACTTACCTTTTGATAGTTCGAGGCCAATAAAAGATATTTTCGATCCGCCGAAATTTGATGATCGAAACTGGATAATAGAGTCTGAAACAGACGAGTAAAAAACTGTTAACGGAAGTGACGGGAATGTCTTTTTTTGTTTTAACGATAAACGCCACAATTACTTTTTTTACGCGGCCCTTTTCTTTTTACTGTTCATTTTCGTTATTTCAGGAATGCACGGCACGCTGAAAGTGCGTTATCAACTCGGAGACCAGAGAACGGGGAGCGTAAAGAAAGTTAATGCGGGGAATTAAATTATTTTACGAATGAAAATAAATTGAATCCGGCATTGCATTGTACGAATGAAAAATAAATTAGGAACCGAGCATACGTTTGTTGTACGACATTGCACCCTCGTAATTTTTCCTCATTCATGAGGCACGCAACTCTATGTACGAGTAGTTTTTTTTTTTACGTGGTGGCTGTCTCGTCGTGGAAGTTTTTGCGAAAAATTGCGAGGAAGCAAACGCGCAACTTTAAAATTGCACATTTTTTCATCTTACGACTGGCAAATTAGGAAAAGTTACGAGCGCGGGTGTGATATTCGTTATATATACATGGAATTTTTCCGATCGTTTAGAATATTCATATTTCCAATTTTTTTCATGATTTATTAATAAAAAGTTGAAAAAAATGTAAATTTTGATGGTTTTTTATTTTTTTGGCTGGAAAAACACAAAAACTGAGAATAAAAAATTACGTTCGTGTTCTATGGGAAATTTACGATTTCGTAATCACACTATGAAGTTAGTTTGGGATAAAAAAAAAATTATACTTCTCCGAAGCGCAACTTGAAAATTGCACATTTTTTCATCTTACGACTGGCAAATTAGGAAAAGTTACGAGCGCGGGTGTGATATTTGTTATATATACATGGAATTTTCTCGATTGTTTAGAATATTCATATTTCCGATTTTTTTCATGATTTATTAATAAAAAGTTGAAAAAAATGTAAATTTTTATGGTTTTTTTATTTTTTTGACTGGAAAAACACAAAAAACTGAGAATAAAAAATTACATTCGTGTTCTATGGGAAATTTATGATTTCGTAATCACACTATGAAGTTCGTTTGGGATAAAAAATAATTATACTTCTCCGAAGTTTATATTTCTGAAGGTGAGAATGGATTTCGAGAACTTTGGGGTAGTAAAGGGGTAAAATTTTTTTTATCCAAACTAGTCCAACAGGGTATGGATGAAATCGGAAATTTCCCGTAGAATACGAATCTGATATTTTTATTCTTTTTTTTTTTTAATTTCCCAGTCAAAAGTTGAAAAAACGGCAATTTTTCACGTTTTTTGATTTTTTAACGGTCAAAACACCAAAAATCGGAAATGATAATATGATATTCGTGTTCTACGGGAAATTTCCGATTCCTTAATTACCTTATGAAGTTAGTTTGGAAGAAAAAAAATTAGTAGAGGGGTCCAATTTTTTTTTATCCAAACTAGTCCGACCGGGTATGCAAGAAATCGGAAATTTCCCGTAGAATACGAATATAATATTGCTATTCCAATTTTTTGAAAATTACCCAGTCAAAAGTCGAAAAAACGGCAATTTTTCACGTTTTTTGATTTTTTAACAGGGAAATAATCAAAAACCAAGAATAATAATATGATATTCGTATTCTACGGGAAATTTCCGATTCCCTAACCACCCTACACGATTAATTCAACCAAAAAAAAAATGCACCCCTCTGAGACGAACATTTCTAAAACTGATAATGATTTTTGGCAACTCAGAGTTCGTAACCGAGTCAAATTTCTTTGTATCCAAACTAGCCTCATACCCTTAAGTACATCTTTCAAACATCACATCAGATCCATCGATTATCGTTAATCAATTCCGTACAATAACCACAATTTTTATTTTCATCCCATAAAAACTTACTCTTACCTCGAATCAAATTTAAACCTACTCACCGCACTTGTAATTTTCATGAGGTATCTCGACGATGTCGAAGTCGCGTTGAATATTAACAAATTTCCTTCCGGATCACGATAAAGGATCTCGTCATCTGCGATAAATAAAATGAAACGTAATATATTCCTGGCGCAAATATCGTGGAAGTGGCGAAATTTAAAATGATGGAAAGCCTATTTTCATGCAAACGATGTGAGGCAGAGAGTATAGGCGAGAGGGAGAATTTCGAACCGATGCAATTTCAAAAGCAGCAGTTTGATCGTGGCTATATACCGGTGAGCAAACGAGATCCGAACATACCGCGATGTCCATTGATCGAACCCAGCGGAGTTTCAGGCTTGTTCTGTGTATTTACCGCGGGAAGTATCAACTACGGGTACCGGCATGCTCGTATCTTCCCCTCGGTTTCATCCCCCTCACCTTTATATTCCCCAAATACTACTGTATCATTACGAACATGAGCGCATGCTACGATCTCGGATTAATATGGAACGGCTGACAATTATAACGAACAACAATCGTTTCAACAATTTCCAAACGATATTAATTAATTCGTGAGTTCAAAGACAGTTAAATTCGTTGCAAATAAATGAAAAATAAATACACCCCACTTTTTTCTGGTGAAAGTTTAATTGGATTTGCAAATAATTAGGTATTTCTCTCGTTAACCTCGTATAGAATTTACCCCCGAAAAAAACATGAATAATTCTCAACTTTTTTGAAACAAACGATTTTTCAACCGGCGATTTTTTCAAAGTTTCCCGCGTTGCCGCTGTACATTTTTTGTTCGTATTAAAAAGAAAAATGATTTAGCGTATTCCATAATGCCGTTTATTTCACCGAACGCACGCCCACGTCCGCGAACGCAATGTTTTATTTTTTTCATAGTCTCGTATCGACGCTCGTATTTTCAGCCGCGAATAACGAATAAACCAGAATTTATGTCAAAAGCCAAACCCTCCTTCTTCTTCTTTCGCTCGACGATTGTCAAAGTGAGAGTTTGTTTTTTTTTGTTTTGACAAAAAAGAGAAAATACGAGCAGAGTCGATGAAAAATAAAAATTCTCTCCGTTCAAAACCAAAAAGAAAAAAAAAACAAGTAAACTCGGTCGCTCACACACATCGTTCATGCGAGAGAAGTATTTCGCGAGATACAAAGATATTTCGCGGATATCGATTGAATTCGAGAGTGTCACAGGAGTTCGACGATCGGGGCAAGAGGAGGAGGAGGAGGAGGAGGAGGCGGAAGAGGCGGAAAAGGGGAGGGGGGTCTGGCGCGTTCACGATTTTTATTTTATTGTTTTCTTTTTCTTCTTTGTTCCTCTCGTACTCTCCCGTGCTTATTGTCGTCGCACCGGTACAGTTGTCGGCCTCGTCAGCTTTTTCGTTTCTCTCCTACTTTCATTTCTGGATGTCATCCAATTCCCGGTTATTATTCCCCCTGGAATGTCTCCTCGCGTCTCGCTCCGTATCGCATTCGCACGTGGCCACCACCGGTAGAAAATCGTTGGGAAAAAACTGTGCATCGATATACAGGGGAGGGATGGAGAGAGAGACAGGAAAGGGGAGGAGGAGGAGGTGGATGGGGTGGATGAGGATTGGGCATGGTCGTTCGGGGCCCCGAGGTCTCTCTCTCTCTCTCAATATTCGTATCAGATAACGCCGAGAACATTGCAAAATTGTCCCTACGGTGCGAATGTTGCCAACGGATTTTTAACGTTCCTACCGGTTATTGGCGAGGAGCGAGGTGGGAGTGCAATTGGCTCCTCAGATTTCGTATTCTCGAGGTTGAAAGAGAAAAAAGAAGCAATAAAAACAGAGATTTAAAACGAGAAAAGAAGGAATAAAAACCGAAAAACCATCGTGAACGAATAACGAAATCAGGAATAGTGAGGGGGAGTGGGTTTGGGGAGAAGGGGTGGAAGTTTTGCACGATAATGCTCGGTGAACCGATACCCGTAAGAATTTTTGGTCGCGTGGTATGAGAGTTTGGACGAGTGGGTGGGTGAATGTACCTACCGTTGAGCCAGGTGCCATTGAAGCTTTTGGGGGTGAGCGAACCCCAGAGCCACTCTTCGAGGGTGACAGCAGCTGCAGTTGACCCCCCGGTAGTTCGGGCTGGCGTTGAATCGTTCGGACTGCCGCTCAGTAGAATAATCGCCGCGATAACCAGACCGAGTACGACTATTCCAACGAGTCCACCGGCTATCAAACGTCGCCAGTTTCGACGTTTATTTTTCGTCATTGCCTCCTACGAAACGATAAAAGGAAATAAAATCATTAGTCGTGGCGAATTTTTTGCCCGTTAAATTTTTATTTTTTTTTTGAGGTTGAACGAGGATAAAACCGTTTTTGTAAGAAAAAGAAAATATATTTTTGGGAAAGATTGGTAATTTCTGAAAAAAAAAAATAGTTTTGTGAATATTGAACTTTTTCTTATCGAATATTTTTAAAATCAAGGTTCCAATCTTATATGTATATAAAAATGGAAGAATGTTTGTTTGTTTGTTTGTCACGAGTAAGCTCCTATACTATTCATCCGATTGCCATGAAAATTTGGTGAATCGTAGTCAGCACTCCCGAGAAGGTTTCTGCGTTAGTAGTAGGTATTTAGTAGAATATCATATATATATTATATATATTATTATATTATATTATAATATATTATTATATTGTATATTATATTATAACATATTATTATGTTATATTATATTATTATATATTATAATATTATATTATATATTATATTATAATATATTATTATATTATAATATATTATTATATTATAATATATTATTATATTATATCTATTATTTAGTAGAATAATTTTATTTGCCAAAATAAACGCGTACGGGGCAAAACAAAATTAACATTTATGTATATCTATATATAGAGATTATTTGACAGCTGTCAAAGTATGCTACCAAAATGACAAGCGAAATAAAATATACTCATTTGTTGAACGACTCGATCGACTCGATATTATACATTAATTGCATGATTCATTCGACAGCGAATGTCAAATTAATTGTGACTCTAAATCGGGAAGTGATTGATCTACACCTCAATCAAAAAAGAAACATATATTACGAGTTTCACAAACGGACGAGCATCGAGAAGCAAGATTGAAAACCATTAGAGTATGTACGATGAAGTACAAACTTTCGTAAAATAACAGCAACAACAGACGAATTGATTCACAAAGTTTTTGAAAATATTGTACATAACTGCATAAAACATAAGTGGTTAACCCTTTGAGACCTGACTACTTTCAAGCTTATGTGGTCCGTAGGCGCATAGGCTGACGCATATACGCGTCCTTAGAGCTCAAAGGGTTAATGGAACGTGCTATATTAGCAGCAAAAACACCAATGTCAATTATATAAATTTCACGATTCAAAAGAGAATATCACGAGAAGCTAAAACGTACAAGTCGATTGCTGTTTTTATTAATCAAGAACAAGTTGTTAATTATCCAACTGAATTCCTGAATTCGTTTCATTTGCCAGGCATAGCGCTATACGTTGTAACATTGAAAATGGGCGTGCCTATCAAACTTTTACGAAACATCCATCCACCACGACTTTGCAACGGTACTGGGCTTCCAGGGAAAAATATGATGAACAATATCAGCGAAACTACAATTTAAAATAGAAAATTTGAAGGTAAAGACGATGTAATGTTGTCACGTATCCCAATGATACCAAAATATATGCCATTCGATTTCAAACGTTTGCAGTTTCCAGTGCGACTCGCGTTTGCAATGTCCATCAACGAAGCACGGGGACAATCTCTAAAAATGTCTATAGTATAAATTATATTCGGAAAGTTCATGCTTCACACATGGAGAGAAAAACAAAAAATATTCTGCGTCAAATGAATTATGACACCAAAACGGCATTGAAACGCATGCCGACTATTGCTAGTATTTTTATAAATATAAAGTATATTTGATAAAGAACCGTTCATCCATTTTCGTAAACAACGAATATTTTCAAAAACAAAAAAAAACACGAAAAGAAGAAACTGGAGCATATTTTGGACGTAAACATGGAACGTAATCGTAAATATTGAACGATATTTGTCAGCCTTTGGGGGTGAAACTTGACCACCCACCCATGCCAAGGGGTTGTTTACATCGATCTAGCAGTCGGATTGATAATAATCGATCGATACAAACTATACCCCGGTTCATTGCGATTATACCGCAACGATTAATTCACGAACTATACGCGACATTTCTCTCTCTCTCGCCTTTGTCGACTCGAATTGTTTCGAAGCCATTGAAACACGTTGTTTCGCGAAGCGAGCTTGCAATATCCAACGTATAATATTATCCGATAAAGCTTTCGGCAATATACGCCAGAAGTGCGCGGAAGCATAATTGCCAAATGTACGAACGATTATATTTCCGATGATGCATCGTCATTTTCATTTTGTTCGTCAATTTCTCGATAGGTAATTCATTTGAAACTACATTATCGCTCCTCTCTCCATCGCTCTCCTGCTTGTTATCAAACCGTCCCTCGACTAAACGATACACGCTATGGTGTTTCGCATCGCAATTTTAAACCAATTCCAATCGACTGCTGGCACGAAGCCCCGATCCGCTTTGAAAATTTGTCCCCGACGCGAAGTATCGGCTGTTTGTTAATGAAATTGAATAAAAAAACTAGGCGACTATTATTATTATTATCGTCCTGTAGTTGTGAAAAAGGTAGAGAAAGGTGTAGCGAGAGAGAGAGAGAGAGAGAGAGAGAGGAAAGGTCGTTAATTACTTTAGGTAGGGAAAAGGGAGTTTCGCCATATCGAGCTTTAACGACGAAAATAATACGGTTTTCGAGCGTACGTGAGTTGTTTGCAATGCTGGTAGATGGAGCGAGAGGAAATCAGCTTTTTCTCCCCCTCCTCCCGTTGCTAACCCCTTCTACAAAACCTCCCCCTATCCATGACTCCCTGGGTGCTTGCGAATTTTGTCCGGATAACGATAAAATGCAATTTATTTCATCGAGTAAAGTTCGCAGTTTATCATCCTAACTGTTACAATTACGCAATTAAAATTGTATCATGGGAGATTGTGAGGAGGTCGTGGGAGGTCGAGGTAAACGATAAGTCGATGGTGTAGGGACGATAGTTTTATACGTAGCCGATCGAGATGTGTAACTAGAGAACGAGTCGAATGAAGAACGAGTTTAATCTTGCGAAAAAAGGAATGCGAGGGAAAGGGATGTCTCACCCAGACGAGGTGAAAAAGTATAAATCGGCTTTTGGTGTCTACATCCCTCCCTCTCTCTCTTACGTTCACTCCTTTCGTTCGCAGCCTTAAGCAGCCTGGATGGCCGGAGCATTGTCTCGTAAAACTTGGCGGTTGAACACTAACGAGTTAAGTTTATCTAACCGTTGAGAAGCACTCCCGAGTGGCTTTTCTCTCGAGGATGGGAATAGAGGGAGAGAGTGGGAGGGAGGGAGGGAGGGAGAGAGGGAGCGAGAGAGAGAGAGAGAGAGAGAGAGAGAGAGAGAGAGAGAGAGAGAGAGAGAGAGTGAGTGAGTAAAGAAGGGAGGAGGGGTAGAGAATTTCTTGCAAGCATCTCTCGGTGCCACAGTGCGGAAAATAATGCGGTCGAATTTAACCAGGAAAATTTCTCCGGTAAAGTTCCGTTTAATACCGCGGTAACTTCATTTGGGAATGAGCTGTGACCGAGACAACTTATTTCTATCTACCGGTTCCGCGGGACTATTCTACCCTTCTCTTCCCTCACCAACCTCCTCCTCCTCCTCCTCCTCCACGCGTAATTAAGAATTAATGTTATACCGTTGTGCGCGAAGTTAAAATTACTTTCGGCTCGCGGTTTCTCGAACTTGAAACATTTCGCCAATAACGACGGCCTAAGAAATAGAAACACGTGGCGGGTATTTATAAGAACAGTGGGGTATAGTTGGGGGTTGAATGAGAGGGGAGGGGGGTAAATATACGGGATTGTGTAGAAAAAGAATTTTCATTATTTCTCTCCTTCATTTTTCTCATTCTTTCGAATTGAAAGAAATTATGACAATTTTTTAATCCTGTTTACTTTTCCCGGGCTTTTCTTCTCGGTGTTTTTTGTTCTTTCTCTTCGGGTTCGAAAATCACGATTTTCTCCGGCTTGAATTCTCCCTTCTCGTTTTTCAACCTCTCAGGTTTTTCATTCAATTTTCTTCAAAGCTTTTTTTCTTTTCTTCTTTTCTCTGTCGCTCTCTTACACTTCGTCTCACATTCGTGGCCTTGCACGCGCGAGGTATAACCGGAGCCTGGTTGCACGACGTAATAAAAAAAAAAAGTTTTCTTTTTTCCTGCCGTTGCGAATAGCGGAATTGTAAATTTGAATTTGAATTATTCAGTCGATAGAACCGACGCGAGGCACATTTATCGTAATATTTTTTTTTAGTAACGCAAACTTCCTTATCGTTTCTTTTTTATTCTCTCTCTCTCTCTCTGTCGTGGTTTCTCGCGGTTGTTAATTTTTCAACGCTCGAGAGTCGTAGAAGGTAACTTTCACGAACCAACGATCGACGCGACGCGTCGTGTTTTACGCTGGAACTACGATGGTTTTCCACGGATTTGAAGTTAGCGCGGTTCTTGGCGCATGCGCCGATTGATTGGGCGATAAATTATTACGCGATGTCGATGATTAGATGAAATTATTTATTTATAAATTTGTCGATTTTAACGTATACAACTTTCAGACTTCTAAGAGACAGTGTAACTAGCGACGAGCTACTTGCACTTCGAAAACGGGCTCCGTAAATTGTCCGGCACTGAGCAACCGATTGTCTTAAAATTTTGAGGGTACATAGAGAATTATGGCATAAAGTGTATGACAGTCTTATTTTTCCAAAGCTTTAGAAAAATTTTTGCAGGTTCAGTTACCACCGGAATTTTTTTTACAAAATTTTGGAAAAATAAGACTGGCATGCACTTTATGCCATAATTCTCTATGTACCCTCCAAATTTCAAGGCGATCGGTTGCTCAGTGTCGGACAATTTACGGATCCCGTTTTCGAAGCGCAAGTAGCTCGTCGCCAATTACACTGCCTCTTAAGGAGTGAGGTCTCGTTGGAAAGGTAAAAAAAGGCCTTTTTCCGATTTTTTTTATTGGCCAAACCATAAAATAATTGACAACAAAAGTTCTTCCGTATAAAAGATATATATTTAGTGTAAACATTATAATTTTTTGAAAGAAATATATTTAAAAATAAGCCGTTATATATCAACGGCCGAAGACGCTGCAAAAAAAAACAGATTTTGCGGTGATCACTCCCGCGCTGCAACGGATTATTTGAAACCAACAAAACAGGGGGGGATTTTTAGTTAATGATATAATGCTCCGGTTGAACAAAGGGTTTTGAAAAATTTCCATTTTTCACAAAATGGCGGACGTTGAAATTCAAAAATGTTGTTTTGACCAAAATTTCACTTACATTTTTGACTATAAAAAAAAAATAATTGTCCAAAAAAAAATCCTTCGTTCATCCGGAGGACAACTATATATAGAAGAAGTGATATAAATTTCAACCCGATCGGTAAAGCCGTTCTCGAGTTACAGTGATCACCGACTTCGAAAAAATGGTTTCGAGAAAAACGAGTTTAAAGTTTTACCTACTTACTTTGTATGGCTCTAACACGGCTTCCTTCAAAGTTATGTATTTCGGCGAATAATGGTCCCATTTAAATGCAATTAGTCGGAAAATACTCGTAAGATATTGTACTTTTCGAAAATGACAAAAAATCGATTTTTTGAAAATTTCAACTAGACCTACCCCGTTAAGGACACCTCGTTTAATTTCTTTCCTTTACTTTTCCGGGTCTTTTTTACTCGCGAGTTTCCTTCAACGGAAACATCTTTTCGAGCACGAGTGGAGACGACTACTTTTTCACACGTTGTTCGTGTCGGAAAATCCATCGAGGTTCCCGGAAAAATGACCTTTTATGATTCCGTTGAGGGACTTCTATATGTTCGCCAGTAGAGGATTAAGCTGTCACCGCACCAACTACTGGCAGCGTGAACTGCTGCAGAACTTCTAAGATGCCACGAATCACGTGCTAACGGGGTAACCCCATCGTTCTCGGTTCACCGAGTAAATGTTTTTCGAGGTCATTGTTGAAACTCCCTTAAACTAGAATCCCAGAATCTGTTATAAACGTTCCTGATTCGCTCGAAGGTCGAAGTATAAAATTCGACGTTATTTTCAACCCCAGAACAAACCACTTCGAGCTTTTACCATGGTTACAAAAATATAGATATAGGGATGTTCTTTCGCTTATTGCTCTCATCTCGCCGAGCTCTTCAATAAGGTACTCGTGTAATTTCCTGGAAGAGAAGCGAGAACGGAGATACAGCATCACGAAAAGTTGATTTTTTAAGGTTTTGCTATTTTTTGGGTTTTTTTTTCCCAGAGGTTTTGAGATATCGGCCTTAATAATATTAAAATCATAATCAGCGACAAATTTCCGATTCTGCAACCCCCCAATGAACTGTTTTTGGACGAAAAAAAAATTCTGACCCTCAGCAGGTGCCGATAGTCGATTCGTGATTTACTTTCGGGACTTTGGGGGTCCGGAGGGGGTCAAAATTTTTTTTCGCCCAAGAAGGGTTTGTAGCATCAGTTTGGAATCGGAAATTTCCCGCGTAACACGAATATAATGAAATAAAGAAGTTTTGAAGAAAAAAAATTTTTGACCTCATCGCCGAGGCGTTTTTTTGCAGGTCTCCTCCTACGGGTCCCAAAAATCGCGATTTTCGAAGGATCGCCACGGCCACATAAATTTAGCTATCCGGATAATTCTGGGCTGGTTGTCGAGTGCTCGGCGAACTCTTCAAAAAGTTATTCGTGCAATTTTCTGTCGGACGAACGAGAACTGAGATACAGCGTCGCGAAAAGTCGATTTTTCGCGGTTTCGCGATATTCACCGAAAATTGCCATATTGCATTCCGGTGAATTTTAATCATTTCTCGAGCTCTAAGGGCTTATATCGATCAGAAATTACCCGTACAACAAGAAAATCGTGGTTACGCTTCAGAATTTTTAGATTTTATCAACCTTCAGTAGGTAAAACGTTATTTCGGTTTGTTGCGTTTTTCTCCTAAAATTTTTGAAATAACGGCCTAAATAACACCACAATCTTAATCAGTGACAAATTTTCGATTGAATAGGACTTTTTGCAATTGTCTAATGGGAAATTTGTACATTTCGACTTCCTCGAGTCCGCAAGGTTTGGCGATTTGGTTTAAAAATCGATTTTGCGGAATCGTTGTTTTTTTATATTCTTAAAGCTAATATCGCTTGAAAATTGCTCGCTGATCGCGAATTCGTGGATTGGATAAGACGTCAAAAAAAAAAACGTCCAAAAAAAAAAAAAAAAAAAAAACATTAAATTCCTCAGTTTTTTCGCGATTTTCCCATTAGATTCGAACTATCGCCAGACTAACCACGATTTTCGTGATGTGCGAGAAACTTCGTATTTTCGAACTCCTACAATCATATATAACAAAAAAAATCCACCCTCCCAACGTTCTTTTTTCCCAAACCCTTCTGTTCGAAAACTCGGGATTATCGAATTTTCGCCACGGCCACGAAAAAAACGCGAAAACCTAAGGTTGTACGTGATAAATAATGTCGAGATTATACCGTTCGAAAATGGTCCATTTGGTCGATCGACCTTCGTTGAAAAAAGTCGTACGTGAAACGAATCGCTTACTTTTATAAGACCTTCGATAAAATTACAAAATGGATGTTATAATTGAATCAACGTATGAAGCACGCTTGGTCTCACTGTTGATCGTTCGACCCTCGAATTCTCAAGGTTAGGAGATTGGAGGATACGTATATACGAGCGAGAGGTACACACGTCGATTAATGCCGATGTCGGAGTGTTCGGTAGCGAAAGTGCAATTTCCACGAGTAACGAGAGGGTCCTTGTAGAAATTCGCACGCGTCGGCGTGTCTCGAGAGACGGTTGCCCAACGTGTTCCGCCTGGGGTGGTATAAGGGAGGCTAGGAGGAGGTCGAGGAGTTGGAGGAGGAGAATGGCGGTTTACCCTCCTACGTAGCGTTAATTACATTGAGCACGCCGGCTTTTACCTCCCACGAGACGAGAGAAGGCTAGAGATAGACATAGAACCATAGAGAGAGAGAGAGAATGGGAGAGAGAGAGAGACACACATACACAGGAGAGTCAGGCATTGTACTCTCTAGGTGCTCTCTCGGTAGTCGTCGAGTCACCGTCTCGACACGGAGACCACCCTCTTTCTTCTTATTCCAGGCCCGTGAGATATACAAGGAGAGAAGGAGAGAAAGAGAGACCCCCTCGAAGAGTACCACTTGAAACGTGATGCTATAGAACTCCCGTTCCTCCCACACTTTTCTACGTAGGTTCTCGAGCGTTTTATAGATTCAGCTCGTTCCTCGTTGGGCGCCACACCGATAAAAGTGTTATCTCCCTGCGGTGCTTAACGTTCCTCCTCCATCGCGTTCCCTTTTTCCCCTCTTATCTTTTCGTTAGAGGCGCAATTTTTCAACAGGGGCACATGTGCACCAGGTTGTTAAAGAACAGTGAAAAAAAAACGACCTTATCGACAAAAAGGTCTCTTCCTAGTTTTCCTTCAACTTGTGCTCTTTCCTTTTTCGTTCCCTCGATTTTTCTCTATTTCTCTTTCTCTCTATCCCAGCAATCATTGGATCGTACCGATTTCCCGAGTTGATATTCCTTCTTCTCCAGTGGACATGTCTGTCGTAATGTTCATACGACCGGAACATACGACAATGTTCTCCCGTTGGACGACCAGGGCGTTAATAAAAGTTACCTGAAAGGCATCTGGTGCAAAAAATACATACATACTGGAAGGTAAAAGAAGTGTGCATGTGAGCGAGATAGAGAGAGAGGGAGGGGAGTCTCATCTCACTACGTAACGCAAGGGGTGTGCGCTGGGCATTTTGCTCTTGCCCTCCAGGTAGGGTGGGTTACGGTTAAATGCCGTGAATAAAGCCCGGAGACCCAACCTCGCGTTTTCCCTCTTCTACGTGATTAAGTATAGGAGAGAGAGATGGAGAGTGGGAACGAGAGAGACGAAGAGTGAGGGTGAAAGAGAGGGAAAGAGAGGGAGTAATCCTGTAGAGCTATATCAGAGAGTTTCAAGCATAACGGGCGAGGAGTGGCATGTGCTAACTACGCTTCGTGCCTGGCTCTTCTCGTCCGTTCCCCAACATTATGCTCCGTGTACATATGAAAAAGAGTTGCCCCGCTCCTCTTCCCACTAGTGTTCACCGGTTCTCCTATACCACATCCTTTCGCAAAGAGTGGAAGAGGTGGTCGCTCAAAGGTTTGCTCCCGCACCGTCGATCGGCAAGGTTTCGATTCCGGTGTGCGAGTTTAGCCAGGGGGTTACCTAACTCCCGAGCAATGTAGCAAGCCGAAGAGGGTTGGAAGGCAAGGTAAAACAGCGTGGAAGAGGAGGAGGGAGTGGGAAGGGTGAAGACCGACGTATTGCAATTCACTGTAAAAGCGCCCTACCGTTGACATGTTGCTCTGCCTCGTTAACGCTCATACGATATGTATGCATTGGATACGTATACACAGTCGTCGCGGTGTATACTGGAACCTCGATGATACGGACAATCGAGGACCGAGTAGCGTTACGACTTGTCTAGATCTCCGAAGCCCGCCTCCTATCGACGCGGCGGACCAATCGTACGCTAGCGCTACTCCCACCATTGACGCAACGGACCAATCCAGCTCTCGCTGGTCTCTACTCCCACCACGCGTCAGCGCGACCGCGTGGAGGGGAGAGAAAAGAGTGGTAACGCGGGTACGTAAAATCAAAGCTCCGTAAGACGGAGGTCAGAGTATAAGCGCCAAGCTGAGAGAGCGTGGTGTTTGGGTATTTTGTATGTACAACATTCGGTTGTGGTGTACTCGTAACGTCATCAAGGGAAATGTACATACGAACCAACGGTGATTTAGTCCGGAGCTAATAGGCGTTCGTCCTATCTCTCTTACTCCTCTTGCCTCCCGGCTTCGCAACAACACGTACAACACGTAAAAGCGTAAATCTCGTACGGAGGCAAGAACAATGAGATTAAAACGAGGGTTATAACACGCGAGGTAAAGTTTGCTAATTTAGGATGGGTCCTTTCATTAGGATCGAGAATCTCGGAGGATACCTTCGAGGTTTTTTCCTTTGACGACGGTACGAGGTGGGAATATTTCCACAAACACGTGATAACCTCGAACGTCACTCCCCAATCCCTCTCTCTCTCTCTCTCTTGTACGTTGTAATTTTCCAAACGAGGCAATATAACTCCAAGGTGCGCGCTGCGCTACCCCAAGAGGAAATTACTATCGCGGGTTGGAGAATAAACCCGTGGTTACTTTGGTGCTTCCTGAGCTGATTCGAGTGCATGGAAATTTGTAATAGCTCGATGTGTTTTGTCCTCGAAGGGATAGAGGGCAGTTAACGTTGCAACAAGCTTCTGGAATTTGGGTGCGATAAACCGACGTCACAAGGATCCAAGGGGTCCGGGATATCGTCCTGATCGTTGCTTGAGCCGACATGTATACTGCACGGAGGCAAACATTGACCGCTATTCCCCCTCCCCTTTCTCTCGTGCTACGACCCTTGTCTCCTCGCGCACCCTTGTTTGCACCATCAGAGAGAGAGAGAGAGAGAGAGAGGGGGTGGGGGAGTTAGTTCAGGGAGAATGGGAGGATCCTTCAAACCCTGGAAATGGCCAATTTGTCATCATGGACACCTCGTCCATGAAAGATGAAAACTTTCTTATCGATTCGTGTGGTAAACGATTTTTTTTTATTTCATTCCTCCCTCTTGCCCTTTCCCCATCTTAACATTTCCTTCATCAACAATTACTCCAACGGCGATGGTACTCTCGACGAATGGCCCGACTGGTATGCGATTATGAAGGGAACGTCGTCCTTTCGCTACGAAGAGGTACCTCGTGGATGAGCACGACGTGAAAAGTTGGTCCCTGCGCTTTTATGGTACGAAATTCACCAGAATCTTACGAGGACGCTGTAATTTCAAGAACCGGAGGAGAATGAGGAAAAGAAGAAGAAGAAGAAGAAGAAGGATAGAGAGGATGGAAGAAGCAGCAGCAAGACGGAGGGTGAGAGTTCGCTTTTTATCAAGACTTTCCCACGTATCCAGCTTTCTTGCATCTTGAACTGATGTACCAAGCAACCGGATACTTTCGCGAAGTTGCCGGAAGTACCCGCGATAGCAATCGCGCAGTGTCGTATCCAGTGGCAAGAAGCGCGATCTTTTGTTTTTTTTTTGTTCTTTTATCCCTTTTTTTCTCTTCTCTCTCTCTCTCTCCTCTTCAACGTAGTTGCTACGAATATCGTTCTTAGATCTTGAACAGATCACGTCGCAATGTGATACTTCTGTGAGAGTGGAAGAGGACGAGGATAGGGAGGGGGGAGGGGAGTTGGAAGAAGTGGAGGTGGTTTAGAAAAATGCCTAGTAGCGATCGTAATATCGGTAGCTTCGACAAACTTTAAGACACCTTGGGGAAAAGAGGGGAGCCTCCTTCCTCCTCCTACCCTTACTCCACCCCCCAAGGTACATTTGCTACATCGAGGATGGCGCGAGCTCGCAAAACTTGATCGTTACAACGATTACTGGCGAAAGGTAACGACAAACGCCAACCGAACGATAACGTGGATTTTTTTCTTTCTCCGTTTATTTTTTTTCTTTTCTTTTTTTTTATATAGATACTTTTTCATACTTTCTAGTTTACACGCCATTAGAGCGATCGTAGTATGGATAACGACGATGTCAACACGGTGTGCGAAAATTGTCGATGCGTCGACAAGATTTCTCCAACGACGGAATAAAAACAGAAACGAGAGAATAAAAATAAAAAAGGAATAAAAAAAAAAAGAAGAATCTCATCTCTTGGCGCGAATCGATAAAACCGATTTCGCACAGTAAACGAAAAATACTACAACGTAAAATAATAACGATGATCGATAAGCTATGAAGCGACGTCGATTGGAATTTCAAACGAACGGACATTATTCGACCGGACCGATTGACGGACAAACGAACGAAACTGCGTCCATACCTCCGCATATATATGGGGCATTCCACGCCAAACTGGGCATCGTTTAAGCTTTTGCATCTCCGATTTTTTGGAAAATTGTTTTTGTCGAAACGTTTTCAAGATATCGATTTTTAAAAAATTACTTTACTTTTTTTTTTGTAATGTCCATAACTTTGCAAAAAAAAGGTCAAATAGGATTTTTCTTTTTTTGGATTTTTTTTTAAACACACTTTTGATAAAAAACTATCGAACAACATTTTTTAATCGTATTTCTATAAAATTTTCAAGTTCTAAATATAAATTGTTAATTTACAAAAAAACACGTACTGATCGATTTTCTTGGAAACTTTTTTATAACAAACTATTATTTATTCCCCAACTTTTAAGCCTAGGTAGATAACGAGGGGATTTTTTTTTCGATTTTTCAATTTCCATATTTTAGACGTCCGTGTTGAAAATAAATGTTAACCTTTTTTTCAGGCTCATCGGCAATGCTCATTGTTATTTATGACGTGAAATAGAGATATCTGCGTCGGTGGGGTTTGCTGGATGAAGCTGGGTAGTGGCAAAAGCAAATAACTTTGATGTTTTGACAAACTTAGGAATTTTAATAATCTGAAATTCATTAATTTAACAAAAAGAAAAATAACAACCAAAAAAACTACGGTAACTAAAATAAACAGTGCATATTACAATCGATAATCTCATAGAAAATTTAATAATAACACCAACAAAACTAGGGCATCGATGGACGATCCCCGGGGAGGGTAATCGCCAGAGTGAGAGATTCTCATTCACGCAAACAAAATAATCACAACAATAATATATATACAGGGTGAATTTCATAAGGTAGCTCAAACTTTATTTTAAGGTAGATGGGATCATTATAAACAAAAGTTGCAAATATACATTCGGGCTATTTGTAATAGTTTACGAGATATACATTTTTAAAGTTGGTGTAATAAAAACGCGCTAAGAAGCATTGGAGCCGCCCACTCCCGTCCTAGCAGCCAATGCCCGAGAAATAAATAACGAATGCGTAATAATATAATAAATAAAATTAACTGCTCTGAATTTTGCAACCCCAAATATTACGCCCTACACTGTGCTATCTCTACGGCTAGGCACAGAGTGGGCGGCTCCAACGCTTCTCGGCGCGCTCTCATTGGTCCAACTTTAAAAACTTATATCTCGTAAACTATTAAAAATATCCCTAATTTACATTTACAACTTTTGTTCGTAATGATCCCATCTCCCTCAGAATAAAGCCTGCCCCACCTTATAAAAATTCACCCTGTACGTACATTTTTACTTTTTCAATTAATCGCCAACAAGTTCTCCACTCCCTCGTGCTTCCATGCCCGAATCGAAGCTACGAATCGTGATAATATTAGTCTTCTTATCTTAATTTTCCTCACGCTTATCATTCTTTTTTTTTAATTCTTGTTTACTCTTACCTCCATCCACGTCGCATGCGTCGCGGAATAGTAAATGCTAAAAATTCTTGGTAGATGAGCTTCGTTAGAGGATAATATTGTTATTGCCGGTGGCACGGTACGATAAGTGGCATTCCACCCAGCTAGGTGTGGCGATCGTGGTGTGGAGCTATTTTCCCCAGAGATGGAAAGCCCAAGAGAGAGAGAGAGAGAGCGAGAGAGAGACCGAGGGATGGAATGGACGGAAGGGGGGGGGGTGCGTCGAGTGTCGCGTCGCATCACCTCCAAACACCCCCTCCCCCTCCTCTCTTCCTCTCGCCACACGTTCTCTCCTCTTGCGCTCGATAACCCCTGCGAACTACTGCATCGCACGCATAGACTGCAGCGCATCGAGAGAATTGTGTAGAGTAGGTCAAGCCCAGTTGTCGGTTAGTTTTGCCAGTCCGTGCCTCCCCCCCCCCCCCCCCCCCCCTGCCCCTTTCCGCGCCGCCATTCCTAATCCCTATATCGTCGACTGAAATGGCTACGCTTGTCAATCTCCCGACGAAAATAACGGCAAATATCAATATTTGACTTGAACTCGCATCGCGACACTTTTTTCGAGAGGAATACGGTCTGAGGGATGAATATACATATATATATGTAAGTAAGTTTGTACAGAGATTTTTTCGTTATTCTTCTTCTTTTTTTTTTGTGTTCCTCAAATATTTTCGTAACGTTTTCAAGCTCGTAGGATTATTGGAAAAAGGGAGGGATTAGCATATTTTTGCATATTTGGTATAACGATGGTGTAACTTGTATATATTTGCTTCTTTTTTTTAGTTCGAGTTTGTTCCTGTTTTGCATGCTTTTCCACCTTTTCCCGTATTTTCAGGGAAAATTTTAATTCCGTTTTCGAGTTTCGTATAAATTAGTAAATTAAGTTCAATCATCGGATGAATTTCGTGAAAGTTTTTGAAATTTAATTTAGAGTTTTGAGAGATTTGTAAAAATTCCTTTCAATTATCGTGAAATTTTTGGAAAAATTGTTTAATTTTTGCAAAAATCGAGAATGAAAAATGATTTAATTTCGGGCATAACGATATCGTTGTTCGATTAGTCTCGTGATAGTGATAAAAGATTCGAGATTTTCCATTAGACGCGTCGACGAGCGTTATTTTTTTTTTTTTTGAAACGCGTCAAAATTGTCCCGCAGTGTTTTTTATTTTTCTATCGTGGATTTTTTTTTGTTTCTGCTTTTTTATTTTCTTTCACCTAAGTGGTCAACGGGGATGGAGGGAGAAGGCCGGAAAGGTTTCCTCGGGTGGATTTTCGTAAGAGCCCATCGTTGGAGTTCAAACCTTCTCCCCCCTCCCCCTCCCTCCCCATCTTTCGTGTCCCGGGAGATCCAAATTGCCCTAAAGTTTCAATATTTAAGAGCCAACCGGGAATACTGGGAACAAGCTCTCTCGTCTCACGGTCACGATCCTTCCTTCCCACCTTCAAAAGTTACCACGCGACCTTTCTCCTCATTCTCGCGAGCTACTATACGTCTTCTCTTACACATCCTCTCTCCCACTCCTTCGACAACACGACTAGCTTCCGAGGAAAATTTCACTCGCCGATTCATCATCGCGAGAGCGGGAATAATCGTAAAAAAAATGAAAATTAGTCGGTATGAAAATAAAAAATTAAAATACGAAATAAAAATTTTCGGTAAAATAAAATAAAATAATTTATAAAATTGCGATATTTAAAGAAATTTGTGTTAAAACGAAAATAGAAATATTTAAACAATTCTACAATTGTATAAAAAAATTCAAATAGGTATATTGAAACAACAAATCTAATAATTTAATAATTATTAAAATAATAATATAATAAATATTTAAAAAATTCGAGATATTTCGGTAAAGTGGAATCAAAATATTTATAAAAATAGCAATATTTAAAGAAATTTGTATTAAAACAAAAATGGAAATATTAAAAAAAATCCACAATCGTAAAAAAAATTATGACATTTCAACGAGTTCGATACATATAAAAAAAATCAAAATATATTAAAACAAAAAATATCCAAATATGAACAAAATTCGAAATATTTATGCAAAATGAATTCAAAATATTTATAAAAATCGCAATATTTCAACAAATTTATAAAGAACCAAAATGTATTTAGAAAATTAATAATATAAAAGAAATAATATTTAGAAAATTTTATTATTAAAAATTTAGAAAATTCGCTACATTTCAACTTCGATAGATATACAAAAAAATCCAAAATATTAAACCAAAAAAAAAAGAAAAATCGCCATATTTAAAAACATATCCAAACCTTCCATAAATGAAGGGTCGTTGTTTTGTCCGTTGTTACAGTCGCGTCCGAATGAACTCGGATGAAGTAGGGAAAGGGGGGGGGGGCTAGCTACTGTCCGGATACGTACGTTGTATACGTAATACACGTAATACGTTTGGCCGAAGAGCAACGGGAATAGCAGTAGCAGCAGGTGCACCTACGATACCCGCGCGTTATGCTAATAATGATCGTTTGGCCCATAAATTATCCTCAAAGTGGCCCATTATGAGGATCCTACAATAAATCTGATACTTCGAATTAAAAGATATTTATAGCCCTACACGAGCTGCAAGCTCAATTATTGTACGTAACGGGTAAATGCGTTTACCCTTTTTCGGTCCGTTTACCGTTGGACGTTGCATAAGAAAATCGAAGGACCGTAAAGGAGAAACGAGGACTTGGCTTTTCTCGTCGACGCCCTCTATCGGTCCTTCCTCCCTTGTTGTCCTCCCTCGTCATGTCCTACTTTGCTACCCCGACAGCCCAAAATACCTAAGGGTATGCATGTCGTGTCTTTTCCTACAACCTCTTCGTATCCAGTGCCATAAGGAGTTACCCTAGGTAATTTTAAAGGTCCCTAAACGACCGTACAACATTTCGATGAAATTCCTAACTGTCTTCTTCCTTGTATATTTTTTCTCAGTTTTCTTTTTTTTTTACATTCTTTCGTTGGAATTTTTGGAGTATTTTCGCAGGAACGCTGACACAATCGATGTTGGCACATTGTATCGATGCAACGGGGTTGAAAAATGACGAATTTATTTAGGGATGGACTTTGGTTTTTTTTTATAATTGTTGGGATTGTTGCAGTTGGAATATTTAGGACGAGACTATTTTTTACAGGTTCTGCAGTGGGGATGGTAGCTCGTTGTTGTTGAAAATGTTCAAATATATTGCACATTCATTTTTGTTTATTCCAGTATTTAGATTTATTGACGCAGAGGTCAGCCTCTTCGATCCAGGACTCATGAGTCGAGCTATAGTCTGGGATGGGTTTGGGTGGATATAATTGACATTCGTATTGGGGTAATGACCCTCTGGCTTCCAGTACCTCATAGGAAAGCATTTTGAATTAAACATAATAATATAAACAAATTATGTCGTAAACTGTTTTTTGTACTTCGAAATGAAAATACATTAACTAAACTTCCAAATGAACTTGAAAAATAATTAAATAATAAAATTTTAGATACTTACTTTAATTACTATCTTATAATCTTATAATCTTGTAATCTTATAATCAAAGTATCTAAAGTTTTCTTATTTAATTGTTTTTCGAGTATAACAGCGACGATTACAAACGTATTTTGTGTCTTTCCATTATGAGAAAAATATTTTTCTTATATTGAGATATAAAATATTATATATTATTATAAGATTACAAGATTATAAGATAATATTTTATATCTCAATATAAGAAAAATATTTTCCTCGATATAAGAAAAATGTTTATCTCAATATAAGAAAAATAATAATATAAACTATATATTATTATAAGATTACAAGATTATAAGATAATATTTTATATCTCAATATACGAAAAATATTTTTCTCAATATAAAAAAACATTTTCCTCGATATAAGAAAAATATTTTTTTCAATATAAGAAAAATAATAATATAAACTATTATATATTATTATAAGATTACAAGATTATAAGATAATATTTTATATCTCAATATACGAAAAACATTTTTCTCAATATAAAAAAAATATTTTATATCTCAATATAAAAAATATATTGTCCTCGATATAAAAAAAATATTTTTCTCATAATAGAAGGACACAAAATACGTTTGTGATCGTCGCTATTCTACTTACGTCACCGAATCTGCCATTGGCAGCCGCCTGACATAAACGAACTTTAAGAAATGCATTTCTCTTGCTTCAAAACCCGTCGATCATTTCTAAATACTTTTTTTCCAATTAAACTAATCATTTCTTAACATTTTTAATCCTCAAACCCAACCTCAATCAAAAAAACATAATTTCAAAATTAAAACAATAAAATCCCAACATTCCTTAAAAATTAAAAATATTTACAATCCCCAACCTGTCCCTTTAATGGAAACATAAATATCGAAATAAAGCAAAAAAGTAGTCGTCGACGTCAATCAAAAAAACATAATTTCAAAATTAAAACAATAAAATCCAGAAATTCCTTAAAAATTAAAAATATTTACAATCCCCAAACCCATCCCTTTAATGGAAACATAAATATCGAAATAAAGCAAAAAAGTAGTCGTCGACGTACGAGAAAGAGAAAATATTTAACGTTCGGGATAATCGCGCAATTTTCTTTTCACGCGCCAAGTTGACAATGTTGGGTTGAGTAAACGAGTGAAAAAAGTTGAGACACGTGTCGGCTGTCTTACAGGACAGGACTGAATAAGTCAGAGGATTTTCTTTTACTTCTTCCTATGTGTGTGTGTGTGTGTGTGTGTATGTTTCTCTTTTATTTCTTCCATTTTTTTTTTCGTTACGGCGAATGTGGGTCAAGTACGAAGTCGAGCTGGCTTTTCTCTCTTGGTCTTTACTCACCAGGCTACCTACATGCACATAGGTGCCTTGCATCTATATCAACGTAATTTAAGACCATACAGCGTCGTCGGAAGTAATTTCGAAAGAATTGTTGCGGCTCACGGATTATCGGGCTTTATATAGTTTCGATTGTGTGTGTGTGTGTGTGTGTGTGTGTGTGAGAGAGAAAGGGGAAGAGGTACGACTTTTGGTGCGATGGTGGTTGTGAGGGCCAATCGACTAGTGGGTGAATTCTCACGGAGAAGTAGGATGAGGAGAGAAAGGTCGAAAGGATCAAGGAATTCTGAACCCGGACCTTCTCTCTCTCTCTCTCTCCCTCTCTCTCTCTCGCTCTCTCTCTCTCTCTCTCTCTCTCTCTCCCTCTCTCTCATTCTCTCTCTTTATCATTCTCTTTCTCTCCCCCCTTCTCTATCATTCTCTCCTTCTTTTTTTTATTACCATTCTGTCTCTCTCTCCTTTATTCTCCAGTTCGCGAGGATATCCATGCGAGGAATATAGAAAAGAGACGTGAATAAAAAGGACCTCGAGAGAGAGTCTCTGGGACTCGAGGGAGAGGCAAGAAATAGCCCAACGAAAGTTTTACTCTCTTCGCCCTATAGTCACAAAAAAAAAGCGCTCTAGACGGGCTCCTTTCAATTCTCCGAGTGTGCTAAGTGAATTTGTTTTTCCTTTTTTTCTTTTAATTTCTTTTTCTTTTTCTCTTTATATATTTTCTTTCCAGCAATTAATTTGGTTTATCTTTTCGCAACTTCGTTTTTCTTTTGGTTTTCTTAGTTGGCGCAAAGTCGAGGGCAAGAAACGAGTCGCATCTTTTAAAAGAGGCGAAATGTGTTTTTTGTTTTTATCATTTTTGTTTTTGTTATCGTTGTCTGAGAATTGAAAGAATTTTTTTTTGTTTTTTCTTTTTTTTTTTGTCGACGTTTGCTCTTGGGTAAATGGAAATCTTATTTTTGTGAAGAGACAGCGAATTTGTTTTTTTTTTTTGCGGGTTGGGGAAAATCGAATGAAAAGGTAACGCGATAACGATATCTCTCCGGGAAGATAAAAGAAAATTTGATAAAAGAAAGAAAAGGTAGAGAAAAAAAAAACAAGATTGCGGACGCTCCATGCCGTTTGAGAAACGAAGTCTGACGATAACTTTGGACTGACTTGGTCGAGACCGAGTCTTTTTCTCGTGGCGTCGAGTTCGATAAGTTCGCTCTTTCCTTTTTTAATTCTTTTAATTGGAAATCTTCGACGAGAAGAAAAATGTTTCGCGAATATTTCTTATCGATTTTACAGTTTTTGTTTTGTTTCTTTATTTTTCTCGTTCGTTCCACGAACGGTCATTATTCGTTTTCGTTTTAAAGGAATTTCAACCTCGCGGATACTTTTTTGTTCCGTAAATACTTTTTTGATTAATTAAGGCGAAGAATTCTGTTAATTAAAAAGAAAAATAAGCTTTTGTTTCAGGATTTTTTTTAAATTCATTTACTTTGTTTTTTTTTTTGGACTCAATTAGAGTATGTTATTCCACGTTTGTTGAAGGAGATTCGAGCAAATTTTTATTGAGAAACAAACGATAGTTGAGGTGTAATTAATTTTTTTCGAAACTACGTTTTCTGAACTCGCGTGGAAGATAATTGGAATAATAATAGTCGGATATGTACAATTTTTGGATGAAAATGTTTGTAATTGTCATAGCTACGATTGGACCTAGCCGTTCTTGATTGTGTTTATTATTTGAAACACAGCCACGTTTTGAAGTAAAAACTATAACTTTCACTTAAAATATTTTCATTCAAAATGCTTTAAAAAATAAGAATTTTCAAAAAAAGAATTAAACGGCTAGTCTCGACCATAGCTATTGCAATTATATAAATTTTGGTTCAAGAATTTTACAAATCCGATTATTATTGCTCGAGTTATCGTCCAGATCATTTGGAAAAATGTTCTTTCGAGAAAAATTTATTTTACTTCAATAATAATAATTTTTTTTTTCAATAAAAATTTACCCTAATCTACTTTAATGTATCCTTATCCTTATCCTTACAGAGCACAAAACAAAGTCGCTTTCCGTGTCCGTCCGTTTGTCCGTCAACTTTTCCTAAACCACACACCGGATTTTTATGATGCGGTTTTCCTCACCATTTAGATAATTTCTCATGGAAGCTTTATATACATAATAAAACATAATTAAATTTTTTGTAACTAGAAAAAAAAACAATATTTTCCAACCAACTCGCCAAAAAATAAATTTACATGGCTTATGTAAGCTAAACTTTAAGAGACACTTTAAAACGATGTACTTAAGAATTGTAGTGCTTCTAAAATCCTAAAGAAAACTCCGCGATGGCATATCTCTATCTCTTACGGTTGACTCGCAGTAACAATTTCTTTCATTAAAACTTTAATTAAAAATCACGTTACTCGCGACGCTATTTACTCTTATTCAGTATAAATCCTTATCCATATAAATATGATAGTATTCTTGGATAAAAAAATATCGAAAGTTACCGACAGAAGTGTACTGTGAAAACTGCATATTGGAGACTGTTTTTGAAAAATTCCACATAATGGAAAACTATAAAATATAATTTTTACATGAAGATATGACATTGAAACATATTATTGTATAAAATATAACTAAAGTTGTCAAAAGAATTAATAAATCTTGTTTATTTTTCATAATCTTGCATGTTATGTATTACTGCTCTTTTAACGGAAATTAATTGCGACCAGTACGACACCCATGACCAAATTGAAGGTAGTCCTATCGTTGGGTGCGGGATTACAATTTTATTCCCGTTTTTTTCTCACATTGGAAGTGGACCGAGCGTTAAAGTTCATTAAGAAAAGTTGTTGCAAATCGACTAAAGAACAACATACTCAAAATTCAAATTGATCCTACGGAAAGTTTGTTTGTTATATAATAAACAATATCATGAATTTTGTTTCCATAAGATTTGTTATAAAAACTAATCGAAGGTTCTTTCATGTTATATAAAAATGTGTGCAAAATTTCAACAGGCTTTATCGACCAAATGATCGAGATACTTGTTGTATAATGTTGCAATATTTAAAGTAGTCGTATCGTTGGGTGGGGGATTACAATTTTATTCCCGTTTTTTCTCACATTGGAAGTGGACCGAGCGTTAAAGTTCATTAAGAAAAGTTGTTGGAAATCGACTAAAGAACAACATACTCAAAATTCAAATTGATCCTACGTAAAGTTTATTTGTTGTATAATAAACAATATCATAAATTTTTTTTTTCATAAGATTTGTTATAAAAACTAATCGAAGCTTTCTTTGATGTCGTATAAAAAAGTGTGCAAAATTTCAACAGGCTTCATCGACCAAATGATCGAGATACTCGTTGTATAATGTTGCGATATTTAACACGAGCTCTTATGGAAGATTGCGAAAAATGACGATTTTCAAGAATAAATATCGTGATTTTCGAGTCGATAAATGCCCCTGAAATTTTACACACATATACATATGACATCAAAGAACATTTTTACAAATTTTCAGTGAAATCTAACGGAAACGCTGTAACGATAGGACGACCTTAATTCCGTCCGAAAAGGGTTAAATCAACCGTAAAAAATAATTCCCGGACCGGATGGACTTAGACCTAAGCGTTGAGTGCTTTTCCCACGAACATACGTAGCCCTTGCGCGTCTCACTTCCAATCAAAATTTGTTCATATTGTATAACAAAAAGTCAGTTGGAAAAATTGTTTATAAAAAAAATTCTATAATCAAAGACAGTAATAACTTCACATTTCTCACTTCCCTTTTTTCTAAATTACATCTCTACGACGCCGAGACGTGTCGCTAGTGTGGAATAACATATCTTTGATCGAGCCCAAACCCAAACCAATAATTCTAAAAAAAAAAAAACAAATCCTGTCTTAAGTCGAGTTTCCATCTAGCGAAACGAAGAAACATCTCGCCTCTCTCTAACGAAGAATAATCATCCCCGCGACGAAAGGGACCCGGGAGTCGATCACCGTCGAGAGAAATTTGCGATGTCATTATTTGTCTTTTTTTTTCCCATTCATTTTTTCTTCCTCATCCTCGCCAGACATTCGACCGAAGTGGATTTCTCGTTTTCCTTCCGCGTGATCCGAGAGACTCCAGCCTGGAAGCGAAATCGATGAGAAACTTTATTTCCCAAGGATATAATATCCTCAATCTTCGAACGAGCGCCCCGGTGCGATAAAAGGGAATAAAAAAGAAATGAAACAAAGCCAGAGAGAGAAAAAAGAACGTTGAATAAGAAAAAGAAGAAAAAAAAACAAAGAAATCTTGTCTCGACTCGGTTTCGCGAGCGTCCCGCAAGAGGGCGAACGAGAAAAAAAATAGAGGGGGGAAAGTGAGTTCAAAAGAGTGAAAGGCTATTGATATCGAAGGTATACACGCTTGTACACAACGACCTCGTCGAATATCGGAGAGTTCGAGGAGTGGGGAGAAAAAAAATTGGGGTCAGAAATCAGGAGTTCGTGAGAGCGATCGACGGAATCGCAAATGCTATTCGTATTTTTCAAGAGACCTTGTACGCGAGCCTAACGCTTATATAGCGGTTCCGATCGTACGTAAAACGTTCTTTTATTTATACGTACGAAACTCGCTCGTACGAGTACGAAGCGCAAGGTTAAACGCACGGGTTCAAATTGGCGTCGCTGTATTATCGTTGTCTCGCTCTGACGCGTTAGAACGCGCTAACTCCAGGTAGAAAGCGACGGAGAGCGAGCGAGGGTTCCACTAAGGTAGAAGGGGAGGGGGATGGATGCGCGCGCCGCGAGAGAGGAGTGGGGAGAGGGGCGATGCGCGCGAGCGAGAGCGCACGACGTCCCACGCCGCACCGCGATGCTCCTTTGACTCGGGGGTCTTGTGCTCGTACGGAACACTTAAAGTAGCATTAGAATCCTTTAGAAGGACTTTGATTTCCTTTGAAGGATTTTAGAAGCACTTTAGTCTCGTTTAAGGGATTTTAGATTCACTCCGTTGTCTCTTTTTCTTTGTCGCTCGCTCTAGCGACGCTTCCAAGGTTCTTAAGTGCATCCGCAATACCTGACCTCGATCTATATAAATTTTGTAGAAGTTCAAGTGTCGTGGCGTATGCAGAAACGCGGTTATAAGTTTTTCTTTCATTGTTCGTGGCGGGTTGCGACGGTAAAAGGATTTTTAGTACCTCGAAGTATCTCCAAAGTACATCCGCGTCGAAAAGTCTTTTTATGGCGTATATCACGCTTCCCGTACGTATAAAATAAATGTGGAGAAGTAGGAAGAGAGAGAGAACGGTGAGAGACGGGGCTTTCTTTTTACTTCTTTTGTTCTTGACGTTTTTTTTCTTTCCCATTTTCTTTTTTTTTTCTAGGTTAGAACTTACGCTTATAGTTAATCCGCTCTCCGTCATGATGAATGGGGCGCTGTTGGTCCCGGTGGTGGGGGTAAGACCGGTAGAAAAGTTTTGGTACTTCCCCGTCAAACTTCACGGATATCGCAACGCGCGCGTTCCATATATCTTGACACTGCTACACAATCGACTTAACCCGGGCACAGAACTTGTTTTCGACGATGCATATGATAAATATTTTTTGCGTGGCAGAATGCCAAGAATACCGAGATATCATTCGTTCATGGAAACCTCCCAGAGATTCTCAATAACAGCGAGAAATATTTATACGTTTTAAGTATGCGTTATGTGTATGTACTGTATGTGAGTTGGTAATACGTGTCGGTTAATTCCCAAGCGTTCTCGCGTTTCAAACTTGGGGAAGGTTATGTGCCGGGATTACGAATATCCGTGTGGCGTACTGGGAATCCGTTATGTGCGGCTAGACAATCGTTCGGTTCCCGTCGGCACTGCGGTTAATGAAGTAACGATTGGAATTCCCCGAACCGAAACTATTATTCGACCGATCGTGTTATCGGACGAATAACGAAGGAAACAATAAAAAAAAACACACACACGCTAGCGCGTTCTCTTGTTTTCTCAATAAAAGTTTATCTAGTTTGTAAAGCGAGACAGCATTGCACTCGTGTTTATGTCACGTTTATTTAGACTTTTTTTTTAAGATTCTTTAAAGATGTGATAGATTCGATGCCGAGTAAGTTTTTTTTTGTAAACTGTTACCCTCGTTTCATTGAGCATATGTTGACCGAGGATTATAAAAATCGATGATTTAAATCGATTAATTTATTATGTTAGAGTAAAAAATACACACACACGCACACACACACACACACAGAATTGTTCACTCGATCCAAGGTGTTTCTTTACGACGAGAATGTCATTCCAGAAAGGATAAAGAAATCAGAGAGACATCCCCTCGCGAGCGTCACGTGCAAACGGCCAGGCTCTGCCGGAAAGACGCGATGCTACACCATCGGTGTACGGCGATGAACTACGCAGCGTCGTCGTTGCTATCGCGCGTTGGACCACGAAGGTGCGAGAGAGGCTGTCGGAGTGGGGGGAGAGAGAGAAAGACAGTGCGACGACGATCGAAGTGGGAGAACGTTGAGCCGAAGCCGGCAGAGTGGGAGTGAGATAGAACGATGCGAGCATCGGAAGAGAGAGAACGGAAGGCGCCGTGCAATGGCGGAAAGTGGGGAGAACCGCACGAGCTTGACGGTTCGTTGGCTGTAAAACACACGATCTCAATATACGACGCTTAACCTCCGCGCTTTTGGCGGGATTTTCTATGTCGCGTATATATTCGTGTGGTAGTTGTACTTGGAGTTATTGTAGGTGGAGCGATACGCCCTCTCGCGTCCATAACGTGCAACTTCAATATTTCCTCGTTCCTTCGCAAAGAAAGTATTAAGAAAGTAAGGTTATGTTTTTCACTGTTACGAACGATTTATTTGTGAATGTTTTTTATTGAAGATTTAGATTTGGTGGGAAGAATGTTTATAGATGGAAATATTGATATTTGCTCGAAGATTATTTTATTTGGTGAAACGTTTCGTTAATTATTTGTCTAGGGCGAGAATGGAAGGGAAAAAAGTGGCGAATCGAGCGATTATTCTTCCGGAGTTTCGTCGACGGAGGTTCGAAGAATTTGCACTACGGTCGCTCCGCACACGGGCTAAACTTTGCCTGTAACACGCTGCCTGTTGATGCTTGTAAAAGGCGCGATAAAGTGCCTGTCGTGAGAGACGTAAATAAAAGAGGAGAATAGCGACACCCGAGAGTTATTACCGGCGTCGAACTGCATTCTTACCGTTATCGAATCTTTTAATCTCACGTTCGAGATTGCAAACATCGATTAGTGAGTTGCATTTATTTTTATCCGGATACTAAACCCCCTCCCTTAACTCCTTTTATACAGAGGGTCGATAAAGATAATTCCTTTGCCAAAATTTTGTAAGAAAAAAATAATAAATTTTGAAGAAATAATATTGAGTTATTTTTCAAACTTTTCAAGTCGTTCGATATTTTTTTAATAATTACTGAAACAATAAGTTCTCCAGAATTTTAATAAATTAAAAATAATTGAATAATTATTTGCAAAAATAAAATTATTTCAAATATTTCGCGAATATTTGATAATTTGTAGAAATAGTATTTTACTTTTTCTTTTCGAAACCATTTTATTCGAACAGTTCATCTTAATTAAAAATAATTGAATAATTAATTCCAAAAAATAAAATTATTTTACATATTTCGCGAAAATTTGATAATTCGTAGAAACAGTATTTTATTTTTTATTTCCGAATCCATTTTATTCAAATAGTTCATCTTAATTAAAAATAATTGAATAATTGATTCCAAAAAATAAAATTATTTCAAATATTTCGCGAATATTTGATAATTCGTAGAAATAGTATTTTACTTTTTCTTTTCAAATCCATTTTATTCGAACAATTTATCTTAATGAATAAAAAAAAATTTTATAATTAATTCCAAAATTACAATTATTTCAAATATTTCGCGAATATTTGATAATTCGTAGAAACAGTATTTTACTTTTTCTTTTCAAATCCCTTTTATTCGAACAATTCATCTTAATGAATAAAAAAAAAATTTCTTAATTAATTCCAAAATTACAATTATTTCAAATATTTCGCGAATATTTGATAATTCGTAGAAACAGTATTTTACTTTTTCTTTCCGAATCCATTTTATTCAAACAGTTTATCTTAATTAAAAATAATTGAATAATTAATTCCAAAAAATAAAATTATTTCACATATTTCGCGAATATTTGATAATTCGTAGAAATAGTATTTTACTTTTTCTTTTCAAATCCATTTTATTCAAACAGTTTATCTTAATTAAAAATAATTAAATAATTAATTCGAAAAATAAAATTATTTCAAATATTCCGCGAATATTTGATAATTCGTAGAAACAGTATTTTACATTTTTCCTCCCGAATCCATTTTATTAAAACAGTTTATCTTAATTAAAAATAATTAAATAATTAATTCCAAAAATAAAACTATTTAAAATATTTCGCGAATATTTGATAATTCGTAGAAACAGTATTTTACATTTTTCCTCCCGAATCCATTTTATTCGAACAGTCAAGCGTAAAATTTATCTCGAATACATTTAGACAACTCGGTCACAGGTTTTTTTTCCTGTCCCCGTCTTTCTTTTTCTCTTTCTCTTTCTCGTTCTTGCTCTGTCCCGGACACATGCGCGAGTCCTACATTTATACATGAGGTATTACCGTACGATGCCCGACGTATTACTATAGAACTTTATGCTCTTTCAGTATCTTAGTCTCGCGGGACCTCTCAAACCAGGATCATCAGCAGAAAGCATCAGAAATGCATGGAAAGGTGCGAGGAGTAGAGGGCCAACGGACGTATACGACGACGAACGGCAACGCGGGCAACGGTGACGACGACGACAAGAGTCGCGGAAGCATTGAATCATGAACGCTCGTACGCTGCTTTGCGCCTCGGCTATTCACCTCTCTCACTCTCTCTCTCTCTCTCTCTCTCTCTCTCCCGCTCGTGGTCTCTTTTATATATTCCCCAGTCTCATTATTTTTAACGAGAACTCCTATACGAATCGCTCATAGGTAGAAAACCGACATGGATTTGAAATAAGAGAGAGGAGCGAATAAAATAAAATAAAATAAAAATAAAAGTGGCAATATTTGTGAGCCGCTTGTTTGCGGACCGGAGTACGATCATTACATCACCATAAAAAAATCATTCATCAATGTGACCGCATTCGGGTCGAATAACTTTTTTTTTTATTTCTTGTTTTTTATTTTGTTTTTCTTCTTCTTTCTTTCTTGTTTTCTTGGGTCTCTAACGAGAGAGCTCATTTCCATGGGACGATACGCTAGGTTTTTACGAAGCTGTTCTTAAGTGGCCGTAAAAATATGTGGAATGGGTCGAAAGCAGTGAGTGGATTTGTTTTTTTTCTGTTTTTTTAAAATTATTTTTCTTTTTTATAGTGATATATTAATTATAACGACGGGAAATATAGTTACACAGCTTACGAGCGTTTATTTTTGTCGGAAATTACATTCGTTTTCTTTTTAACATTAATTTCTTCAGTTATTTCAAAGAGAATTGGGTTTAATTCTATTTAATTAATTTTATAGAGAACATTTTATTCGATTTGATTCGGTTTAATTTAGTTGAGAGTATGTATGTAATACAATCTAGTTTAATTAATTCTTTTTAAAAAGATTGATTAATTAAATTGGATTAATTTTATTTAAATTTAATTCAATTCGATTCAATCAATTTGCTCGATAAAATCAGTCATTTTTAATTATTTAATTCGATCAGCTCACAGGCATTTATTCCTTTCGGAATTTATATCGTTTATTACCATCAATTTCTTCATTTATTTGAAACAGAATTAAATGTACCGCAATCTAATTAATTTCGTGGAGAGAATTTTATACAATTTAATTGCGTTTAATTTATATCATAAAGTAATTAATTCCCTCCAATCTATATATATAGCACAGTTTTATTTGCACAATTCTTGCAGTTTTTTACAAGTTTTTACAAATTTTCGTCGCTATCACATCCCTCCAATCTAATTAACTGATTCGAACAAGATTACATTAAATTCAAATTAATTAAATTCATTGAACAAATTTAATTCAATTCCATTCCATTAATATTCTCGAAAGGATCAAATTAATTGACTTCCGTCGATTTAATTCAGACAATCGAATTCGATTCAACAAGAACAGTTTGATCCAATTAACTTCGATCAATTTCAGAGTAAGAATTCATTCAAGAAAAAAAACTAATCTCGAGTTTTCGTAATCCGTGGATAAGCGGATTTGCTTGCATAATATTTACGACGTGCACGACACGAAGAACCGGTATCAAATTATCAATCGCGAATTAACAATTGAATTTCCGTAATAACCCCTATAATTTTTTTCTTCTTTCAAGCTCGCCGTTCATTTGAATTCTCGCACGGTAATCATATCTTGCATAAACAAAAAAAAAAGAAAAAGAAAAAAAAAATTCGAAATAAGCCAATGCACACGTTAATCCCATCGAATTAGCGAAACGCCTTACCGTCAATTTTTTTCTCAAGGCTGAGAGCCGGCCTGCGCGTAGGATCTTGCAGAACCTGGCAAGATCGTTCTTCTTGCCGATCTCTCGATCGATGAGCGGAAATTCCTCGACTCGGGTCGAATCGTTTTCCTCTTCGTTCTCATCGCCATAAACGACGTCGATCAAATGATAATCGTGATGGTAATTCCGGCTCGCCATTACGCTTCCTCCATTTCCGTTTCGTTGAAAAAAAAATAAAAATCACTTCGCCTTTTTTGAAAAACCGAGGATTTTTTTCATGACGTGACGATGATAAAAATAATTTTTCAAATAAAACAATCGCTTCTCTATTTTCAAAAAATCGAGGACTTTTTTCATGACGTAATAACGATAAAAAAAAATAATTTTTCAAAAAAAAAAAAAAATCGCTTCTCTATTTTCAAAAACCCGAGGATTTTTTTTGCATAACGTAACGACGATCAATGAAAAATAATTTTTCAAATAAATATCGCTTCCCTATTTTCAAAAACCCGAGGATTTTTTTCATGACGTGACAATGATAAAAAGAAATATTTTTCCAAAAAAAAAATCACTCTTCCATTTTCTAAAACCCGAGGATTTTTTTCACGACGCAACAACGATCGAAAAATAATAATTTCTCAAAAAATAAGTCCCGCTGACATTTTCTAAAACCCGAAGATTTTTTTCACGACGTAACAACGATCAAAGAAAAATAATTTTTCAAAAGAAAAAACGCTTCTCCATTTTCAAAAACCCGAGGATTTTTTTCACTCCCTAACAACGATCGAAAAAAAATAATTTCTCAAAAAATAAGTCACTCCGCCATTTTTTAAAAACCGAGAATTTTTTTCACTCCGTAACAGCGATCGAAAAAAAAAATAATTTTTCAAGAAACATTCCCTTCTCTATTTTAAAAAACCCGAGAATTTGTTCACTCCGTAACAACGATCAAAAAAACAAAAAATGTCAAAAAAAAACATCGCTTTCCCATTTTCAAAAACCCGAGAATTTTTCACTCCGTAACAACGCTCGAAAACAAAACAAACATTAAATCATAAACCTCGAGGCCAATCTACAATCGAAACGAAAAATTCAAATTACGACAATTTTTATCGTCCCATTTCCTATCTTACCGACCGAGTCTCACTAGCGCTAACGGTAAAAGTGAAAGTAAAGTGAAAAATAAACGGGCGTTACGTTACGACGCGAAAGTAAGAGTGTACCCATATGCTTGGCGCGTAAACGTTCGACGTGTTACGTACGTGACGCGAGAAAGGAAGAAGAGCATTGTGGGAAGAATTAACCAGAGGTCAATCCCAGTGACCTTCGATCGTGACTTTTGGTCCGCGCGCCATTATTGCCCAGTCTCTTGCGCGCCCACGACAACCGGAAGTTGCGCCTTACCGGACGTCTCGCGAACTTCCAACGCCCAGCAAACATTCGCTAACGCTTAAACAAATTTTCTGTTTTCAAACCAATGACCTTCAAAAATTCTTTGTCCATACGGCGTAAAAACGTTCGACGTTCACTCCCGCACTCAACGACGCGTTTTCCTCGTTCGAATTTCTGCGGTACCGGTCTCAGCGCGGTAAGTTTCTTTCTAAGTCTCGTCGTCGTTGCAACGAACCCGACAACACGCGTCTAGTCGACGAGGAGGAAAAATGGTGAAAGGGAATTGACGCAAGACGACGCGCATCTACACTCTCGTTCGTGTTTCACGACCTCTGTTCTCTCCTCGTGGATTATTAATAAATTGAATTTTAATTCTTACGATAGATCCGATCACGCTCGATTTAACACTATCTCGTGGACGAGTACGTGTCCGTACCTCGGAAGCGTTCACACGTCGACGATATTCATACGATTGACCCTGAACGCTCTTATCTCGGTGAGTTTAACGTCGTTTTTCATTTTTTTCCCGTTTTTTTTTCTTTCTAGCGAATCATTCGTTGGCAAATATTTAATATTCCTGTACTAGACTCGTTCGTCTGGGTAAAAGCTACATTTTTCATCGCTCTGTTCAGATTTTGTAAAAAACAAAAAAACAATTTTTTAAATTCTTTTTATTTAAAAAAAAAATTTTTTATCGACGAAATTTCGACGAATTCGTTGATTAGTTCGATCATGAATTTATCGACGACTATCGGTTTGTATATTCAAGGTGATGCGAGTTTACGATTGGATAATTGCGATAATCGTTTCGTTTGTTTTCGTTATATAAACAATGATGGGAAAAAACGATAATAATAAGCGAGATAACGATGAGTAATAAATAATCATCAACAATAGTAATAAATAATATTTCGTGCGTATAAATGAAAAAAAAAAAATAAATAAAAAAATTATGAGATATTATTTTTAGTCGCGCGTCAATTCATTATTTCAATGGCATATAGTTGCGTCGCGCGATGCCGAAGCCCACGCGCATCTGTTTCACCGAAGGAAACTTTTCCGTTACATACTTTGCAATGCAAATACGATATTATTGTGTTAAAAACGGAAATAATATTACTTACAACGATAATAATAATAATAATAATAATAAAAATAAAATAGCAACAACAATAATATTAATAATAATAATAGTAATAGGAATAATAGAATTGATAATAATAATAATAATATTAATCGTAATAATAGAATTGATAATAATAATAATAGTAATAATAGAATTGATAATAATAATTTAATAGAAATAATAGAATTGATAATAATAATAATAATAATAGAAATAATAATATATGCCGTTGAATTAAAAAACTACAAGTAGACATTTATTTTCGTTCCGGTGTGTTCGTTCTTCCTTTTGGGAGATAGGTCGTTCTTGGTAACGACGAATATATAGTTTGAGCCGAGCAATTATTTTGATTTCAACGACGTCTGCACCGTGGGGATCGTCCAAGATTTGCTAATCCATTCGTTTCACGAGCGCGGAAGTTGGAAAAACAACGTGGCACGTCCCGTTGGCTCCCGGTTCCTGGTAAAGATGGATTAACAAATCTGGGATTAAGGGCCGTTGGCGCGTGGAGAAGCGACGCGGTCCTTATCTCATCCCACGAGCGTTCTTGTTTGCATAGCGTTTCACTTCTTGTCTCTTTCCCGTTGAACTCCTCCTCTTTTATCTTCTTGTCGGCCTCCGGCCCGACTCCGACCAACGACGGCCTCTCTTTCTATTATTTTTCTTTTGCTCGGCCAACTTTTAGGGTCTCTCACTTTCTCTCGCTTTCTCCCGCTGGTCTCGCGTCCACTCGTTTCGTGTTCGAGAAATTTTCTCACGAGGTTAGATGGGTGAGGGAAACAATTATGGAGGTCGTTGCTTTTTCGTTTTTTTTTCTTTTTTCCGTTCCGCTTGAGAAAGTGACGCGGCTAGGGAACCAATGTGTAAACGATGTATGGACGATTGCGTCGAAAATTAAATAACGGATTCCTCTTCCGATGGGATTTTTGATCGTGTCGTTGACCAGGAAGTTTCGTAATCGCACGCCGGTTCCTGATTATCCATTGTGTTCTTCCTTGTAGACTGGTACACACGCCTGGAACAAGACTGCTGTCGGTTCGAACGACAGTTACTTTACCGGCCGCGGTGCTAGTGCGTCATAACGCCGGCAGGCGGCGGCGCTGGACACCGCTATGTGAAAGGCTGTTTGGCATGGACGGATAAATATATGGACGGAGCCTTTGTCCGCGGGGGTGAAGCCACAAGGGTGAGGGGAATGAAAACCTGCTGCAACGGATATGATGAACCAAGATGGCGGCGGCGATATCTATTTTCACGGTGCGATGCCAAAGTAGTAAGGTGGTGGGGATAGATCACGGGGCTGCGACGAGGGAGGCATGTCGAGAGTAGCCTCGCGAAGCACTGGCTACATTTCGTAGCCGAGAAATAATTTGGAGGTAAAAACAGTGGAATGCCCTTTTGGAAATATATATGCAATTTATTTTTATGTATATAAAAAGTTACCACTGTGGCCGTTCATGATCGTTTATTATTCTCCTTTAAATAACACCAATTTGTTATATGTGGGCCATACACTTAATACATTATTAGCTATTTCATTACGAAAGGTTGTGACGGTTATGACAAGTCGAGCAAGAAGTATCTTCGACCACGGCACAGATTTGTTACACCAACGCCGCGTGCCGTGAAAATAGACGCGTCTTAACATATATCTATTATATATATAGGCCAAGAACTGATGAACCAAGATAGCTGACACGTGTTTTCTCTTCACCCCTGTGGCTTCAACCCCCGCATCCATAAAGGCACTTTAGGGTCCGTCCATATATTTATACGTCCATGCTGTTTGGACATTAGCCTAAGGTCGCACCGTGGCTAACCTCGGACGGTTTGTACCCGTGCGATTTTGTGGTTCAAAGAAATCAATACAAGCGACCACACTGATGATTTTTTGTAGGGCGTGTATTTTAAGCGGCTTTGCGGTTATTAGCTGCAACCTCCGCGACAAAAAACCGTGGTGCAGCCACAGTCTTGCATAAATTATTCCCTTCGCCCTATACATGACTCTGGAGCCTAAATAGGAGGAAACCAAACTCCATTGACAGCATACTGAAAAAATGGTACCAAATTCGTGGAGAGTAGCACTTTGCTTTTTAGCCGGAAGTGGCGCTGAATATAGCATCAATCTATCTATCACGAGAATACCACTCTCCGAAAATTTAATCAATGACTTCTATTCCCGGGTAATTGGAACGGGGAATAGAAGCGTCATTGATTACATTTAGGGATAATAATATTTTCAAGATATATATTGCTGTGTTCACCGCCACTCTCAGCTAAAAAGGGAACCTGCTATTCATAAATTTTGTACCATTCCCGTAACCCACAGTTTGGTCTCCGCCTGTCCAGGCTTTATGATATGACATTGTGTTATTGGATGTCGGCTTCGTTCGGCAAGTGAAATTTGTCAAGGTCAATGACAGCAGAGACTTGTTTTAACGTTTCGATCCAAGGTGCGGATCCTCTTCAGAAAACTTTATTGTCTCTGTATCCAGCGACATAAATGTTTAAGTCGATGTCTTCAATCAAATTTTTATGATACGACTACGATAGTTTGCGGCCAACTTCACGTTGGTACAAAATAGTTCATCCTTTGGCCGCTGAGATGTCGCAAGATCGACTCTCGAGGTTTCAACTTTTGTCGAGCGTTGCTGATCTCTCTCCTAATCTCTGGTGGAATCTTGTTCGAACATTTATTCCAGTTTTTGAGGAATATCAAACTTCAAACTGGGGTTGTATAACAGATATTTCCTGACGACAAATGTATAAGCTTGTATTTTTCAACAATCGGACAACTCTCGTTCACTGTTTAACACTTTGTATCCTCTTCTTCTCTTCTTCTCTTTGTCCCGTTGTACTCGTTGTTCCATAATTTCTTATTACTAGAAAGGTAGACTGTATTTACCATTTGTTTCTTATTCTTACCGTGGCGCTAGTGGCTTGATCCGGCGCTGCTGCGTTCTGTTGCAACGACTGTTTAGAAAACGAAACAAGCCTGCTATCCCAATCAGTGGAGCGGTTACCACCAAGAGCCCAGAGATGGCGCTGAGCATTCGATTTTCATTTCTTTTAGCGCGCAATTACGAAAATATACGCAATTTAGCAGAAATACTTTGTTTAATCGATTATAACGATTTATCGATAACAGATTTATCCTTGGAAAAGGTGAAATATGATTATTATTGCTAAATAGCGTTGCATAAAAAATCGTGGACTATCGACTCTCCCAATTTAGCGAAATACGACGTTCATTTTCAAATTCTTTTTTTTATCCTACTCGGATAAACGCAATAGTTATCTGCTGTCAGTAACACCTATTACCCCGAAGGCTTTGACAATAATTCAAACGTCGATTCGTATCTCCATGGGAATTGGCTTTGATGTACGTTCCTCGTTGATGGACACTTCTTCCAAGAAATTTCGAGAAAACTATAAAATTTCATCACTAATGTCAATCACATGTTTTCTTGTTTTATTGCGAGACAATCCCAAGGGTATATAGATAAAATGACAGAAAATATGTCGTACAAGCATAGTAAATTGTACATTACACCTTAAACATAGACATATTTTTCATGCTTATTTATCCATTTATCTTCAACTTTGCGCAATTATAAAACGCTTTAACTATTACAAAAAAATATGTTTATTCGTTGAAAAGAAAATGTTTCCGGAAGGTCGTAGACAAATATTTCGTATAAATGTGCGACAACGTCGTAGGTCGTGCCGTTTCGTACTACGCAAACCAAGAGAGACAAAATCTTGCAATCTACGACGTACGAAGTGTTAATCTCTTGGGGCAATCGACCTGGGAAATTTCCAACCCTTTGGCTCTTTTCCATGGAAAAATTAGCTGTGACGTTTTAAAAACGACTCGACATTAAAAAACAAAAAAAACTATTCATTAACGAACTAAAGTTGGACGATCCTTGATTCTTTATTGTTGGAAAAAGAGACGATTTTTCTACAATTTTGTATAATTCGAATTTTTTTTTGGTAATGTTGTAAATTCTCGAGGGACGAGGGAAAAAATTCCAAATTGAAACTTTCTCGATGATTCAATTTTTTTCTTGTTAAGAATGCTATTTTTTGATCGGGAAAATGGAAAAGTACTGTGAACTCGATAGTCGAGGGTTTAAATTTACACAGGTGTACGTGACATTCTTTTTTTAGGATTCTCCCATAAATTATATCCACGCACGAGTTCACGATTATTTCAGCTTAATATGAGTTCAAGTATGTCGAAACGTCGCTATAATTACGGATTATAAACACGTGTTCGAACACGGAAGTTTGCTAGAGATCAGCGAGGCGTTAATCCACATATTTTTATTCAAATCTAACGGGACTTCCAGTAAGTTAAATATTCGTGATTTATCGCCCTGTTCGACGCTCCACAGTCATTTTCAAGAGGTCAAGGTTTATACTGTCATTAGATAAAATTGCAAATTAATATTTTTTTCGGTTTGAAGAAAAAAAATTTTTTTATACGTTTTTAACATTTGTAGACTTTGTTTTGGCAAAACCCTAGGGTGCCACACTGCGAAAGAGTTAATTTCGCCTTCTATCGCTTAATGACGCTCTAAAATCCCGTAAGGTCGTAAAATCGTTCATTTAACGATCGGGACCGATTCGTTTATTTAATAGTTCGTCGCTGAATTAATAACTAACAGATTTAACAATCGGATAAAAAAATCGCAAATTTGAATTTTACAAGGTCATTGCCCCCAGGGTTTTGGGGTTTTTCCCCAAGTGCTTTAATTTTGATTAATTTGAGGAAATATTTTCATCACGAATCGATCGTGATCGGGATTAATTAAAAAATTGTTTGGAAAAGTGAGAGTTCGATTTTGTCGACACGTGCACCGATTTATATTTATAAATTTAATTAACATATTAGGGTTCGTTTAGGAAATTTAAATTTGCACACGTGCCTTCGTTTGGAGGATGCTCGAAATAGGTCTTATCGGTGAGATCGAGCCGATCGTGTAAATCGATCGTCAATAAAATATCGAGGCGTTTCGTGTTACGTATAGGAAAATATTGGGCGAGGTATACGTAATCTGACCTTTTCTCGGTCATGAATTAGAGGTGGCCACCCAGAAAATTATTTCATCTTGAAAATTTGACTCGAATGGGACAACCTAGTTCTGGCACTAGACGAAAATCCGGTGTTTTACAAATATTCAAAAGAGGTGGAATCTTTAAATATTTGTATTTTTTATAACGTAACGATGCTAATGAGATATGGTACGTGCTTTATTTCTTAGGGGCTTATGGTAATTAGAAATTTGGATTTATATTCATTGATTCTAATCGACAGTTATTTTTATCGATCTGGTTCGATCGAGAAATTCGCTATAATTTCGTTATTTTAAAATATTTATATTTTCGTAGATTTAAAATTCATATTAGAATTTTCGTATAAACTGTCGGCTTATACTGCTATTATGCGAGTGTGAAAAATAATGATAATGACGGTTCGTTTCTTTTTGTGGAACGGCTTAGAGAATTTGTGTTTATATTTGTATTCCTTTATCAATTTTGATCGACGATCGTTTGCAATAATTCCGATATTTGTGGATTTTTCTATATTTATATTTTCATGCATATGAAAATTCATATTACATTTTTCATACAAACTGTAGACGTACAATTTATTATTATCGCATGAAAAATGATGAAAAAGTTGTTGTTTTTTTCGAACAATAATTTAGAGATTTTGTATTTATATTTGTATTCCTATATTGATTTTGATCGAGGGTCGTTCGCAATAACTTCAATATATTTGTATTTTTCAATATTTATATTTTCATATATTTGAAAATTCATATTACATTTTTCATACAAACTGTAACATACAATTTATTATAATTGAATGAAAAATAATAAAAACGTTGTTCTTTTTTAATCGAACAATAATTTAGAGAATTTGTATTTATATTTGTATTCCCTTATCAATTTTGATCGAGGGTCGTTCGCAATAATTTCGATATTTTTGGATTTTTCAATATTTATATTTTCATATATTTAAAAATTCATATTACTTTTTTCATAGAAACTGTAGATATGCAATTTATTATAATTGAATGAAAAATAATAAAAACGTTGTTCTTTCTTATTCGAACAATAATTTAGAGATTTTTTTATTTATATTTGTATTCCCTTATCAATTTTGATCGAGGGTCGTTCGCAATAATTTCGATATTTTTGGATTTTTCAATATTTATATTTTCATATATTTGAAAATTCATATTACAATTATCGTACAATCTTTAATCTTAACGTATCATTTATAATTGTAACACAATCGCACGTAAAATAATTAAAGCATCGTATTTGAGACGAGTCATTGTTCGTCATCGCGACGCTTTTCGTATCATTATTCGATAAGCGAATCGTCCAAAATTTTTCGATCAATGTCGAAACTACGTCCTTTTTGTAATTCGCGTGACGAATTCGCTTCGTATAAAGTATTACGGTTATTATTAATTCGCGGAAATAACGTCCGATGCTCTAATTCCTAACTCGGAGTAAACTGGCTTAAGCAAACGTTTGGAAGCCAACGAGAGGCCGGATACTAAGCTAATGGACTAGAAGCATTTACGCTATAGAGTAAATTATGGCTAAGGCTACGTAATTGTGTAACACCGTGGTGGCAGTGGAGTTAAATGACGGCATCGAGCTCGACTCCCCTGAGCCCTTTCTCTCGGCACGGGTCAGGGCACTCTTTAAATTCCTTCCACGAACGTCTACGACGACAAGTTTAAAACGATCGATAAATTACACGATTTCGAAGATTCGGAAAAAAAAAACATAAATTCAAAAATCGTCTTATCGACGGTCGATAACCTTTTCTTTTCTCTTTTTCCGATTAAACTTTCGTTTTTCGTCTTTGAGCAACAAAATTACTTACTTCGAGTAAATTACGATGTTCGAGACGGGAGATTGTAGGCGTGCCATGTGGTACAAACCACCGGAAACTAGGAGGCCCTTCCACAAAGTGTCACGAAGGTGACTGGAGAAAAGCCAAAAGCTCGAGTGACCGTGATTACTTAATTGCAAGCTAGCTACACCGTTGATTACAGACTTGAGACAATTTTCGTTCGAAACCTCATTGAGTCCATTCTCCAACAAACCGACGTAATTCATCCCACGGCACGCTTCTCGAATAAATCGAGGATTTTTCCGTTTTTTTTACCGTTTTACCTTTTTTCTTTCAATCGAATGAAATGTGCTAAATTATTCTATCGTTTGTCATTCATTACTCGATCGAATTTTTATATCGGCTATCGTATCGTAAAATCGATACGAAAATTTCCAGATTCGATCGATTTTCATAGATCGATTTCGAACGATCGATTTCGATAGATCGATTTCGATAGATCGATTTCGAACGATCGATTTCGATAGATCGATTTCAATAGATCGATTTCGATAGATCGATTTCAATAGATCGATTTCGATAGATCGATTTCGATAGATCGATTCTATCGATCGATTTTAATAGATTTCGATCGATAACGCTTTATGAAGTGACAATCTTTCTCTAGAAATGGCTATAAGCTTAACCCTGTAAAATTCTTGCTAAAGAATAAAGAATAAAATTATCGCTAAAATTTCGGAGATGCGAGTGTCACGCTGTTCCTCGGCGTATTGTATCCGGCGATAACGATAACGTCTCGTAGCGGCAAGGGACGAACGTGAATTCGATCGAAGAGACTCGAAAAGCTGGACGACATCCTCTCTCGGCACGATTTCACTGCTGACGCTCTATCGACCGTGCAGTGGCCCATTTAATCCGTTCGATTAATTAGCCATACGCGCACAGTGATCCCAGGTGATAGTAACCGCCTCGAGCTACGAACAGATTAACAATTTCCATTTACATCGATTTTTCCATGATCTCGCTCGATCGCGAAACACGTTTCCAACACCTTTTCTCTCTCCTCGTACACAATTCCATCATCAACCATTCCTACGAATCTATAGTCTTTTTCTTATCGTCAGAAGGATTTGAATCACCGAGAGCACAGAAAAAGCACATAGAAAAAAATTCCATTTTTGCCGACGACGGGAATCGAACCCGCGACCTGCTGCGTGTGAGTCGGGAACGCTACACCTACACCACTGCCGCTCTCGCAATTTCAAAATATTTATTACCATTTCCTTCGTCCTTACAACACAAACTAATAAATTTCTCAAAATCACGACAGGTTCAACGATGTGCAATAAAATTTGTTTTTATTGCTCGTAAAAAGAAAATTCGCACGTTATAAAACAACAACGTAAACAACGATGTTGACGAACGATGACACGAGATAATAATAAAGTGATAAGCCGAAACCATCGGGCTTTATTCCACTCGTAGATTCATTCATTTTCGTATTTTTTGATTGAATTATATAAGACGAGATCGTACGATCTTACGATTTTTCCTCTCTCGCGAGCTCGCGGTTAAGTACCGCGAGAGACTTTAACGTTGATTTTAATTTATTACACGGGGCCACGCGTCGAGGCCTCCCGCCCGTGAAACCGCGAGAACCGGTTATCGTTTATTTTATTTCTAGTTTGTCTGTCCGACGAAATGATCCGACTTCCCTATGAAATAGGATGAATAATGTGGACTTGAGTAGAAGAAGAAAAAAAAAAAATTTGAAAAAAAATTTAATCGAAAGAAAAAAAAACGCGACTTTACTAATGTAAGTGGAACTCGGTTAGCGCTAGTTTCGCACGATTCTCGCGAGGTGACGACGCCGGAAGGCTTGTTTCGAATTACGTTAGCCGGTCGACCATCGAGTTCGCGAATCGAAGACGACTCGAGCGCGAAACGTTAAAAAGAGAGAGAGAGAAAAAAAAACAGGCGACGATAAGAAAAAGAAAAAGGACGGTAGCCTCGCGACGACTTGTTCGCGCAATTAAGCGAAATTTCACGAAAGTTCGTACGAATTTTTATGCGTATTCAAATTTTTTTCCGTCTCGCGATGGCGCCAACATGAATTAAAAATTTTTGCTTCTTGTTTTTATTATCACTATTATTATTTTTTATACGAAAATTTCAAACGGTATCGTCGAACCTGTTACGTGTATTTTTATATTTGGTTTTCTTTTCTCTCGTTTATTTTTTTCATAAGTTTATCGACGTTTCGTAGAAAGTTTTGGTCGATGAGATTGAAATTTATGTTTCGAGGAGAGAGGTGCCCCATGACCCTCGAATAGATAAAGAGGGAAAATATTTTTTTTCTTTTTTTCGAAATTTGTAAAAAATTGGATATAAAAAAAAAGTTTTATAGGTAATTTTTTTTTTTCAACTTACAGCATAATCCGGAGTATTTGTTGGAATAAGACATCCCGTAACTGTTGCACGAGGGTTGGCCGGATTGATAGGGTTGATAGCCAAGCACGTTTCCACTGTGAGAAACGAGAAACGTGATATCGAAGCGAATGGTCGATTACGAGTAATCGAGAACGATTGTACTGTACGATTCATTCAGGGGTACGTAAGTAAGAACAAAAGAAAAGACAGTGAGAGAGAGAGAGATAGACAGGCAGATAGACAAAGAGGGTGGCTTTCCTTAGGGTTGGATCTATTTATTTTTTTCATTCGATGGTTCCTGGCTTACCTTGGTCCGTAGTTACAGACGTAGTTCTTCGTATATCCTTGAGCCGGATCGTAGTAGAACGAATATCCACAACCCAGAAGATAAGAGTCACCCCAGACGAGCTTTATAAATAAAAAGAAAAATCAGATTAAACAAAATTATCACAAAAATAAAGAATTTTATTTTTATTCTTTCCTCATTGTCGGGTTTACGATTTTGACTGGAATCGAGCAAACTATTAATAACTTTCACAAATTTCGTCGATTTGTTGATGTTTTAAAAAAATTAATAAAATGAATATTATGCAATTATTATAATTATTATATTATAAATATTATAAATATTAGTAATATTATGAATATTATAAATATTATAAATTTTATAAATAAGTATAAATATTATAAATATTATAAATTTTATAAATATTATAAATGTTATGAATATTATAAATATTATAAATATTAGTAATATTATGAATATTATAAATATTATAAATATTATAAATATTATAAATATTATAAATATTATAAATATTATAATTTTCATAAATATTATAAATATTATAAATATTATGTAATAATACAACAACTCAAAATAAGAAATTGACCGAAGACAGTAAACTTTATGACGATAATGCTTTTTTGTTGAAATAAAAATAATAAAACGTTCGTAGCTTTTTTGTTGGGAAATTGTCATTTGTTTTTGGTAAAATTGAATGGAAAGGAAAAAGAAATCTGTGTGACCTCTCCATTGTTCTGAAATCTGTGAACTAAGACGTTTCAGGAAGGAAGAATTCTTCGAGTGGAACGATACTCGACTCACGTTTCCGAGACAATTGGAGAAGAAAGAGAGAGAAAAAAAGAGTCTGAAATTACGTACCTGGGTGTAATGGCCCGTGGTCCTACTGTAGCCGGCGTGATAGTGTTGTACCTCGTTGAACCATCCGGAAATTTGTCGTCTCCAACTGGGTTCGGAATCGTAAGGCCCCGGAGGCCTCGTTGTCCACGTTCGTGCGATATTCTGTCCTACCGCGAACCTCCCTACAGATTCGACACCAAGACCAATTGAAAATTGCTTTAATTATCTTGCTCATTGATACGCCTCGAAATTCGTAACGACAATATTCCCAACGGATAGAAAGTAATAATGAGTTAAAGAAAGGCTGTTGATTTATTACGAAAAATTGTATTTTTTTTATTAAGTTGTATTATTTATTATTAATTTTATATTATTTATTATTAAAAATTTATATTTTTCAAATAATTGTTTTTAACTTCAGATTTGTGTCGTTACTTTTGATTTTTATTAGGAGATTTGTAATTTGCGAATAAAAATAAAAATAAAATAAAAATGTTAGTAATTTTTATTTAACTGACTGACTGAAATAATTGACATTTTTATTTGGCTGAATTACTGACATTATTATTATGACTAATTTGTATTTTTATTAGCAAATTTATTTTGTTGAGTAAATCAAAATAAAAATTATTGACAAAAATCTCAAGTTAAAAAAGCTTGTTCGAAGTAAATAAATTAATATTCAAAGATTAAACAAACAAATACGTAAATTTATATTTACGCGATCGAGTATGATATTTTGTAGGTATTCGTTGTAAAAGAAAAGAACAAAATTTCGTTTAAAATGAATTCGAGCGTTATAAAAATAACGACGAGAAGGAAAAACAAAAATTTCGTTTTCGAACAAAACAGATCTATGACGAGAATAAAATGCATAGGGAATATTTTTTGATGGAAAATCACGCGGATCAGTGAACAGCACTGAGTTTTAGCGATGACTCTAATGGCCCCTTTTACTCTTCGATAACGTTTCGCATCGTTTCTCTCGTGTATCTCGAAATAAATAGAACCTAACCCATGATTGTTTGTCGGCGATACAAACCCCGAAATATTTGGACGAACACGCAAATTCTATCAACGAGCAAAGCTTTGATGCGTAACGCGTACGTACGAGCGACAACGAATAAACTAACGTAAAAGCTCTAAAAGCATTTACTCAAAATTGTACAACTAGATTACTTTTTTTGCTCACAAAACAGCACGAATACAATTTTGGAAAAAAAAAGCTTTTTGGAAAAGAATGTTCATATTTTTAAAAATATCTCGAAAGTTATTAAAATTTGATAATAACGGCTAAGTTCAACTTGAGGTCAATCGAGAATTGTAATTTCCGAAAGTGGTCGAATAACGTTCAATTTTTTAAACCGCTCGATCTGATGGAAGCGAAATATTAGTGAATTTTATTTTTTTTTTTAATTATTAATTTATTCCATGTCTGATCGTGACAGGATTTTTCTACTTTCGATGGCGGAAATAAATTTCGTGCTTTAGCTCGTAAAGATTAAAGATCGATGGAAAAATCGATGACTTTCACTCGTATTCTCGCGAGACGTGCTTCGTGGAGGATTCGTCAAGTTGGTTGTAAGATGTGTCACGAAAAGAGAGAAAGGGAGACGGAGAGAGTGTGAGAGAGAGAAGAAAGAGAAAGAAATTGGATAGTCGGACAGACGTGAGGTACTTCGTTCAAACGGTAAACGAGTGACCTGGCTGAGAAGGTTAAAAGTCGTCGAGGAATCCAAGACTAAAAGCAAACCAGTACGAACGATTGACGTAATTGCGGTTTCACGACGCGATAAAAACGACAATAAGCTTCGTGGTTTTATCTTGAATTGATATTTAAATGGTAAATGCATCGATTTCAATAAAAGTACAATAAAAAACGTACTCAATTCAATTTGTTACGAAGATTTTATCGCATTTTGAGAAATCGATTTTTTTTAAATTTATCAATTTATTTCCAACTGAAAAATATTTTTGAATCATATTTCGTCATTAGAATCGTGTATTGACTAATATATTGTAACGGATAAATTAATATCCATTGAAATATTTCGGCCCGCCCTTGTACTGGATTTTTCTACTTCGCCGTCTGATCGAGCTAACGTACTTACTACTTAAATCTAAATCGTTAGAGTGCGATGTCTCGTAGTATTACACGTATGATTTGATTTACTCACGAACGTTTCTGGAGTTGTCGTGAGTCTCGGCACAATTGTCTGCCCATCTTTGAGCAACTGCAGCCAGTTCATCGTCCCATATCTGAAAGGATTGGCAGTAGTAAGGATCAGTGCTAGGGCAGACGGTGAACGCGGATTATTTTTTTCTTCGCATTTTCTCGCTGTCGGGACCGATCGAGACGGCTCTCGACCATCCTCTCTTTTCCTCTAACCCTGTCATTTCAACTGATCCGCTCGAGGCTTTCCACGTGGATTACACGAGAATCCAGTAACGTTTCTTCAAGCTCGAGCGGACGTCGTTTGCTTTACAAATAATCCCATTTCGTGATCCACCTTTGACTTTCGATCGGATTTGATTGATCGAACTAGTTCTCATAACTCTTTTAACGAATTAAACTTTTGGAAAATAAATTTGCGATGACGTCGAGCAAAAAAAAATTTTGAAAATATTTTTTTTTTTTTTTTTTTTTTTTTAATTTTTATTTTGCTTTAATTATTTTTCTACCTCGCAGCGTGTGATCCATAGCCGATAATGCCACGTCATACAAAATTGAGAGTATTTTTCGGTGAGGCAACGTCAATATCGTTCCCTACCCTTCTTCTCTCGTCTGGCAATGGAAATCCTATAGTCACTTTGGATTTTCCAACAACATAGAACGACGAAATTGCCTCTCTACAATTTTTACTGCTCACTATGATTTTTTCGCAAATTTATTTTCTACGTCGAATATCAGGGGTAAAATTCTCGAACGGTTTAAGCGCGCTACGTGAAATATTAAGTGAACGTCACGAGCAGGACGAGAGAGATTGGAACGCGATATAACGTAAGAAAAATAATCCTTCCGATGCGTGTCAGTCGCCATCAATGAAAAGAGCCGGGGGGCAAAAAAATTTATAATATTTATGAAAAAATATCGATTATAAATATCGACAAGGATAAAAATAAAAGTCGAGGAGTATTATTTTTTTACCTTTCTGAAATTATTTGAAAAATTGGAGAAAAAAGCTCGGGAATAATTTTATGGACTTGAAACAAAACAAAAATATTGAAATTTTCTCACCATTTCCATCATATTTGCCGCGCCAGGCTGTCCGGTAATTTGACCGAGGGCGACGAGCTGTCGAAGACGATTGTGTTCATCGAGGATCGTCTGTTTGTCCTGGCAGGACACGCCCGAAGATCCTGGAAAAATAATAAAATCCTTTTATAACTTTGTTTCCTTTGTTACATTGTCATTTTCTTAACATCGTCTTCGTTAATTCGACAAAGATATTAATTCGCGGTCGATCGTCCTGAAAGGACCTTCGGGACGAAGTACGACCGAGATAAATAATTATTCGCGTGTAAATTTGCCTTGTACTTCAAGGAACAATAGATTTATCATTTTGTTCACTCGAACGAAGGATCAAAATCTTGAACTCTCTCCCTCCCCCCTCTCTCTCTCTCTCTCTCTCTCTCTCTGTTTCTTATGAAGAATGAATGCATCTTCGCTCGAAGGATTTCATCGTGCCATGATGATTATTGTTTCGACGAATATGTGGGAAGATGGAGCGAGGATAAGGAGAGAGAGAGAGAGAGAGAGAGAGAGAGAGAGAGAGAGAGAGAGAGAGAGAGAAAGAGAGAGAAGGAGAGAGAAAGAGGGAGGGAGGGAGGAGAGAGAGAAGGAGGGGGGGGGAGAAAGAGAGAGAGAGAGAGGAAGATCGAGGCGAGACGAAAAAGTGGTGTGGCAGACGGCGCGGCGTGAGGATCGAGTCCAACGACTCTCGTTCGCGAATTAATTATTAATTTAAATCCTCCGGTTGGAGGCCAAGTTCGAGACTTTGCTTTCTCTTCCACACGTACATATCTCTGTCGCACGGGGACCCCATCGAGGTTTGCCTCGGTGTGGTTTTCGATACGTCTTTTCAAAAGTAGTCGAGAGAACGTACAACCGCGGCCGTTTAGTCATTTGATTTATGCCGATCCACTTTATTATTTATATCTTCTTTTATCGTATTTTATTTATCTCTTACAATTCGCGCCAATTCATTCTTTATTCTTTAAAATCATCGACTCGTTCGATGATATTTTTCGCGACAATTTATCATTCGTAATCGATCACAAATATTATTATCAAATATTCGTCGTTGTTTCGTTTTATAAATAGCGACGATAACGAGTTTATAAATAATTCGTGACGCGATTACCAGCAAATTCATTTTCGGATAATAAAATAAAATAAAATCAAATAAAATAAATTTTTCTTTTTCTATAAAACAATTATTTGATTTTCAATTTTTCTTCGCAATTGTCGCGTTTCCTTGGTTCGTAAACGTCGCGTCAAACGTACGAAAGAAAGACAGTAACGAGAATTGATAAAAATTGAACAAAAATAATTTTCTAAATCGACATTTGATGAAAAAAAAAGTGAGATTTCAGGAGGAAAAATTCGTGTCGCGCGACTCCCGCAAAGATACAGATTTATTTCGGCGATACGTCTGGCCATGCGTTGCTCGTGGTTCGAGGCTTCATGGGGCCCCAGACCTCTCGTGTTGCGGAAGCGAATCGTCAGTCATATCTCGCGGCGTCGTCTCGCGAAATATGTGTGTCACGCGTGCGAGGAGAAGTGCCAAGAGAGGGAGAGAGAGAGAGAGAGAGAGAGAGAGAGAGAGAGAGAGAGAGAGAGAGAGAGAGAAAGAGAAAGATTTGGCGAGAGAGAGAGAGAGAGTGAGAGGGAAAACGAGAGGGGGGGGGGAGAAAAAGAGAAAGAGAGAGAGGGACACGCGCACGCGCACGCGCTAGAGAGAGAAAGAAAGAGGGAGCCACCCGTAAACGTTCGAACGAAATGCTCTGTGTCAGTGACTTACTCACCGGTTTTTCGCGCGAAATTAAGCGAATTTACCTTGGGACAAAGGTAAACCAAGGCTTCGTTGCTATATATATTTATACACGTTCACCGGTCGTTTTGCACGCTCGATTACTTTGTTCGTTTCTTTTTTTTTTTGGATGTGTGTGTACGTGTGTGTGTGTTTTTTTTCGCCAATGCGGAGCAAGTTTTTGCTCGTCTTTGAATATGCTAATGGGGTGGTGTTTGAGACACACGCACACTTGCCCGAGTACAAATTGAACGAGGACGAGCCGACGGGAGAAGCCTTTTGCCGAGTCCCGCCGAGCGAATCGCTCTCGTTAATCACGATTATTTTTTTTTTGTTGCTTTTTTTCGAATTTTGCTATTTTTTCCTCTTTTTTTTTAAATGTCTTTCGACACACACCACGAGAACTGGTCAGCGAGTCTCGTTCGCTAACGATTGACCCGAGATAAACCGGAAATTGGGATTTATTTCGCGAATTATTCGAAGCAGTTGGAATTGCAATTTTGGGGATTGAATAAATTTGGAAAAAAAAAATTGTTGCAGAATTTTTGTCTCGGTTTAATTACGAGATAATTAATCGATGCGATGATTGCCAAGCTGATTTATTAAGTTTTTAATTTATTTAAGAATTGCAAAAACGATTGAAATTAAAAAAATAAAATATTTTTTTTAATTGCCCAATTAATAAATTAAGAATTTTTAATTCGATATTAATTTTTCGTTGTGGGTTACGTTTCCGGCTCGACCGATATTCTAACGTTAATCTGACGTAATCTTCCCTGCACGATATATACGTATACGTGTGTTTTTTTCTCACCAATTTCATTGCATTAAAGGCGTAATGGTTAATCAGTGCCGTTCCATTAAACTCACGCTCGAGTCACTCGAGCGTTACTTTCCCACGAAATGATTAGCCTCGTTGCAACAAAATAGCGAATGATCGATCGAGCCGAAACGGCCAACACTTTGATTCATTCGCGGTCTATGAGGGACATTTCTTTTTGTGTGTCGTGGGAGCAGACAAAAAGAAGCGGGAAAAAAAGTATGACATGGGAGCGGTGACTGTCTCATTTCCTGTGTATCGACACCAAAGAAAAATATCTCGTTTCATCGACGTTAAAAATTTGCGATTTATTATTGTTTATCGATAATCATTTTTGAACAATCGAATTTTAAATATTTAAATATTTTTATTTTATAATAATAATAATATACTCGAAATTTTTTAAAACGTTTGGAAACATTTTTTTTTCAATGGAAAAAATTGATGATTTTTTTTTGTTTAGTTCGATAATTTATATTTTTGTTTAATTATTGTAATGATAAATTTTCTACGATATCGACGATGTTTTAGTATTTATAGTTGGGTCGTTCGAGAGTAGCTCACGTTCGCATACAACCGAGTTCATTCATTCGTTGGGACGAAAACGAGGTAAACACGACGAGTGAGAAGCGAACGAGTCTATCAATGGCGAGATAGCAAGTCCGTACGAATACAAGTGGAACCGGTGGTCGAGAGGCTCGTCGGTATTTGTAACATTACCGATAAACCTGAATGAGAAGCACCGCTGTTACTTCAACGATGATTTATTGGTGTATTGTGTCCCATTGCCCGGTCTGATCTGTTACAGCCGTTTCTACTACCACTTCGACTTGTCCTACTACTCGTACAACGACACACGTCTGGTTGTTCCGAACGTGCATGGTCTATTTCAACTTGTACATTGTCTGGTACATAGGTACATACTTTTTTAAAAATAATTTCAATTGGCAAAGAACGATAATAATTTAAAAATATCAACAAATTGTTTTCTATATTTTTTCTTCTTGTAACAATGTCTTCAAAATCGTTCGAGTTTTAAAATATTCGAACAATGTAATCAGAGACCAAACGACGTCGTCGATTTTGAGAATTAAACAATTTTTGTTTTAAAATCAAATTTGTAATTTTATTCGTATTGAAATTTTTTAAAAATAATTTTTAAATATCAAAAAATTGTTTTCTATATTTTTAGTTCTCGTAATCAGTCTCTTCAAAATCGTTCGAGTTTCAAAACATTAAAAAATATAATCACAGACGGAACGGAGTCATCGATTTCGAGAATTAAGAAATGTTTGTTTTAAAATCAAATTTGTAATTTTATTCGTATTGTAATTAAAAAAAAAATAATTTTAAAATACCAACAAATTGTTTTCTATATTTTTTGTTTTTGTGACAATGCTTCAAAATCGTTCGAGTTTTAAAATATTCGAACAATGTAATCAGAAACCAAACGATGTCGTCGATTTTGAGAATTAAACAATTTTTGTTTTAAAATCAAATTTGCAATTTTATTCGTATTGGAGTTAAAAAAAATAATTTACAAATATCATAAAATTATTTTCTATATTTTTTCTTCTTGTAACAATGTCTTCAAAATCGTTCGAATTTCAAAATGTTCGAAAAATATAATCAGAGACCAAACGACGTGATCAATTTCAAGAATTAAAAAAAGTTCGTTTTAAAATCAAATTTGTAATTTTATTGGTATTAAAATTAAAAAAAAAATTATCGAAAAACCCAATTATTTCAGATATTTATCGAATACAGGAATGAATAATTGTTTTCTTAATGGGACGGTGTGAGCGAGAGTGAAAAAAAAAATTTGCGGGTTGGATAGAAATAGCAGAGGGAGAAGAGAGGATGGAGAGAGGCACGTAGGAAGTCTCGCAGCATGCGAACCGAGCAGCTCTCTCGCTTCTGGGTGTACAGTACAAACCCTCGAGTTCCCCTTGACCTCGTACACCCCACAGGGAAGTCGTGGCAACCCTCTTTAAAACAGCCCTCGGCGGTCCAACGCTTCTCTCTCCCCCCTCCCCCTTTCCTCTCTCCCTACCGGAAGAGGAAAATGAATCGCGCGACTAGAACAAAGTACTTCAAACTAATGACGCGACCCGACGTCGTACCGCCAACAAACGTTGAAATTTCCGTCGTCCCGCCCGAACGAACGTTTTTAAAACAGTCTGTTAAAAAACAAAAAAAAACTAAATTTCTCTCTCTCTATCCCTCGTCTCTCTGAGTTACCTCGAATATTACATCGCGCATTCTTAAAAAAACGGAGACACAAAAAAAAAATTTCGATAAATCAATTCCACGTCGATTCATCGATCGACGATTGACGAATGTATCGATCTCGTATTAATCGATCTTTATCGTCCTACCGTAACGAAACGTCGATCTATCATTCGCCGATTAGTCGATATCAATATTTTGCAATATTTTGTGGCGGATCATCGAGCAAGCTAGAGAGAGAGAGAGAGAAAGAGAGAGAATTGACAAAAAAAAAACATAAAAAAATCGTAGCCGAATTCGAATATTCCGGTCGATCGGTGAAAAGTCAGCAGACGTTCGCGTGAACATCGAGAATGGAATCGAAGAAGAAAAAAAAAGATAAAATATTGAGGTAAAGGCAGGGATGCGACTAGCGAGACAAGAATAAACGAGTTTCGGTTTCTTGGGAGGTTTCTCTGGTTTCACGTCGAGTTCCCGTCATCGGTATCTGAAGTAGGATCGTAGTCTGGTTTCCTCCCCGATCGTGTCAACGAACATATAGCACGTAAATATGACTTTATGTTTCTTCTAAATATATAAAACTGTATATATATATATATGTATGTGTGTGTATGTATGTATAGCTCATAGCTACATATATGTACATATATAATTAATATTATATATATTATATTATATTATATTATAATATAATATAATATATATAATATTAATTATAATATCACATAATATAATATAATATAATATAATATAATATAATATAATATAATATAATATAATATATATAATATTAATTATAATATAATATAATATAATATATATAATATTAATTATAATATAATATAATATAATATAATATAATATAATATAATATAATATAATATAATATAATATAATATAATATAATATAATATAATATAATATAATATAATATAATATAATATAATATATTATATTATATTATATTATATTATATTATATATTATATATATAATTATTATTATTATATAGTATTATATTATAGTATAATAATAATTATATATTATATAATATATTAATATATATAATATATATATATGTATATATTGTTCACACATGTATGTGTGTGGACAATTTTGACGGACTCTCGAGCCTGACATGAATATGATAATCGGCGAGATAAGAGAATGGAAACTTAATTCCGCGCAGATATTATGATTATGATAGGACGAAAAAAAATAAATAGACACGAGCAAAGACCTTTACATTTTGTCGCGATTATACGATTTTTGGAATCTTAATTCGATTCGGAGAAATGCTAATTGATGGGAAAGGATTTCCCACCGATCGAAGATCCGAGAGATTGAATATATTAAACGAGAAAAAAAAGAAACGGTAGGAGCCAATTAAAAATTTAACTCGGCTATATTATCGCGAAATGCAAAGGAATTAACTGTACACCTCGGGTCGCGAGCGAACGACCCAAATCGTCTTGTCTCAATCGGCTTTTTTTTTCATCTATTTCTATCTTTTCTCGAATTTTGATGATTTTACGCAAAATAATTTCGCGATTCGTACACCTTAAATATAGAAGTAACTACGTCCATTAATTAATGAATCGATCTATTAATTAATGCGTAATTAAGCTAGTAACGTCCTCGACGAATGTTAACAAATAATTAAATAAATAAATAAGTCGACAAATAAAACAATTAATGAACCAATAAATCAATAAACAAATTAATGAACGAATAAATCGAATCAATACAAAAATAAATGAAACACGAATAAATAAATAAACCAATAAATTCATAAACAAATTAATAAACCAACAAATCCAACGAATACAAAAATAAATTAAACACGACCAAGTAATATAAATAAATGAATAAATAAACGAACAAATAAATAAATAAACAAACAAATAAATAAATAAACAAACAAATAAATAAATAAACGTGGTACTTACGAAGAATAGTTTTTCCAAAACAGCCGGACGTACTCACGACGGTAAAGCTCGTTACGGAAAGTACGACGAGGGAAAGAATCCACGTCCATTTTCTGTTTTTCGCGTCGAACTCCATGATCTCCTTTACTTCTCCCTTGGTTTATTTATTTTTTACTTTTTTCGGATTCTTTTTTCGCAATCGCTTTGACAAAAAAAAACTCGAACACTGAGACTTAACGATGGATAAATGATTTTTGTTTATGCGAAAAACAAAAATTTTTGAACGAAATTAATTTAAAAAAAGAATGTACTCGTATTTAATTCCTTCGAAAGTTCGTTACTTCGGATAATTCGATGTATACGGGAGTATTTTTTATTTGTCTCGTCGGAACGGAAAGAACGAGGAGTCGAACCTGAAACGACGAGCTCGATGCGAACTAATAGTCGGTATCGCCGGACTCTCATGGTTTTATATATTCCCGGGGCTATGTCACACGCACACCATCATCGAGTCAATCAAGCGCGGAGTGAGTGTTTCAAAAGAGCCCGCGCAGAATTCTACATAGCCCCTCCCCGTGGTTAGTCACTCGATGTCAAGGCGAGATGATTTTTCCATCAAGCGAGCATCGATATCCTTTCTTCCAATATATTTTGGTATTAACTCTTCCTCGTTTTTCCATAGATTATTTAATATCGATTAATCCCTGAATTATTTCGGTTTAGTTACAACTATAAAATTAATATTTTTATCAATAATAATAATTAATAATAATAATAAAAATATTTATGAAACCGATGATAACAATATCTAAAGCTCTTTATTATTTCTCTAAAATAATATTATTTTATCGATTATTTAATATCGATTATCAGAAAACTTATTTCGGTTTAGTAAAAACAATAAAACTAATATTGATATCAATAATAATAATAATAATAATAATAGTAAAAATATTTACGATAACGATGATAATAATGTCTAAAACTTTTTATTATTTCTCTAAAATAATATTATTTTATTGATTATTTAATATCGATTAGTAGAAAAATTATTTTAATTTGGTAACAACAATAAAACTAATATTGATATCAATAATAATAATTAATAATGATAATATAAATATTTACGATAACGATGATAATAATGCCTAAAACTTTTTATTATTTCTCTAAAACAATATTTTTTTTATCGATTATTCAATATCGATTACTAGAGAAATTATTTCGGTTTAGTTGCAATAATAAAATTAATATTTTTATGAATAATAATTAGTAATAATAATAATAAACATATTTATGATAACGATGATAACAATACCTAAACTTTTTTATTATTTCTCAAAAATAATATTATTTTATCGATTATTCAATATCGATTACCAGAAAAATTATTTCGGTTTAGTAACAACAATAAAACTAACAATGATATGAATAATAATATTTAATAATAATAATAATAATAATAGAATCAATGGCAATAACCCCAACAAAAACAACAACAATAATAATAACAACATTTTACGATAACCACGATAATAAAGTTCAAAAATTTTTATTATTTCTTTAAAAGGGTGCAAAGTTCGAGCCGGACGTCTCGAGTGATTCTCCAGTTGTACAGGTTCGAATTTCATTCACAATAATAAAAAGAAAAAAAACGATTCATTCCTGCGAGAGTTCAATGGCACAAAGAGCGGAAAAAAGAAGCAGCAATGCGAAAAGATGTCTCGAGAACGATGTATTCGGGAAGTTCGTGGTACCGTGAGTGGATACGGTCACGCTTGGTCAGACGCAAATCGACGCGACGCACCAGCGACCCTCGGCCTCGACGAAGGGCCATTCCGCTCGTCTCGCTATTGACATATTGCACGATATTGCGTATACCTATGCCCATATTTTTCTTTTTTATTCTATTTATTTATTTATTTATTTATTCCATGCTCTCGATATACACCCTCGTAGTTATTCGCTCACAATTTCTCGTTCGTACTTTTCTCATCGAGCGTTCGCGTACACGCGGGGCACTGGGGCTCCTGGCTTCACGCACAGATTCGCACCCTCTGGGCGAACTCCCGTCCATCGAACTTTGCTTCAACATTCGTGACGGGTACGACATTTATTGCGATCAATCGCAACGGTAAAAATAACATTTTTTTTCACGTCGTGACACGATCGTGGAACAGGTAAAGTTTACTGACAATGTTTCATTGCTGAAATGAATAAAATTTGTTATAAATATAAATTTATATTTTACAATGTTTAATTGTCATTGGCGATTTGTTTAATTCGATAAATTAAATTATTCAATTAAATTTTTTGGCAGGTATTTGTTTCTTCATTTTTTACATTCTTCTTTGTTTTAACATATTTACTTATGTTCGACCAGTCGAAATCGCGAGACTGGTTTCCTTTGTCAGATCGATAAAAAATACTTTTGATATTGAAGACATTGGAAAAATATAATAAATCAACGATCTGAGACAAAGAAATTCGATTCTTTCGGATTTTGATAAATCATACGTGAATAATTGTTTTTTGCTTCTTAATAATGAGGTTTATTGTTAATTCGTTGGATAAAAACGAGTTTCTGGGAAGGAACGATTTTTGATAAAAGAGTTATTGTGATTTTGTATCCGTTGAGAAGAATTGGGGGGAAGCTACGTCGTGCGAAAGACTGGACTTGGAGAGGACGAGTTTCTCTGCGACATAAACTTTTCTCTCGATATACAACCTGGCCTGGTGGTTGCTAATAGCAAGCTGTCGTTAGTTTTCTCAATTAGAGGTGGCAAACTGTTTCTCTCCTGCACGCACCTTTCGCCACAAAGACGTGGCGAGACTACGAAACTTCGCGATAGTGGAATACGACTCTCTAGGTAAGAAATTTGTTTGGTGACTTGGGGAGAGGAAAAGGAGGAAGGGGAGGCTGGGGTCTGGTTGGATGAAAATCGACTAAACAATCTCAAAAGTCTCTTATCGCTCGAGATTAGATTTAGCACGTTAGTAATTCTTTTTTTTAGTACTTGACAATGATTTGAGATAAGCAGTGGTATTTTTGGTTATTTGTTATTATTATTTTTTTAATATGAAAAGAAAAATTTGAAATAAAGTAAAATTGTCAAAATTGACCTACTTTTGTTCTCATTTTGCACATTCGCAGTGGTTTAAGGAGGAGAATTGACTACGAGGATAAGAAATCATTTTTCGTTGGAGAAAGAGAGAGGTGAGATAAGCAGTATTATTTTTAGTGATTTATTATTATTATTTTTTATATAAATACAAAAATTGTAAACAAAGGAAAATTGTCTAAATTCACTCACTTTTGTTTTCATTTTTCCCATTCGCAGTTTTTTAACGAGGAGAATTCAGTCCGAAGATAAGAAATCACTTTTCGGTAGAGAAAGAGAGTAATGGGATAAGCGGTATTAATTTTGATTATTGATTATTATTATTTTTTTATAAAAATACAAAAATTGTAAACAAAGTAAAATTGTCAAAATTCACTCAGTTTTGTTTTCATTTTTCCCATTCGCAGTTTTTTAACGGGGAGAATTCACTACGAGGATAAAAAATCAATTTTCGTTGGAGAAAGAGAGAGGTGAGATAAGCAGTATTATTTTTAGTGATTTATTATTATTATTTTTTTATATAAATACGAAAATTGTAAACAAAGTTAAATTGTCAAAATTCACCTACTTTTGTTCTCATTTTGCATATTCGCAGTTTTTTAACGTGGAGAATTCAGTCCGAGGATAAGAAATTAATTTTCGTTACAGATCGACGCACGACCGATTTGTAAAACGACGATGCGGTTTCAAATTTAATATTGTCGAAGATGAAATTTTCATATCGCGTGATACGACTCGTATCGATGATACAGTCGCGATCTCGAATAATTATGCGAGACCGAGGTCAATGCTACTATCGGATTGATTTATGGGAATTAAAAAAAATAAAAAAATAAATAAAATTAAAAAAAAACGAAGAGAGAGAAAAATAATGATCAAATAAAAAAAAACAGGGGGATGCATTATAAAACATGCCGGTGGCGAAAGAAGAGAAATTACTTTATCATTGATTAATGAGACGTTTCGAGCGAGAAGATTTTTGTCCGTTCGAATAAATGAAAAAAAAAACAAAAAAAAAAGATCGCGTAGGTTTCACGAGAAAGTTCGACGCCACGGAGGAATAAATTGATTGTGTCAGCCATGACATTATGAACAATTAAAAATTCGCCGTTCATTTGATACGAAACGAATGCGTTTCGATGACGCGAACAAAATTACAAAAAAAAACAACATAACAAAAAACAAATTCATACCTTGAGCTTCGATCGCACGAAATACGTTCGATAACTGGGCCACCGGATCTCGATAAAATAACGTCGTTAATTCGTCGAATTCGATGAAATTGAAAACAAAAAATACGAAAACTTGTCGTTTTAACGTTCGAGGTCGCGAGAGTAAAACAAATTTTTTATCAAAATGATAAAATGTATCGATAGAAAAAAAGAGAAGAATAAAAAAAATGAATCAAAATGTAAAGAAAAATTATTTAATTAAATAAAAATTAATTAATAATAAATGAGCTTTGTTGATAAAATAAACATAAAGGCAAAGAGTAACGAAGGGTTTGGGTTGAAAATTGAAAAACAAAAATACAAAAACTTATCGTTTTAATATTCGAGATTGCGAAAGTAAAAGAAGAAAAACAAAAAAATGAAAGCAAAGAGAAAAAAAATAAAAATTAATTTTTAATGAACGAATTTTGTTAAAAAAAATTTGTTAAAATAAACATAAATGCAAAGATTAACGGGTATTTGGGTTTGTGTTGGATTTGGGTTTGCGTTGAAAATTGAAAAAAAAAAAACAAAAACTTATCGTTTTAACGTTCGAGGTCGCGAGAGTAAAACAAATTTGTTTACCAAAATGATAAAATGTAACGATAGAAAAAAAGAGAAGAATAAAAAAAATTAATCAAAATGAAAAGAAAAATTATTTAACTAAATAAAAATTAATTAACAATAAATGATCTTTGTTGATAAAATAAACATAAAGGCAAAGAATAACGGAGATTTTGGGTTGAACTAAAAGAAGAAAAACAAAAAAATGAAAGCAAAAAGAAAAGAAATAAAAATTAATTTTTAAAAAACGAATTTTGTTCAAAAAATAAACATAAAGGCTGCAAGTAACGGGGGGTTTCCGAGAAAACGGCAGCCAAAAGCAGACTGCTCCGTAATAAATTGGACTTAATTATTTGCGAGAGCGAGTAATCGCACGTGGCCTCGGCGTGCGAACAACGACGACGGTGGCGCAGTGAAGGTGCGCGAAAACAAAAAAAAAACAACGAAGAAGAAGAAGAAGAAGAAGAATCGGACCTCGCGACGCCTCGGGGCGAATCTCGAAAATTTAATGTTCGAAACGCTCGCTTCTCGCTCGTCGTCTGAATCATCGCACGACGCAGCTGTGCAGCGTCGCTGTCGCTTTTTAGCTTTTCGGTCGAGTTTTATAGACGAGTCATTTCGTGAAATATCCAGTTTTGTTTTTATTTTTGCTTTTTGTTTTTTTGTTGTTTAATATATTTTTTAAAATTTCTGTTATTATTTAACGACAATTTCTATTGCACACGTGTCTCGTTCAATCTCCCGTTCGATTAACGACGACTGTACGACGTTTTTTTCCTTTTTTTTTTGCATTTTTTGTCACTCGCCTGTTTTAAAATGGTTTAAGAAATTCCCAAAAAAAAAAAACGGAAAAAACAGTTTTAAACGTTCTAAAATTAGGCTCGGGAGCAAAAAACAAATTCGAGAAAGACACCGGGATCGAAATTTAGCGGGGGAATGATAATTCCCGTCGGGAGATCGTTTCTTTTTTTACCCAAAACTTTTCGTTCCTCAAGGTTTTCGCGCTGTACGAAATTTGTTTTTTTTTCGCGTATCGGCGTTGATCGAACACCATAAACGAATAAAAATTCCAACTCGCGACGTGACGTCGACGTCAAACTACGATATAAAATTAAGAAATACAAAGAAACCGTCTTGTTTTATCGCGCGGTTAAAGATTTTATTGATTTTTTTTTATTTTTACGTCGGTATATTTGATATTTGATGTTTCTTTTCTTTTCGTACGACGATAAAAAAACGTTACGGAACGACGGATTTACGGTAGGGATTGGGACAAATTCTAATTGAGGCAAATGTAAATATTTTTACTTTTTATGATTAAAAAAAAATTCAGAAAAAATCGAATTTAATTAATTTATAAATTAATTAATCGTGATTTATCGCATTGTCGTTTATTCCCTTTCGATCTTTTTTTTTTCGCGACGAGAAACGAAATTGTAAATAAATCGGTTAGCGATCGTTAGTGGCGATTTTATTTTGAAAATAATTCGTTGATTATCGTCGACGATTATGAAGGAACGAGACGGGTTCGAAAAGTTGTCTGGAGCGGGATGGGACACGAACGTAGACGAGCCGAGGCGAAGCGAGTCCTCGCCGCGCCGAGTGTAGGTATAGAAATTTCGGGCGATAAACTTTTGATGGGAAACCGTCGAAAGTTTTCCCCGTGAGTGTTAAACCTCCGTTTGGAAGCTTCTCCCGGTTGCCTTTTCCTTTCCCCTTCTCGTTCTTGCCACTTCATTTCCGCGAGCTTCCGGCTTTCGGAAAAGTTTTCATCCGCGCGCACGGCTTGATACACGTATAGAAATGCGATTTTACGTATAACGCGCGGGCGATACTCGTGACGAATTAGGCGTCGATCCGCAGTTCCGCGCCACCGTCAAATCCTCGCACGTTCCCCGGCTTTAACGATCCCCCTGAAGCGTGACGGGGCTCGAGCTTGCGAGACCTTCCGTACAAGATCGCAAATATTATTGTTCCGCATTCTGCGTATAAAGTTCAATCGTGTTTCGAAATATTTTATCTCGATGTTTTTTTTTTGGTTTTTGTTTTTTTTTGGAAAAATATAAATAAATATTTTTACGTTCGTGACATTTATTTTTGGAGGGGTTTATAACGGGTTAACGCGCGATATTTAGACAATTGAGAAAAATCACGATTGAATTCGCGATGTTTTAATTTTTTTGGTTTGTTTTCTTTTTTGTTTTTGTCGTAGCTGGAGCTTGCGAGACCTTCCGTACAATATCGCAAATATTATTGTTCCGCATTCTGCGTATAAAGTTCAATCGTGTTTCGAAATATTTTATCTCGATGTTTTTTTTTTGGTTTTTGTTTTTTTGGAAAAATATAAATAAATATTTTTACGTTCGTGACATTTATTTTTGAAAGGATTTGTAACGGGGGAACGCCCGATATTTAGAGAATTTAGAAAAATTACATTTAACATCGCAATGTTTTCATTTTTTGTTTTTTGTTTTTGTTTTCTTTTTTGTTTTTGTCGTAGCTGGAGCTTGTGAGGGCTCTCGAACAATATCGCCACCAATATTTTGGTTTCAGATTCTGCGTATAAAATTCGATCGTGTTTCGAAATATTTTATCTCGATGTTTTTTTTGGTTTTTATTTTTTTTTGGAAAAATATAAATCAATTTTTTTATGTTCGTGACATTTATTTTTGGAGGGGTTTGTGGCGGGGGAACGCGCGATATTTAGAGAATTGAGAAAAATTACATTTAACATCGCAATGTTTTCATTTTTTGTTTTTTGTTTTTTTTTTCTTTTTTGTTTTTGTCGTAGCTGGAGCTTGTGAGGACTCTCGAACAATATCACCAATATCCTGGTTTCAGATTCTGCGTATAAAGTTCTCGATCCCGTTTAGAAATTTTAATCTCGATCTTCCTTCGTTTCTTTTGAAAAATAAAAATAAAAATTGTCAAAATCGTGGCAATGATTTTTCAAAAAAAATTGTATCACGTTAGCATGCGATATTGATAAAATCGATAAAAATTAACGTTTGAAGAATTAACGAGACGTTAAACTTCAGTTTTTCCATTCGCTATGTTTTCATTCTTTTGTTATTCGTTTTTTTTGAACTATCAAAAATCGAGATTACGATCATTCCTGGCATTTCGGATAGGTATTCGTCGTGGAAAATTGGGCCCGGAGGGGAACGGGAGCGCGGAATATTATATTTATACCCGAGGAGGATCGATAATTAACAGCGTAGCCCACAAGTTGGACGTTATCCATTTTGCATTATTCTATTTTTAGTTTCGAGGCCGAACCAACTCGTTTTCCGCCCGAGAATTATTCGTACTGTCCCATCTCTCGCTCTCGTCCGATTCCGACATTCGGTTATCACGGTCTTCCCTTCGCTCTCTATTTTTACCACTCGTAACGAATAAACAAAAAGTATGAAAATAAATCGAGGCGATAGCAAAAATAATAAAAATAAAACAATAAAATACGAAAACAATCGAGTCGTGGATTATGGCGAAAATAGTCGTTCGCTCCATGGAATTATGACGAATGTGCGTTTATCGAAGCGAATTTGAAATTTAATTTAGCGTAACCAACGGAAACGAGTGTTTACGAGGACGCTCGGCTATCAAAATATATTTCAATCTAAATGTGTTTAGTCGAATAAATAAAATTATTGACGTATATCGTTACTGGAAACGATGAAATTTCATTGGGACTACGTTTACGATTATTACTCATCGATTTTTATGCGAATAAAGTTCTTATCATTGTTGAGGTCGTTTCGTTACGACGATCCAATTTTCATTATCGTATAAAAGTTTTCATCGCGTTAGTCCCGTATTCGTAAAATGCTACGAGTTTCCACGAGACGTTCCACTTTTATCGGTAGAACTCGCGGAAATTACGTTTTCTTCTTTTCTCGACAGCGACGCATCAGTTTTTTAATTTGTAATTAAAACAAAATTTGGAAAGAATTGTAAAATTTCATTCTCGATAATTTAATTAATTTATGTAACGTATCGTGATTAAATAATTATTTCATTAATCAAACGAGCGAATGATCATGATAAGGTAATTAATTAATAAGATTAAATTATATTTCTCTTTTTACTGTAATATATTATTTATCGAATTGTATAAATAAAATTGGGAAGAAAGTTTTTGTTATTAATTTATGTATTTTTTGTTCGATTTTGATAGCGGCGCATCACTTTTTTACTTTGTAGTTAAAACAAAATTTGGAAAGGATCGTAAAATGTTATTCTAGATTAATTAATTAATTTATGTAACGTATCGTGATTAAATAATTATTTCGTTAATAAAATGATCGGATAATCGTGATAACGTAATTAATTAATAAGGTTAAATTATATTTCATTTTTTACTTTAATTTATTATTTATCAAATTGTATAAATAAAATTGGGAAGAAAGTTTTTGTTATTAATTTATGTATTTTTTGTTCGATTTTGACAGCGACGCATCACTTTTCTACTTTGTAATTAAAACATAATTTGGAAAGAATCGTAAAATTTTATTCTAGATTAATTAATTTATTTATGTAACGTAGCATGATTAAATAATTATTTCATTAATCTAATGAGCGGATGATCGTGGTAACGTAATTAATTAATAAGGTCAAATGAGATTTCACTTTTTGCTTCAATTTATTATTTATCAAATTGCATAAATAAAATTTGCAAGAAAATTTTTGTTATTAATTTATGTAATTTTGTTTTCAAGCTTGTTAGACAGATTTTTGGGAAAACTTTCATTTGATATTTTTCCAAGGTGAAAATTTCATTATAAACAGACAAAAAATGTAGATCGTGGTGAATTTTGGATAAAATCGTACATGCACTTTACGCTCGAAGTGCACACTAGGGAGATCAGTGAACAGATGGATTAAATTCGCCTCGGCAGTTCGTCGTTCTTTGCCTCATCGTACATAACGGTGAGAGTGAGTCGCGGGCGAAGGAGAGCTACGGAACCGGGGGAATCTCTTGCGCATGCCGGAAATAGCGTTCGATCGATCCAGCTTCCGTCTAGCTGCCCTCGTGCTTGCATCTAGTCCTTTCGTAGCTTCTGATGCTTTTGGCGCTAGATATCGTGCCTGGCTCAACCTACGACTACCAACAGTAATATTTACATACTTTTTAAGGAAATTAAAAGCGAAATTAATCGATTAATCGATCAATAAATAATACAATTAATAACAATTATTAATTAATTATTATAATTTTAAATAAATTCCCAAGTTTTTTCATAAATCTTCAGACTTTCGAAAAAAAAGTTAAAGAAAACAAATTTATATTATAATTTTATAAATTATAGAATTTTTTTACTTTGATTAAATGTCGTAATTAATGATCAATAAAAAATGATTGATTAATCGATTGGGTAATATTGTTACTAATTTCCTGGATTTTTGAATTTCCAGGGTAACGGAGGTATGGGGAATGTCTGCGGTCGATGTATCAAAGCTTGAGTGAGAAGGGTGATCTACTCTCGAGCCCAGTGCAACCCAGAGAGAGAGAGGGATAGAGAGAGTGGGAAGGGAGATAGTAGATCTGGACGTTGGTGGTCAGACCTGCGTCTGATACAACGTACGCTGACCGCTTTCCACTAGTTACTCAGCGAAGTCTCTAGTCTTTCTGACCACAATTTTTACCACGGTCATTGAAATTCGCCCACGAATCTTCAGAAATCCATCGACTCACTCGATAATGATTAAAACCGGCTTTTTCAAACCGAACCGACTGTTTGAAAAATTATGTATAAACGTATATAAATTATATTAATTATATTAATTATATGCAATAATTATTATTAAATTATATATAAATTATAAAAAAAGTATAAAAATTATATGTAATAATAATTATTAAATTATTATTAAATTATATATAATAATAAATTTATAAAAATTATATAAATATAGAAATAATATAAAATATTAAAATAATGTAAAATTAATTAATATAATATAAATTATATACAATAAACAAATAAATAAATGTAATAATTAAAAAAACAATTCTTTAGATCGATAATATGATAAAAAAATCAATCTTCACTATTACTCTCAGACTCGATCGTCAAAAAAAGCTACTGAATAATAAACGAGAAACGAATTTCGTTCGAACGAACGTATATAAATTATATAAATTATATTAATTATATGCAATAATTATTATTAAATTATTCTCAAATTATATATAAATTATTAAAAATGTATAAAAATTATATGTAATAATAATTATTAAATTATTATTAAATTATATATAATAATAAATTTATAAAAATTATATAAATATAAAAATAATATAAAATATTAAAATAATGCAAAATTAATTAATATAATATAAATTATATACAATAAACAAATAAATAAATGTAATAATTAAAAAAACAATTCTTTAGATCGATAATATGATAAAAAAATCAATCTTCACTATTACTCTCAGACTCGATCGTCAAAAAAAGCTACTGAATAATAAACGAGAAACGAATTTCGTTCGAACGAACGTATATAAATTATATAAATTATATTAATTATATGCAATAATTATTATTAAATTATTCTCAAATTATATATAAATTATAAAAAATGTATAAAAATTATATGTAATAATAATTATTAAATTATTATTAAATTATATATAATAATAAATTTATAAAAATTATATAAATATAAAAATAATATAAAATATTAAAATAATGCAAAATTAATTAATATAATATAAATTATATACAATAAACAAATAAACAAATGTAATAATTAAAAAAACAATTCTTTAGATCGTTAATATGATAAAAAAAATCAATCTTCACTATCACTCTCAGACTCGATCGTCAAAAAAAAGCTATTGAATAATAAACGAGAAACGAATTTCTCGATTCCACGATATTCTTCCACGCCTAATTGAATTAGAAAAATTTCCTTATCTTTTTAAATCGATCAACGTTCTTCGATTTCCCGTTATCTCGCGCGATCTTCACCTTCCCGCGAATATAAAAAATATCTACTCAATCGTGAAAAGAAATATGTCGACGTGTGTAATAATCCAATCTCTTATAATAATTCGAAGATTGACGATATTTAATATCGAACGTGGAGACACGTCGAATAAACGCGACCTTCTCAGAAAACGCGTCGCTTTGATCGAGTCGTATCTCGCTCTATCACAATCATAAGGAAACGTCAACAAAGGTCATGAACGATGATTTTTAAGAGCTAAATTTATTTCTTACAACATCGGTCACGCCTTGCATCGTTTTTTATTTTCTTATCTCGCCCAATATTTTTTCTCCCCCCCGCCCCCTTTTTTCTTCTTTTTTTCATGTCATTTTTTTCGTCTCGCAGGCCTTTCCACAAGGATCTTGTATCGTATTGTTTTTTTCTTCCATCGAGGATTTACTTCGGAGGTTCTGGAGTGGATTGCGAAAGGCCATCGAGATCGATTCCGGATTTCGACGTAAGATGCAACTCCGCGACAGGAGTCTTATCTCACTCCGATATTTTACGACACCGTTACGCCTCTCGTCTTCTTATTCGTGACACTCGCAAGTGTCGAGGAACATTAACAACGATTCCGGATTTTTGGGCGATATCTCGCTCGATGTGAAATTAGTCATCGGCGAGTTTAACACACCTCGTACGATCGAACGCGATTTTTCAATAAAACACGATCGAGAATGACGAAATATCGAAGACATAAATAAAATTATGATAAGATCGGGTTGCTCGATGGTCCAAGGAATTATTCTCGAACGAACGAAGATTCAATCTGACGAAATAAAATCATTGTACGATGGAAAATAGTTTGTAAATAAATAAAATTTATATCTAAATCCGAGAAATCGAAGTCGTCTAACAAGGAACGTCACTTAGGTGTCTTCCTCCGATTTTGTTTAAACTTTGGTATGTGGTAGAGCATCGAAAACTAAACGATACGTATTTTTTTTGATCGGCGGAAAAACGGTTTTAGGGGGTGAAACACACCCTCAAAAATGTTTTTTTTTTCATTTTTCGGGGATAACTTTTTAACGGTGCGAGATATTAAAAAAATTCAAATTGCAATAACCTTTATTTTTTCACGTACTATACAATGGAGATGAGAACCGTACAAATAACAATAAATTTCATATTGTTTATTTTTTATTATAGTAAAATTCGAATTTTTTCATACGTATCTCCGAGAATTTTTTGTCAATCGAGATGCCAATTTGCATACACGTGGAGGATGGAAAACTAGCGAATACATATTTTTCATTTTTCCGATATCTCGCAACCAAGGGGTTGTAACTACCCTCCGACTTTTGAGGCAAGAGCATCGTATAGTCAGCTAGCATTATGGAATTTCGGGCTAAATTCACGTCATTATTGACGTTCGTGTGCATGTTTATAAATCATCCCCCCCACAACAAACAAAAAATTAAGGGGCGAACCACCCTTGTATTTATTTTTCCCCCACCCTCTATGAGAACAAGGTGGATATAATTGAAGGAAACGTGTTCTATTTTGATGGAAATACAAAAATCTAGTTGGAGTGTTTTAGCATTTTTTCCAAATAGCAATCTTAAGGGGGTAAACTACCCTCTACCCGAACTTTCTTACCGCCGTCGTCTTTTCCCATTTAACACGTCTTTGCTGATTCCAAAAATTTCTAACAACTCCGAATCGACGGTTCCTCATGTTGCGAATTCAATATGAGACCCTGATTGTGAGAGGGTAAACGAACCCCTCTCTATTTTCCTTTTCATTGGCGATACGTGAAAAAATTTGAATGAAGTTGTTGCAATTTGAATTTTTTAAATATCTCGTACCGTTAAAAAGTTATCCCCGAAAAAATGAAAAAAACCCCCATTTTCGAGGGTGTATTTCACCCCCTAAAACCGTTTTTCCGTCGTTAAAAAAAACACGTGTCGCTTAGTTTTCGATACTCTACCACATACCAAAGTTTCACCAAAATCGGAGGGGTACTCCTAAGTGATGTTCCTTGTAAGTAGAAAAGGTCGATGATTGGTCAGACGTAGTTAAGCCAAGGTAAATTAATTGGAAATTTTTCAGGATGGGAGGAAATACTTGGTTCATTTTCTCTCGTGTAATTCGTTTATCTTTATTTAACTACATTAATTTTCTGTTACATAGCTCCAGTTTTATTTATATATATATATACCATATATTAACATATATATATATATATGTATATATATGCATATATATATTTATATAGAATAATTACATACAACGTTAACATTCATAATATTTATATATAACCTAACAACATTAAACGTAATATCCGTTGCATCTCTCGTCGGTTTGGTTGAAGGCGAACGGAAAATAAACAAATTAAACAAAATAAAAATTAAAATCGAAATAATAAAAAAAAAATATATCCAACGAAAATTCGTAATTATCGATAAAAAGCAATATTCGAGCGAGAAATGACACGTGAGACCGTTCAGTGGAACAATAAGCACGACGGGGCGTGCTCAACTGACACACATATGCCTTATACATATCGCTCGAGGACCGACAATATATACATCTAATCGCACAATCTCGTTATTAATGGACTTATTATTTTTTTTTTTCATTTGTTTCGTTTTTGTTTGTTTGCTTGTTTGTTTGTCTGTGTGCTTGTTTGTGTTAATAATAATTATATCTTTCGATTAAAATTCGAACGATAATCTGATTATTGTCAATCCTCTATCGTCACCTCTCTCACAAATCACTCACAAATAAATTGTTCAAGCGTTGCCCTCGTCCCGTTGAAAAAGACGTTCGTGAGGTTGAAAGTTTTTTGTTTACATATTTGAGTTTATTTATTTTTTTGTTCGTTTCTTTCTTTCTTCTCTTTGTTTTGTTTTTATTGATAACCCTCGAAGTGTCGTTGCGTGCTGTCGATTATTTCAGGGGGAAGGGGGTGGGGGGTGAAAAATAGGTGGATCAAGGACGATAGAGTGTGATATTTTTTTGTTTTTTTTTTGTAATGTTTTTTTTTGTGTCGTGTTACGATGCAGGGAGAATTTTTGTTTGGAAAAAATCGTTATTTGGTGGCCACGAAATTCGCGAGTGTCGTTATCGTTAATTGACTAAGTATATTGTACGTGGCGTGAGTGACGCGAGGAAGAATTATGGTCCCGAACGTTTTGTCACGTCGTGTTACCGACGATAACATTTACACGAGTTATGCACAAATTTATTTGTAAAACGAATGAAAATAATTTTCTAACGATCGTATCAACGAACGAACGATCGATCATATTTTATCGCAAGATTAATCGCGAACGATTCGGAATTTAATTTTTCGCAAACGTTGAAAGTAAAAACCTTTTTCATCGTCGACGTTATTTCATTTTTTGTGAGTTTCCTTGTTTTTTTATTTACAATTTTAATGAAAATAAAAAAATGAAAAAAAAATGTTTTTTACCAAACTACGAATATTTTGCACGTGGCACGAGCGATCGTAAAGAAAAACGCTGACCCACATTTCAGAAACTCGTACGTGGATCAGCCTGCGAGATGTCGGACGAATTGACGAAAAAGGACGGATGGTAGGTGAAAAGAAAAAAAATGAGAGAACAAAAAAGAACAGAAGGAGTCGAACCACGTCAAGCTCGAGTTCGGTTGCAAAAATACGTGGTATAAATTATCCAATTGGAATAATCTATTTTCTACGAAACGACGGATTGTCCAATCGATAGGGCGGTGGTTGTCATTCGCGAAACTCTCTTTCTCTCTGTGACTCGTGCGAGCCTCGCAAAAGGACTACGAACAAATTTATGCGACGTCTCATTTTCATACATCGCGTTTTCTTACTTCTTCTTGTTGTTCATGAACCTTAAGGGTCTCTCCCGACGAATTAAAATTTAACATTGTCACGAAAAATATCATAAAATTATTCGATTATTAAACAAAATAACGAAATTGGAAAAAATAGATGTTTTTTTTTTTGTAAATTAATTTATTCCCGACAAACAATTTATCGAAATTTTCTATTTCTCGTCACGATTCGTTCAAGAATCAAGGATAATAATTTGCATTTTTCTTTTTGCGAGTTAATAAAAAAAACGAAAAGAAAAAAAGAAAAACAGAAGAAAATATTCGTTTTATTTTATTTACAGTAACGATGGGATCACGAGTGTGCGTTTTATTTTTGTTAAATCCCCCGGGGCTATGGTATGACGACTCGTTAAATTGTTCGAAAATTGAATGATCGTGGCCGGTGAATTGGATCGAGGGGATGGTGTATGTGTTGGGTCAGACTGACAGAGACCGAGGCTTTCTGATAGCTTTATATTAACGAAGAAGACGAAGATGATGGAATGATGATGGGAAATGCAATATAGTTGATTTATATATGCATATACATATATATATATATATATATACATCCACATATATATATACATATGTATATACTTATACACATATATAAATATATACACGTATATATTTATAGCACGTGAGGATGCAAGCTCGACAGGAATACACGCCCAGAACCTTATCGTCGAATTTTTCTTTTTACACTACAATTACGCAGTATAACACACACGTACATTAATAACGGTGTATAATTTATGCGCTACAAGATAGTCGTACAGTTTTTTTTTTTCATTTTTATTATAGTCGTAGGTCATAGTATTAGGTACTTATTTACAGCTTATTTCATCACTCTCGTCTCGTTTCATTCATCGTCTCAAATATATATATATATACATATATATATATATTAATATAACAATATTATAATATAATATATTAAAATATGATATGATTATATTATAATATTATAATATTATAATATTATAATATAATAATATTATATATTATATATATTATAATATATATTAATATAATATTATAATATGATATAATTATATTATATTATATTACATTAAATATATAACATAATATAATATATAATTATAATATTATAATATAATAATATTATATATCATATATATTATATATTATAATATAATAATATTATATATCGAATATATTATATATTATAATATAATAATATTATATATTATATATATTATAATATATATTAATATAATATTATAATATGATATAATTATATTGTATTGTATTATATTAAATATATAACATAATATAATATATAATTATAATATTATAATATAATAATATTATATGTTATGTATATATATATATATTGTTTGTTAATCGTTCGTTCTCATTCTAACCAATCTTTATCGTTCGCCATTTTTCGCTTTTCGTTTTTTGTCTCTCTCTCTCTGTCTCTCTCTCGCTCTTTCATCTAATTGCGTCGTTACATTAAAGATTAAACATCTACGAGCTACATTGACTTCGTACAGAAGGAGTCGTGAGGAACACTAGACACTGCAGCACTCCCATTATACATCGGTCCACGCATCTTCGTTTTGTAGAATTCTCTTGTTTTTTTTTTTATTCAAAATTCTTTTTTGCAATTTTTTTTGTTCGTTTTGTTTTTCATTTGAATGTATTTTTTTTATTAATACGTAAATGCTTTCCTCGCTCTTCTAGTCCTCCGCAGTCTAAAATTCTAATCGTTTAAAATTTGAGAGCGTTTGAATCTAACGAATTTCTTTATTTGTGTCGCTGCCTTTTTTTTGCCTTTTGTTTCTTTTTTTTTTCTTGTTTTCATTAAAAATTAATTATTCCGTTAAAATTTCGAAATTAATTTTACGTAGAATTAGTTGTTGTGTTGTTTTTTTTTTTTTTTTTTTACGAAATTTAGTACCCTTTAACCATAATCTCTACGTCTTTTTCTTTAATTCGTAGAATGTCAACGGAAATATTATTCTCTCTCTCTTTCTCTCTCTCTCTCTCTCTCGCTCTTTCGTTTTTCTAATGCAATAATTTAAAACATTTTTTTAAATTTATTTTCGTTTTGTTGGAATTTGTTTTTTCCTTTTTTTTGTTGTTTTTGTTTTATTGAGTTCGGGCGTTTGTTTTTGCAAAAGAGAGCGATGAATTTTGGAGGACGCGTGAATCGTCGACGTGCTCGTCGTTGGTCGAACGGCCGCGAAGGGAATTACGGCCGGTTATCAGGAAGTCGGGTGTCGAAAGCGCAATTTCGATCAGTCGTTATCGCCTTCCCTACATAGATATTTTTTAAATTTTAATTCTTTCATTTACTTTTTTTCGTCATTTATTGTTATTTTTTTTTTGTTTTTGTTTTCGTTTTGTTTTATTTGTTATTATTTAATTAATATCTCGTGTCGGTATTTTGCTTCATTTCATCGTCGTTAATCGCTAAACAGCCGCACTTTATCGAACTACACGAAAATACAAAATTTATATAGAGATTTCTCCGTTCTTCGTACCGTTTCTTCTTTTATTCTTCTTTTTAACAGATTCGTGTCGTGTGTGCTTGTTTGTGTGTATCTGTGTGCGTCTGTGTGTGTGTGTGTGTGTGTGTGTGTGTGTGTGTGTGTGTGTGTGTGTGTGTGTGTGTGTGTGTGTGTGTGTGTGTGTGTGTGTGTGTGTGTGTGTGTGTGTGTGTGTGTGTGTGTGTGTGTGTGTGTGTGTGTGTGTGTGTGTGTGTGTCTTTATATGAGCGAGATTTTTTTTGTTTTTTCATACGTTTGGTTTTTTGTTCTGTTTCGTTTTATTTTTTGTATTCTGGGGTGCGAATTTCACAAGCTCGATGAGTTTAAGAATTGTATAAGAATACGAAAGATCGTCAACTGGCACTCGCGTTATCCACGTTTTTCTTCACTTCTTTCTTTCACTTTGCTCTTTTTTCTTTTTTTGCACAATTTTTACTCAATTTTTGTTTTTCTTTTTCTCTCTCTCTCTTCATTCTCGCTCTTTTCAAATGCAAACGGGACTTCCGGCGACGATCTGCCTCTGTTCCGTCACGAGGCTCGTGGAGGTTTTTGGATTTTGTTTTTTTTTCTTTCGTTTTCCCAATTTTTCTTCAATTTATTTCTTTTTTTTGCAAATCGAACAAGTTTTTTTATCGTCCCAACGTCGAATCAAATATTCGGTCGTTGATCGGTCTCAACGCGAAAGTAAATGTTTAACCTCTTTTTTTTAAAACTGTTTTTTTGTTTTTTTTCTCTTAATGAAGAATAATCGTTTTTCTTTGGTTTTTGTTTTTTTTCGATTTTCACGAGCACTCGAAACGATCGGAACTCTACAAGCAAATAGCCCAATGATTGTCCTTTTAGTAATAGTTTTTTGGTACGCGCGAGGGGTGGGGGGCGGCGGCGGGGGAAGGGGGTGGGGGGATGCAGGCAACTTGGGAAAAAATAGTGATAGTCGACTGGCGTTTTGTATCGAGAAATATTCTACGGAAAGAGAAACATTCTCAAACAACCCCTCTGTCGCAACACACCCCTTTCATCCCCCGGAGACCATTTCTTCCAATTTCACTATTATTGAGATTTTATTCTTGTCCTTTTTTTTTTTCTTTTTTTCTTTCATTTCCTTTTTTTTCTTTTCTTGTTTGATGACGATGAGAAAGTAAATCTGTCAAAAATTGTTATAAAATTTGAACGAATACGTTGAAACGCGAGAGGGTGAAAAGAAATCGAGAGAAAGGGCCGCGAAGAATGGACGAAAATATTGATCGACGGGTTTGAAATGTAAAACGAATAAAAACAATTTTTCAATTATAGAAAAAAAAAACGAAAAAAGAAAAAAATTTGTCGTTAAATAGAAATCGTGCATCGTTTTGAACGACGGATAAAAATATTTTTGAAAAATTACGAAAGCAAGAGCAAGATGGAGGAGTGAAGTAACGAGGAAGATATAAAAATAATCTTTAGCATATTTATAAGGGCTTAGTCGAGGGGGGTGTTTCACAGTGGAAGGGGGTGGGGGTGGGGGGGCGAAAAGTGGCTAATCCCCCTGGCCTTACGAATATACACGACGATTTATGCAGGACGTTGAACGAACACTCGCAATATAATTCTGTGCACTAAAGCGCAACGTCTTTCGTCTTCTTCTTCCTCTCTCGCTTTTGAATTTTTTTTTTGTTTTTTTTTTTAAATTTTTTCTTTTTTTGACTTTTCTTCTTCTTTTTTTCGTTCTCTCTTCTTTCACTTCCATATACCATCACAATCTCGAGGCACTAAGAACGTCGATGCTGCTTCGGCCGATTACTAATAATTACGTTAATTAATGATTAATGATATGTGATTCGGGGGAATAATTTCGTGTTGGGTGCTTGGTGTTTGGTGGGTGGTGGTAGTGGTGGTGACGTTTTTCTCTTTATCTTTCTCCTCCTTTTTTTTCTATGCTCATTTTTTTTTGTTTTCTCCCACTTAAAAATTACTTACGTGATTAATATCGAAACGTTTTAATAACGATAACGTAAAACGAAACAAAAGGAAAAATTAAAAAAAACAGAAACGTATTGTCGCGCGAACGAACGTAAGATTTTTTTTTTCCCCTGAAACTTCCCAAGCTCGAGCGAAATCTCGTGAGATTTTGTTTATTGTTGTTATTATTAATATTATTGTTATTTTTCTTTCATCCTCTCTTCGATTCTTCAATGAGCGATTAAAATTTTTCAATAATACGTTTTTTGTCGTACACGAGCGAGAAAAATTATTAATCCAATTATCTTTTAAATCGATCGATCTTAATTTTATTATCAGCGAAATTCTATCGTTCGTTTTCGAGTAAAAAAAATGTTCATATTTTTCTTTTCTTTTTTCTTATCTGGGTCGATTATTTTTCATCTGGATTTTTGGTGTTTCGCAATCGTTATATCGAAAGAAGCCGACGCGTGGTTGTAGTTGACGTCAGCATCGAGAAATCGATCGTTTTACTCGTACGTTGAGTCTGTTGGGAGAGAGGTGGGACAGGGAGGGAAAAATAAATTACAGGGTGTCGCGCGACATCGTAGCATGATCCTAATTACGTAATTAATTAGTTAATTAATTCATACACCGATCCATGTACTCTAATCAATTTATGTATACGTGTGTATAATTACATGTATGTTTATATATATATATATATATATATATAAACATACATACATATATATATATATATATATATATATATATATATATATATATATATGTATGTATATATATATATATATATATCCTTTTCTCCCTACTCACCTGCCACTTATCAATTCATTCTATAATTATCAATACGTATCGTGTATGTATAGGTGATATGTACCAAATGGAAGATTCACGTTGGACGCGTTTCGTGCGATTCGTCGATTCTCCTTTCGTTCGTTCTCCTTTCGTTAAAATCTTTATATTTTCTCTTGGGTTTTTCTTTCTTTTTTTTTTTTTTTTTAATTGTCTTTACCCTTCTTTATAGTCTTTTTCTTTTCTCGTAACAATCGATAATCAATCGCGCATGACACGAAACGTTGACGATCGATTTTCAACCGATCGATTATTATCGATAAATTCACTTTCGATGAACGAGTGAAGCAAGAAAGATGGATAATTATTTTAGTTTGTTTTTTTTTTCTTTCTTCTTTTCTTTTTCTTCTTCTTCTTCTTCTTCTTCTTTTTGTTACGTTATCGTCGCTACCGTTGTTACTAACGAGTTTTTTTTTCGACTTAGGTTTTTCTTTCTTGTCATGTGTTTTATTTTATTTTTTTTATTTTCCCAAGGACGACGCGCCACGTCCCGGACGAACGAACATTATCGTTATTTCCCTTATATTTATATTTATATGCATTTGTTTGTATTTTTACTTTTTAATTTCTTTTCTTTTTTTTTGTTTTATATATAATATTAGGCGTCCCTTAAAAATATTTTTTTGTGGGCCGAGGTCGTGGGGGCAGGGTAAAGGGTGAGGGAAGGGGGTTCGGGCGTCACTCTGCAACCCGCAGCAATATATATATATATATATTCTCATCTTATCCTACACATCACGTAAAGAATATACACGTACATATACATATACTTACATATATATCTATATATATATATGTATATATAATATATTATATTATATAATATAATTATATATTATAATATATTAATATATTAAATATTATATATATAATATACTGTATTATATATAATATAATTATATATAATATATAATATATAATACATAATATATAATATATAATATATAATATATAATATATTATATATTATATATTATATATTATGTATGACATAATTATATTTTATATATTATATATAATATATAAATATATTATATATCATATATAATGTAATTTATATAATATATTAATATATTATACATATATATAAATAGATACATATATATTTGGATGTATATATATGTATATACGTATATATGTATATGTACATACGTATAATGCAAAACTTGTCTTGCACTGTGCCGCTTAATGCCTAAATCGTTTCGTTTTCCGCTTTGTCTGACCATTCCTTTATTTACTCTCCTGAAATCTTGAATTTGTGACTTTTTTTGTTATCTCTTGGGCTTTTTTTTCTCAACTAATATCCTCTAAGCTGTCGATTATCATCGCACCAAAATCTCCCTAGTTATCCTCCTACAATTTTATCCTCCTAGAATTCGGAATATCTCTTTTTGCGTTCAGTTTCAACCTCGATCGCTCAATTAATTCGCTCTCGAGGTCTTTTTTTTATCCCCTGCTTCTCGTCCTCTTTTTTCATTGAAACGAACTCGAAAGTCTTCTCGACGGTCCTCGACAATACTGTGCCGCTTGCTCGATCTCTTCTTTTTAAAAAAATTTTTTTTTTTATTATTCTGTTTTCTTGTACTTTTTCAGTTCTGTATCCGACCTCGAATTCTCTGTTCAGAAGGAACACGTAATTCGCGATGATGGCAACCCTCTGAAAAAATACTAAAAATTCATCTCGCTTCGTTTCATATTTTCTTTCGCTTTTCAAGGTTGAGCTTTTGCATTTTTTTTGTTTTTGTTTATTTTTCATCAAAGGAAACGTCGATCGTGATATTTGTTTCGTTCGAGACGAAAAATTCGCGCTCATTTCCGGTCGAATTTGATTCTCTTCTATCGGGTGGTTTGACTCGAACGTCGAGCTTGCGGGTCGTACGAGTCTTCTCGTGGTCGGAACGTTCAATCTTCGTGGATTTCCTGTAACGTTTTGGTTTTTGTTCACAATTATCTCGAGCTACTCGCTCAGCCTCGCTGAGACTGTTTTCGACCAGTATCCCTTTCACTCATTCTCTCTCTCTCGCTCTCTCTCTCTCGCTCTCTCTCTCTATTTTTCTTCGTTCATCCCTTCGTCTTATTTTTTTGTTTGCATTTGTCTCGTTCGACGTTCGAACGAAACGGTTTACGAGGCATCACTCTACACAACCACCTAAGCAGTAAGAATATTTTCTCGCCTAGATAATCTCGGTGAATATCAAAATCGGAAGTACGAGAATCGCCATGGCGCTGCGAAGATCTTCGGCGCCCGCTGACACGCTCGATGCCACTGCGCCGTTGCAGGCTTCCGGTGCTGGATCTGTAATCATGAAATGGAATTAAAATTTATATTTGTCATTATCAAAAAATTTTTGAAACTATTTAAAAAGATAATAATTATTTTTTTTCTCAATGTTTTTCAAAATTTAACATAATTATTTGTTTTATAGCTTAAAGAGGAGTAGATTTTTAAGGTTTTATAATTCTCGACCTTGAGAACGAATTTTACTATGAGGAAGTAAGAAATATCATTTCTTATTAACAAAATTGTATCGACATTTCGCGAAATTATGTCAATTTGTCAAATTCTCCCGAAGTACAGTGACAAAGGGGTTGAAGATTTAGATTGTTTTTATTTTTTAATAGTTTTTCGAATTGAATTACAATTTATATTTGTCATTATCAAAAAATAAAAAAAAACTATTTAAGAAGATAATAATAAATCTTTTCTCGATGTTTTTCTAAATTCAATATAAAAACAATTAAATATATTTTCGTACATCTTAAACAAGAGCAGAATATTAGAATTTCAAGCTTTTATGATTCTCGACCTTGAGAACAAATTTGACTACGAAGAAATAAGAAATATTATTTCTTATTAACAAAACTGCATCGACATTTCGTAAAATTACGTCAATTTGTCAAATTTTCTCGAAGTACATTGACAAAGGGGTTGAAGGTTTAGATTGTTTTTATTTTTTAATACGTCTTTTTCAAATTTTGTAAATGTTCAAAATTCTCAACGAGCGTCGGTGTCTTGCGACGTAACAGCCGCTGGTAAGACAAGACGTCGAGAGAAGCTCGTTACGAAGCTTCCGGGGTCGGGGGTGAGACAGGAACGAGGTCCAACATTAATTAGGACGAGCCGGTGACTACCAGAGTGAGGTAGCGACTACGTCCTCGTTATTTTGTTTGTTTTTTGGCCCAAGTGCCCACGATGGTCCCGCAGTTAGGTAAAGAGTCGTCCTAAGAGTAACTCAAACTGCTGAAATTTACTTCAAAATACTTTTTCAAAAACTACCAAAAATTACTTTCCAAATTTTCATCCAAAAATGTGCAAAATTCTTCATTTATCATTTTGAGATATAAACTCCTCCCTTCGATCGCGATAAATCTAATTTAGCAGCGAACAAAAAAAGTCTTTTTTATTAGAATGAAGGGAAAGGGAACGAAGGGTATTTTTAAACATTTGTTTTAAACAGCGAGGGTCGAAATTCAATTTTTTCACCATGGAACGATCGCTCTATTTTTAACCAAAGTAAAATTTCGTGGAAAATCGTCCGGAAAAAAAGAAGCTTTTTATATCACCTTTGGCAAAAATGCATTTTTCCGTCAACGTTTTACGACCCTCCTAACTTTTGTCCTCGGGACGTCGTATTCGACCAGTGAGATATTGAATTTTTCATGATTCTTTTTTTTCGCACATTCTTTTTTCTCTTTATTAGTCAATCTTTCCCAGGATCACGCAATCAGCGAAAGACGACATGCATCGTGCGAGTCTTGCGCGTATAAATTTGAGATCGAGAGTCGAGTCGAGGGTCAGGCTGAGGGGTAAGGGTTGGTTTTCAGGCACTCGAAAAATACGAAATTGTGGAAAATGACCGCGTCAGCGCGGAGCGAATAGCAATCTCGCGAAAAACGAGACGGTTGCGAGGAAACCGTGACGAAAATGGGGGAGGAAAAATGGGGAGGACGAGAGGACGCAGATGGAGGGAACCGATACCAGAGTGGATAATAAAGTCAAGCTCGGTGCGGTCGTGTATGTCATCGATTCGCCTCGTGTTTTTTCTTTCTTTTTTCATGGGCGAAAGGTGACAGCTCCTCTTCTCTATTTTTCTGATAACTCAGAGAGAGGGGGGAGGAAGGGAGAGAGGGAGAGAGAGAAAATCAGAAGAAAGAGGAAGTAGATCCATGCGAAGCTGATCTCTGAATTATTTATCGCGCAAACTCAAGTCGGCCAAAAGCCAACGACAAAATTGGATATTGTACGAGAATGACGATATCGCGACCCAATGACGTAATCTCGCGTTGCATACCTAGGTATATACAATTTTCCATGATCTTCCACCCTCGGTACAGTCTTCAATATTTTTGAACACGGACGAGAAAGGAATGACGAAAAATGGAAGAAAAAAAGTTAAAATATCGATTTTCGATATTTTTCTAATTTTAAGATTTTTTTTTATCGTTAAGTAACAATTTATTATTCATCATTGAAGCAAGATGCATCCTATGATTATTTTAGAATCGACCAATGCGATTGAATTATTTTCGATTCTCGTTCGTACTTCATCCCCCTGGCCTGGGGGTAGTTTTTGTTGCGAGGTATGTGCACATGGGCGGTGCATTCATCAACATTTCTCAATACAGACGAGAAAGGAATAACGAAAAATGGAAGAAAAAACATCAAAATATCAATTTTCGATATTTTTTTAATTTTTAGATTTTTTTTTCATCGTTAAGTAAAAATCTTTTATTCATCCTCGAAGCAAGATGTATCGTATGATTATTTAAGAATCGACCAATGCGATTGAATTATTTTCGATTCTCGTTCGTACTTCATCCCCCTGGCTTAGGGGTAGTTTTTGTTGCGAGGTATATGCACATGGGCGGTGCATTCTTCAATATTTTTCAACACAGACGAGAAAGGAAGAACGAAAAATGGAAAAAAAATGTCAAAATATCAATTTTCGATATTTTTTTAATTTTTAGATTTTTTTTTCATCGTAAAGTAAAAATCTTTTATTCATCCTGGAAGCAAGATGTATCGTATGATTATTTAAGAATCGACCAATGCGATTGAATTATTTTCGATTCTCGTTCGTACTTCATCCCCCTTGCTTAGGGGTAGTTTTCGTTTGATGGTCGTGCTCCAAGGGATGAAAATTAATGGGACAATCGGGTGAATGAATCGAATTCACGAACGCAGAGAATTATCGACTTTGAAAGAGAGGAAGATCGATGGAGGATTTAAATAGCGTCGCGTACCTTCGATTCCTTCGAGCCGTGGCAGAAACTCGTTCCAGAATGCGCACGCGGTCGTCCGCGGTCCTCTACCGAGGCCGCGCGATTCGGCGTTAAATATATAATACTGCGGCACGTCCCTCGTGTACGGTGGCCAGTCGTCGCCCTCCGTTGGTTTTCTGTAACAACGAAATCGAAACGATATTTATTTACAATTAATAAATTCAATTTAAAATATTAATAAAATTGCATTCGGCTATTAAATATCAAATACAACGATGTTACATCACTGATCATTATCATAATTACGAATATTCGATGAGAACACCGAGATTCATTAATTATCGTCATGTCACGATGCTTGAAAATTGATCGACCAAATCGAGTTATTATTGAACAATTAATTGAACAATTATTTTCAATTACAAATAATTATCGAGGATTAAACGATCATTGATGTTTGCAACGAGTAATTATCGAGAGACAAGCGCGCGTTCCGAAATTCGGAAGAAAGTTAAACGTCAAGTTGGAAGCGCCGGGTGCGCGTAAGTAGATATGGTCCGTGTTTGGTCAGACGGCTGTTAGAGTAGACGATCGCGTCGCCCCGGGCCAGGAAGCGACCAGGACCGCGGTTGAAGCTACTGGGGGTTATTTAGTTTAACCAACTGTACGTGCTGTACACTTATGCACCTGGCGTTACCCCTTCCACTTCACGTGGGATAATATTCGAAGCTTCGTCGTGTGCGAACTGCACGACACGACGGGGAAATATATCATACGGAATACGAGAACGAGTTTTCACATTCGAATGAAGTAAAGTCTCGACGGATCACGCCCCAACTTTATCGTTCGCCTATGTCATTTACGTCACCGACGAAACGGACCAGCTACTATTAGTCGTATGAATAAAAGATAAAATGGACGAACTAATATAAATTCTATCCGACGACGAAACTAGAACGATGAAAAAAGTTTCGTATGATTTATTTCTATCGACGTTTAAATAAACGAAAGTGAAGTAATTATTACTTTCGGGACTGTAAGGCCCAGTGAAAGAACGAAAGAGAAATTGAGCGAGTAGCAATTTAAAAAAGAAAAATTAAAATTGTCCACGAGGGTGGTTTGGGTTCGTTCACGTATCTCGTACCGTGACGTAAAGTCTCGACGGATTGCGTTCCAACTTTATCGTTCGCGTATGTCGTTTACGTCACCGGTGAAACTGACGAGCCACTATTAACCGTGTGAATAAAATAGAAAATGGATGAACTAATATAAAGTTTATCCGATGACGAAATAAACTAGCTCGGCTAGAAATTAGAGCGACGAAACAATATCGAGTTTCGCATGATTTGTTTTTCTCGACGTTTAAATAGACAACAGTGAAGTAATTATTATTCTCAAGACTACGTGAAAGAACGAAAGGGAAATTGAGCGAGTAGAGATTTGAATAAAATGAAAATCGTCCATCAGGGTAGTTTGGCTTCGTTCACAGATCTCTTACCGTGCCAAATTTCAAGTAAGATCGCTTCGTTTAGTATCCTCAGTACTATATCGTTATCGTCGATCGATCGATGCTCGTTCAAGCGAGGAATCCGAAATCGTAAAGCGTCCGAGCGATAGACAGTAACCGAGAAAAATACACCGGGGAATAAGATGAGAGAAAAGAGAGAAGGAGAAAAAAGAATGTTCGAGGGCGAGTTAGGGAGGGGGATGAAACGTGAGGCGAAGGAAAAGGTGTTCGTTCGTGCGAGTTTCCTAACCGTCGAAACGTGCGTCGGCCATTCGTCAAACGGGGAGGGTAGAAACGGGGAATTACGCAGGTACGAATAGAAGGACGAAAAATCGAGAGAAAAGAGAAATATAGAAGACGTGGTTGAACGAGGGAGGATTTAATGGGGCGAGTGTCACGATATCGCGAATATTATTGGTCGATCGGTCAAACTCGATCGTCTAAAAAGAAATTGTTAGAAAATATTTGTTCATCTCTGAATATTCCTTTTTTTTCTCATTAAGACAATAGTCCTTGCATTTGTTTTTATTTTTTATTCGTTTTGTAGGTAATTGAAAAAATGTACTTTTTTTTTGGTTTTAGCATTGATTCTATTAAATCGTCAAGGAGAATTCATTGCTTAGTCACGTATTCGGGGATAAAGCAGAGAAAAGGTGGAGAGGAATGTGGGGTAACGGTCCGTCTAAATAAAATAAGAGGATCGAAGCGGCGCGTGAATGTTAGCCACGATGTACGAAGGGGCTCGTCTCTCGGTGCCATTTTTACGATGCCCGAGAGAGTTTACGGAAGACTTACTACCCAGTGGCGTTTAGCAGCTGTATCGGTGGAAATAACGGGAGAAGGAGAGAGAGAGAGGGGGAGGAAGAGGGTGACCGCCAAACGACCCTTTGCGCAGGGGTGATATACCGCAGTGTTCTCACATAAAGGGGTGAACCTCTGGTTCGGAGGTTCAACCCTCCAAGGTCAACGGGGTGGAAATAGGACCAATTTTATTTGCCTCTATTTCCTCTTCTTCTCACTTCCGGACGTTTTTTTCTTTTCCTGCGGCGCTGTCGAGTCTCTTTCGTCGTGGTTGGTCGGGCGGTGAATGCGATTGGGCCAGGGGAGAACAAGAGGAATTTGCATGATCGAGTAAAATATGGGAAAGCCTGCGAACGACAAATGTGACCCTTGCTCATTATTTACGGTGAGCCATTTTTTTCAAACGTCGATTTCGAACTTCTAGGAAAATTCTAAGTATTTTGGCATGGAACGGGAATTTTTTTTATCGACGTCGTAAAGCTTCTTTGACGCATGAGTGAACTTGATGAAGTGTTATCTATGATATTAATATTAGTATTGCAAAATTGATTGATATTTTGAAATTAACATTATTATGTTTTAATTATTTAATTAACATTAGCAATTTTATGAAATTAACATTATTATTTTTTAATTAATTAATTAATATTAGCAACATTATAAACTTGTTATTACTATTGTAAAATTGATTAATATTTTGAAATTAACATTATTATCTTTTCATTATTTAACTAATATTAGCAATATTGTGGAATTAATATTAGTATTGTAAAATTGATTGATATTTTGAATTTAACATTATTATTTTTTAATAATTTACCTAATATTAGCAATATTATGAAATTAATTTTAGTATTGTAAAATTGATTGATATTTTGAAATTAACATTATTATTTTTTAATTATTTACCTAATATTAGCAATATTATGAAATTAATATTAGTATTGTAAAATTGATTGATATTTTGAAATTAACATTATTATTTTTTAATTATTTACCTAATATTAGCAATATTATGAAATTAATATTAGTATTGTAAAATCGATTGATATTTTCAAATAAACATTATTATTTTTTAATTATTTAATTAATATTAGCAAATTAACATTATTATTGTAAAATTAAGAACAAAGGGATATTTTTTACGAGTGAGGTCGTCAATAACGACCGAACGAGTTGAAAACGAATTAGTCGACTGTTCAAAGTGGCCGGATATGACGTCGATACGGTAAAAAAAAAAGTGAAAAGTAGAAAATCCAATGTGTCTGTCCTTTCGTGCGTCGAGAGAAAAGGATCTTCGTGGACGGACGAAAAAAGTCAAGAGGCCATAAGGTCCCTCGAGGACGCTTTTGACGTTCGACTGCAAAACGTCGCGGAGGCTTTACCAGGACTCGCTCCATGAGAATCGCCGAAGAAAACACGAAGAAAGAATAACGGAAGATTGCGCGCGAACACAAAAAAAGGAGCAGCGAGCAGTTTCTGCGGTCTCGTACCGACTCGAAGAAGAACGAGATCGATCCAGTGGCACGGCTTGTCATGTTACTCGGTCTACGTCTGATTTTTCTTCGCGGCTTTGGTTCTGGCTTATCCGGTTCTGCGCTTCGTTCACTGGGAAACTCGACGCGAGAGACGTTATAGAACTCGCAGGCGTCGGTACGGTCTCTCGATAAGGAACACTTTTATTCCTCGACATCGTCAACCAGAATTCTAACAGGATAGAACAATACAAAATTTACGTCGTTTCTTTTATGTTCTTTTTTGAAAAATCGCCATTTAGACAAATTATTCAATGACGAACGAAAGACGAGCGATGGAATTAAATCCTAATGCAATTTTAATTTCTGTTTAAAAAGTGATTTTTCGATATTTTGAATAAAAATTCTTACGTTGACAAAATTACGATCCATATTTTCTATCGTCGATCAATATTCAACTTGAAAAATCAGCATTTTGAATAAAAACCTAAAAATTACTTTGATAAATTATTCAATGATGTACGAAAAACGAGCCCAGAATTCCAGAATTAAATCCAAACGAGATTTTAGTTTCTGTTTAAAAAATAATTTCTCGATATTTCGAACAAAAATTCTTACGTTGACAAAATTACGATCCATATTTTCTATCGTCGATCAATATTCAGCCTGAAAAATCGCTATTTTGGGTGAAAAATCTAAAAATCACTGTGATAAATTATTCAATGATGAACGAAAAACGAGCCTAGAATTAAATTCTAATGCAATTTTAGTTTCTGTTTAAAAAATAATTTCTCGATATTTCGAATAAAAATTCTTACGTTGACAAAATTACCATCCATATTTTCTATCGTCGATCAATAGCCAGCCTGAAAAATCACTATTTTGAATAAAAATCTAAAAATCACTTTGATAAATTATTCAATGATGAACGAAAAACGAGTCCAGAATTAAATCCAAACGCGATTTTAGTTTCTGTTTTTCTCGATATTTCAAATAAAAATTCTTACGTTGACAAAATTACGATCCATATTTTCTATCGTCGATCAATATTCAGTCTGAGAAATCACTATTTTGGGTGAAAAATCTAAAAATCACTTCAATAAATTATTCAATGATGAACGAAAGACGAGTCCAGAATTAAATCCAAACGAGATTTTAGTTTCTGTTTAAAAAATAATTTCTGGATATTTCGAACAAAAATTCTTACGTTGACAAAATTACGATCCATATTTTCTATCGTCGATCAATATTCAGCCTGAAAAATCGCTATTTTGGGTGAAAAATCTAAAAATCACTGTGATAAATTATTCAATGATGAACGAAAAACGAGCCTAGAATTAAATTCTAATGCAATTTTAGTTTCTGTTTAAAAAATAATTTCTCGATATTTCGAATAAAAATTCTTACGTTGACAAAATTACCATCCATATTTTCTATCGTCGATCAATAGCCAGCCTGAAAAATCACTATTTTGAATAAAAATCTAAAAATCACTTTGATAAATTATTCAATGATGAACGAAAAACGAGTCCAGAATTAAATCCAAACGCGATTTTAGTTTCTGTTTTTCTCGATATTTCAAATAAAATTCTTACGTTGACAAAATTACGATCCATATTTTCTATCGTCGATCAATATTCAGTCTGAGAAATCACTATTTTGGGTGAAAAATCTAAAAATCACTTCAATAAATTATTCAATGATGAACGAAAGACGAGTCCAGAATTAAATCCAAACGAGATTTTAGTTTCTGTTTAAAAAATAATTTCTGGATATTTCGAACAAAAATTCTTACGTTGACAAAATTACGATACATATTTTCTATCGTCGATCAATATTCAGTCTGAGAAATCACTATTTTGGGTGAAAAATCTAAAAATCACTTTGATAAATTATTCAATGATGAACGAAAAACGAGCCCAGAATTAAATCCAAACGCGATTTTAGTTTGTGTTTAAAACATAATTTCTCGATATTTTGAATAAAAATTCGTACGGTGACAATATTACGATACATATTTTCTATCGTCGTTCAATATTCAACCTGAAATGTCGCTATTTCGGATGAGTACGCGTGCGAATAAAACATTAGAACGCATTGCGGTGATATCGCATTCAGTTGATTTGTCGATGATTATTAATGACACTAGAGCCAATATAGAATCATTCAATAATCATTTCAACGTGCCGAGGTCGTTTCAAGGTTGCTCGTGTCGATTTCAGCATACGTATAGACACGAACAATACGATGAGAACGGTCGAGATGTGCGCGCGTAAACCCGGCTGCGGTTTGTGGCTGACGGTATCGCATAGGTATAGTTGTATAAACGCGCATATATATAGCATAATTACTTTATCATGAGACCCTATTAGTATTAATACTAGTATCGTAGTTGCCTTCTCGATATCACGCGATGAATCGATTGATCTTGAAACGACGACGCGGCTCGTGCTGAAAGTCATTCGTGCGAGACGGTCTCAAGTGGAACGAGTCAGCGAGTAGTCAGACAGGAATAGAAATTTATTTGTCGCATAAAATATTTTTATCTCCGCCTTGTATCTGCGAATGTGTAGCTCGTATTCTATGCTAATTCACGAATCATGCTAATGTATCAAATTATAGTGTTGGGAAATTAACGATTCGAAGAAAAACGAACCTGCTAATTAGCGAATCCTCGAAAGCATTACGGGCCGGCAAACGAACGACCTAAAAACCCGATAGCCAACGTTTTTGTCGTACGATCGAGCCAACCACTCGCGCAATTATACTAATACGCAAAACTTGAGGCTCGCGGAATATTTAATTAATTAATGGAACGAACGATAACGGGTGAGCCACAGGCCACAGAATCAACTAGTAGAAACGGTCGGCGTTCGATCAGACGCAAACTCGTTATTTCGCTCGTTTCACTGTCGATTCCACAGCTATATCGACATCGAACCATCAACGTTTTCCATTGTTTACCCTCGGCAATGTGCCGATTAACGGCAATAATTCAATTTCGATAATTGTCGACAAACGTTGATTCATCCAACCACGATTCGTACGCACAATTCACTAAAAAAGAAATATGAAAAACCACCCCTCACATTTTATAATAAAAAAAAATCAACGACGAGATAAAAATATTTCATCCCCAAGTTTCGATTCAAGTCAAATATCGAACGAAACATATTTTTATATAAAATCTCATGGCGACAGAGACGTACCAAAGTAGAAAAAAAAATCGAGTGCGAGCAATTTCGTTTCTTCATAGCTCGCTGGAATCTTCCGCCCAAATGGAGATTTATGTGAAATAGTACGCTTTCGACTTGGATCAGCCATTTTTCACAGGCCGCCGAAGTCGATATCGGAATAACCGGGAGAGGAAAAAAGAGAGTGAGCGCGAGGGGTAAAGAAAAAAAGGAAGAGAAAAAAAAAACTTGCAGGAATGAGAATGGCTCGGGATCGTGAGTCGTGGTGTATAAAATTGTCGTAAAAGGAGTAGATATCGCGCGGGGGCAAATATAAGTCCTTATAAAGGACTCTTGGGATCAATTTTTATCTCGTCCTCGTCGTGTCATTTCGACGACCTAGATGGCACTTATCTATATACAACGCCACGTGGTAGGGTAATACGGAACACCAAATTTTCTTTTTACTCACGACGTGCGAAACGTCCCAATCCCATTTTACAGATAACATTTTTTCCCCATATAAATTTCTATCGAACTTGACAACTGCCAAGTGTTTTCGAAAGAAAACAAAAAAAACTTTCCACTCGCTCATTTCGTTTTTACAACGATCCTTATCTTTTGTCTCGTCGAGAAGAAGACGAAAAAAAAGTAACTTTCGCATTTTCTCGTCTCGTCGCGAACTCTTCGACTTTAACTTCGAGTGCAAAATTTATAGTTTAGAGTATCCTCGAACCTCGCAACTTTTCCCGAATCGTAAAAGCGGTAACTTTTAATACCTCGTCGTTAAAAATAAATAAGTGCGACACGATTCAACCGTTTTCTTTTTTTTCCGAAGAAAATCCTCGCGCGAAAGTCCTTTCGTCCTTCTTCCTAGGGCCATATTTCCCAGTTTTAACCCCGACGTCTCCACACCACGTTTTTTTTCCCTTCGTCCTCGTCTCTTATTCCTCTTCTTCGCTCGACATTTTTCCCATGACGACCGACGAGTCGCGGAGAGACGCGTATAACTTTCGTCGTCCTGTAATGCTCGACGAGAGAGTGTCCGTTATAACCGTCGAGCTTATCGAGAAAAGTCCACTAACGATAAGTACCCGAAGCAATCGGGTCATCGAGGTCGATGTCTACGTGACGCTTTGACACGCCCGTCCCTTCTCTCCCTTCTCGCCCTTCGCGAAACTTAATCGTCGCGAAAATCGTGATGAAACTTTTCTCGCTGACTTTAGGAAGTTAATGAAAAAAATAAACAAAGATATAAACAAATTTGACAATTTAATTTTTTTATTGATCGTGTAAAAAGTAATTTCGTAATGAGATTTCCATATGGACGAAATTCTCTCTCTCTCGTCTCGAGGACAGATTTTGCATTTGAACTCGAATCGTGCTTTGCAAATGCAACAGAGTGCTCGAGAATGTTTGTGGGAAGTCGTAAGTGTAAATAAGAATCGCTGGGTATATGAGAGAGAGAGAGAGAGAATGTACAACGGTCGTGAGAGCAGATTCGAAGGGTTCCCATCAGAATTCATGGCAAGGGCGATGCTAGCCCCGAGTCCTTCCCTAAGAGGACCCCTGAGACAAGTTCTCGAACGATTCCTTCCAACTGATTCGCGACGTATTCGTTCCTTCGATAAATTTATCTCTCTCTCTACGTTGGACGTTTTTTTTCTCGTCTCTCATTTTATCGATTTTCATCCCTCTCGTTACTGTCTCTTTTTTCCTCTGGTTCGTAAAAGTTTTTTTTTTTTTTTCGTAATTTTTATTTTTATTTTGTTTGGTTGTTGTTGTTGATGTTGGGGTGCTTGTGTTGTCGATGCTTTTTTACTCTGGTTCGTAAAATTTCTTTTTCTTTCGTAAAATTTCTTTTTTCTTTCATAATTTTTTTTTATTATTTCGTTTGGTTGGTGTTGTTGTATTTTTTTTTACCGCGAATGTATATTCCCTCCGGTCGTTATAGCCCTCTCGTTCATATATTTATCTCACTTTTATGCTTTGCAGACGACTGTTTTTTAGCCCCCCCCCACCCCTTCGCCCGTACTCGTTTATATTTTATCGCACACTCCGCACTCGCACTTTCCGCCACGTTTCTCTCGCTGTACGACATTTGTTCACGGGCCCGTCACATCCTTTTATCTCGCGACACGATACAGGCCCCGTGAGATACGCGACGGAGAATCGTGAACCGAGGTGACGGGAACTCGACGTCATTCGTGTACGACGAAATTGGGCGAGAGAAGAAAGAATTGTTTCGTTTTTTATAAGACAGGATTGAAGAAAATTTCAATGTGAATGTTACAAATTTTTTTCTGGTTACGTCGACTTTTGATGGAGGAAGTTTTTGGAAACGACGATGGAATATTTGGGTTTTAGGATTGTTTTTACGGAAAATATTTTCATCGTTTTTATGAACGAACAAAAAATTGATTCAAATGGTAGTATCTTTGGTTTTCATGGAAGTTTCAGTCTCGCTGTTATTTTTAATCGAAAGTTTAATATTTGAGCTTTAAAATGCCGCTTGGTTCATCCGGTTACGAGGTTTCTTCGATTTTTTACAAATTTTTAAAATTTATAGAGCGAGTCTTGTAAATTTTTTCTTGTATCGAAATATCGCGATTTTCAATTCGTCACCAAATCCGCAAAAATCAAGATATCACGATGAATCTTACGCCATTTTCAAGATCTCCTCGTCAGCTTCTAAAAAGTTTTATGTTACATTTTAATCACTCCAACATGAACAAAGTTACAGCAACTTGAAATATCGACATTTTCCTATTTCCCTAAAACTCAAAAAAAAAAAAATCAAATGTATTTTTAAAAATATTAAACTTTTCAAAACCTTATTCAATCAGAAATTTCCCATAAAATGCAAATATAATATGCCCAGTTCTCATTTTCAGTACTTCAATATTCAAAATTTGAAAAAACTGAAAATAATTACGTTGGAAAATAATAATAACATAAATTATAACAACAATATTCCTATTACTCCATCCTCCATCGTGAAATCCCTTTAAACCATCACTTCCCAAAATGCCTCGTATCGTGTTACGACAAAATGAAACACTTACAGTTTTAATCGTCGTTCGGAATTTTACTGTAGATAAAAAGCTCGTTTGGATTCCTCGGTTTGGCCCGTTCACCCATGAAAATGACAATATAATGGGAAAAGCGTATCGTTTAACAAAATTCAACACACAGGCCTAACAACCCCCCAACGAGGGGGTTGCTTTTCTCTCTCCTCGCTTGGATTTACACCGAAAACGTGCAACGGCACACAGGGCTTTCTCTACCGCGGAAACTGGAAAACCACAAGATTAACCAGGTTCGTCGGTGTATATATACAGGGTGAATTTCACAAGGTATCTCAAACTTTATTTTGAGGTACATGAGATCAATACAAACAAAAGTTCCAAATATACATTAGGGATATTTTTAATAGTTTACGAGATATCAATTTTTAAAGTTGGTCCACTCAGAGCACGCCGAGAAGCGTTGGTGCCGCATACGCCCCGCCCTAGTTGTAGAGATAGCACAGTGTATCGCGTTACATTTGGGGTTGCAAAATCCAGAGCACTCAATTTTGTTTATTATTTTATTACGCAGTCATTTTTATTTCTCGGACATCGACTGCTCTGAATTTTGCCGAGCGTACCGAGAAGTATTGTAGCCACCCATGCCACGCCCTATTCGTAGAGATTGAACCAACTTTAAAATTGTATATCTCGTAAACTATTAAAAATATCCCCAATGTATATTTGCAACTTTTGTTTGTAATGATCCCATCTACCTTAAAATAAAGTTTGAGACACTTTATGAAATTCACCCTGTATATTTATATATCACTATTATATATAGACGTGGGAAAATAAAGCGATCGCGTCGATAAAGGGGATGGTTCGCTTTTGGTCGATAGGGCGGGGTGATGGGGGGGGGGGGGCTTTTCCAGGATGGTTTGCGGATTGCGTGAGCGCACGAATGCCGAATAATTTATAATCGTCCTTCGATATATTCGCAAATCGACGTATACCACGATGGGATTCACGCTCTGGCATTTCCATCCGGCCGGCTCGCTTGTTCACACGCGTTTCATCATCTCGCTTTCCACCCCGTCCATCGTCGATTTGCTTCCCTCAATGTTGATTCCATTCGTTCCTCAGTCAGAATTATTATAAATTTTAAATCTCGACGAATTCTTTCGTATTCCAAGACAAAAAAAGCAGAAATAATGAAACGAAGGGTGTTTTTTTTTGATATTAAAAAAAAAATTGAAAACAAAAGAATCGAAATATTTGCTTCGATCAAAAATGTTGTCATTTGCTTCGAGTTGAGAGTTGCAAGTTTTCTTCGCTCGTTCGAAAATGTAAGTTTTTTTCTACATATTTTTTATAAGTTTGTTTTTTAACCCTTGAACTCGCCGGGTTGCGAGCAAAATGGCCGCGGGTCAGGAGTGGATTATTTCGCTCACTCGATTCAGTTTGATTAAGGCTCGGTCCTCTTGGTCCGATCCGCCCGTGTGGCCAGCAAAATCCACAATATCCTCCACCGCATCGGCACACCCCTTTGCATTCCAACCCTTCGCCCGGTGAGTTTTCTCTCTCTTCCCTTCCACCACCACAGTTTCCTCTCAAAGCTTTTACACCCTCCACTCTCCCCAACGCATTAGGTTCGTCGGAAACCACGAGACTGATTCTACCGTGCTCGCGTTCTCTCTCTCTTTCTCTCTCTCTATCCCACCGTTCCCAATGCTTGAATAACCCACTAACCCACACAACGGGCAACCTCCCGACCTATGCCAACTAAAGGAGAAAATTAAAGCCGCTATGCTAATAATTAAAGCGAGAGCTTTGCACAAAGCCCCACTCACAGTCGTCGCGTCCCTCGGGTCTTGCAATGACCGATGTAAGTTTACAATGAGGGAGAGAATGGGAAAGAGAGAGAGTGAGAGGGAGGGAGACAGAGAGAGAGAGAGATGGAGAGAGGGGAAGGGGGGGGGGGAGATATAATATAACATGGTTATTTTATTACGGCCAAATTTACTTTGGAGCAAACTGTAAAATTTTTTGAGATACAATAATAATTTCGTTCCGTTTCTAGAAAAGTTTACAAGAGAAAAGTTAGAAAATAAAAGGATGGCTAATATAAGAATAAAGATAAACATAATAAATAATAAATAATAATAATGATAATACTAATAATAGTAATAACAGTAAAATAAACTAAAAATGCAAGTAAAAATTAAAGAGAGAGGGTGGGAGAGGGTGGGAGGGGGGAGAGGGTGAGAGCAACAGAATTGTGCGAGCAATCGGGCGATTCTCGAAAGTTTTAAATTAATTTCGCAACGAAGATGAGCGAGGAAAGAAAAAAGTCAAGAAAAAGTTGTTTCCTTCTTATTACAAAAAGGAAAAAGGAATAAAACAGGTATCACCGAAAATTCGCAAGCTCGGATATTCACCGATGGAAAATACGTGTTCGATACGAACCCCCGAAGATCGTAAAAATGACATAAATAATACATAGTCGGATGGAAAGAGGGTAAGGAGAGAAGGGGGATGAACATGAATGTGGGATGCGGGGGTTGGTTCTCGGTAGGGGCGGCTCTCGTAAAATAGCTCCCTACATGCCGAAACTCGAAAGCACGTACAACGCGGACATGTACGACAAAACGTGAATATTCGCTCTGCTCATACAACCCCCCCGAACAAAAGCTGAAAAACAGGACGAAAAGAAAAAAAAATCTCATAGAAAAAAGAAAAACACACACACACACACGAGATAAAAGAAAATTTCACATTTTTTCTCTGGCTCATGAAACGTTGATTAATCGTTCGACGTTCTCGAGGGGTCGGTGATAAAAAGGAGAAAAAAAAACAGATAAACAAACGAACATCTCGAAGGTCGATGTAATAGTGAAAAAATAAAGAGAATAAAAAAAAGTATTCTCGTCGTGAACGATACGATGAGAGATCGAGAGTGGGATAAGAAGAAATAAATTGCTCGACCCACTCGCGCTGTCTCTCGATACGAGCGAAGATTCTATTTACGTCCGGAGGCCTTCTTTTTCTTTACGTCTCCCCCTTCCATACGCGGACGGTAAATGCGAGGCTCGAAAATCGCGGGAGTATAAAAAAAAGAAAGAAAACAAACAAAAAAAGCGAAACAGAAAGAAGGAGGAAGAAACGTAAAGGGTCGTTTCCCAGGGGATGCGTACAGGTGTTACACAACCTCCCTCCTCCCACCCTCCCACCGTTCCTCTTGCTCTCTGTCTCTCTCTCTCTCCCGCTTTCTCTCGTGTGTCTCCCTCACTATTTATTTTATTTAGCGAATGCGACGACCGGTACTTCAATTCTGCGTGTTGCCGACTTTATTTATGGCGCAACTCGCGTACGCACGGTGGGAGGGGGTTTAGCGAATATTGGAAAATGATGGCCCGTAGTGGATACCGGTGTAATTTCGTACGAAGTGCTTCTAAATTTTTTACAAGCTAAACATAAGTAAATAAAAAAAAAAGAAACGAAATAGAAAAAAAGCTCGTATACAGTTTTTATTTCTGGAAATTGAATTAAACGAAAAGAGTAAGAGAGACAATTGACATAGAGTGGAAGAATGATTGTTTTTTTTGTGTTTCTTTTTTACGCTGTTCTCTTCTTTTTTTTTTGTTTCGTTGCAAAACTCACCCCAAAAATGCGAAACGCGAGTACGCCCGTATCATTCGAGTGGAAAGGTCGCGTTCTTTGTCCGTGAACTTCAACGACATGTTCAACGGATGACCAAAAACGTATTCGACCTCGTCACCGTGTATAACGCCCATCCACTTGCCCCACAAATTCGTACTCGTTCTCTGCAAGCACAAGAAATAAAAACAAAGGATTGGATTAATTTGCATATAATATATTTATATATGTATTGTTTTATTACGTCGAGTAAAAAAGAAAAGGTTCGAGCGAATAGATCGCGCGCGTCGTTGGAAAATCTGCGCTGCGATTTTTTTCGGCTGACCGAATACTGATTTACTCTACTGATTTTTCCTTTTTTTCTTTTCCTTCTTTTCTTATTGATTTCCTTGTTTGTCGAGGAGGGTATTTTATTTATTTTTTATTTTCTTTATTATTCCAATTTCGTGGATCGTTGAAGAACGATTTCCGGGTGCGGTTTCTCTAGTATATTACGTATTTACGAAAGTCGAAGAACCGTGAGGGAGCGTTGTAAATGAGGAAGGACGCGGGGTTGAGTGAGAGAGAAAGAGGGAGAGAGGCAGAAAGAGAACGAAAGAGGGAGAGAGAGAGTGAGATTTGCACGGAAGCGGAACGAGGAGGGAGAGAGAGAAAGAGAAAGAGAAAGAGAATGAGAGAGAGAGACAGAGAGAGAGGCGGCCTCAAACGTTCGGCAAGGCTTTCGCCCGGTTGTGGATAGACGACTTTCTCATTTGCATACTCATTATTTCTCGTCGCTGGTCGGAAGCAGGCATCAGTCGTCTCTCTCTCTCTCTCTCTCTCTCTCTCTCTCACTCACTCTCTCTCTCTCTCTCTCTCACTCTCTCTCTCTCTCTCTCTCTCTCACTCTCTCTCTCTCTCTCTCTCTCTCTCTCTCTCTCTCTCACTCTCTCTCTCTCTCTCTCTCTCTCTCTCTCTCACTCTCTCTCGCTTTCTCTCTCTGTCTCTCTCTGTTTCTCTCTGTCTCTCTGTCCCTCTTTATCTCCCTCCTTCTTCCTGCCCGACCTTCCCTATGTACATATAATATGCCCTAGGAACGAATTTCAAGCAACAGAATTGAGTCAGCATATAGCACGTAAAAGTAAAAGAACAAAAAAAAACAAAGTTGCGACGGTAAAAAGAAAATCGAGCAAAGGTGAAAATAAAATCGGGCAAAGGCGAAAAAGAAGGATTGAAAAACAACAAAAAAAACAATATGAAAAGTCGAAAAGTGCCAAAGAAACGTGTGACGCCGACGTTTTTACGAGTGTTGATTGCATCGTTCAAAGGAACGTTTATAAAATCGTAGCAAACAACTTTGCTACGATTGAGGGATTAATTCTCATTATTAATTAGCAAATTGGAGAGCGATCCTCAACATTTTTTTTCTCATTCGCTGACTTTCGATTTATTTTCTAAATTAAATTCGCTTTCTAACGTCTCCTACTGTATCCAATTTTTATTTTCATGGAGAAATGAATTTTTACTCATACTTTTACAAAAAAAAAAAAAAATTCCCCAACAGTGAGATGTGGAATTTTTTGTTATGGATTGGAAAATTTGTATTGTAATATCGTCGCGACGATAATGAAGTATCGATTGTTTTCTTATCTAGCTCGAGGAATTTGAACGAAGACAGTTGGGAGTGCATGTCGTAAAAAAATGACGACGATGAATGGAGAGATAGAGCGGCGGGGGGGGGGGGGGGGGTAGAGAGACTACAGGAGCTCAGAAAAGCCAATGTTTTCATCGAGTTTTCATCGGATAAAAGACCATGATAGAAATAATATTGACGCACAGGAGAAAGAATTGCGTCCTCCGGGGAGAAGAAGGAGAGTACACGCGATGACGAAATACATCGCGAGGGTCAAGGACCAAGGGAGAACCTTATCGGAAAATGAATTTTTCCTCTTTGGTATTTTCTCTCTCTCTCTCTCTCTCTCTCTCTCTCTCTCTCTCTCTCTCTGTCCCTCCCTTCATTTTTCTATCGTAGACTGGCTCGCACGATCTTTTGTATCATCGAAAAACGTAAAGACACCATATAAGACGAGATAAAATGTTATTTCATGCTCGAGAATTTTTCCATCCTTCCCGTTTAGGACAAAACGACGAAAGTAGTTTCTATATTTTTGTTGGCTTTTCAACCTCTTTCGTTTCTTTTCATATTTTCTGACATCGAGGAGATAAAACGTAAAAGAAACGCGTTTCATCGTGTCTCGATCAATTTTCGTCCCTTCGTGAACATGGATCGACAAAAATTGTCTACGATGATTTATAAATGAAACGTTTTCCCCGTTACAGCTGGTTCTCTTATTATCTTCGATGGGAAAATATCGAATTTTACTTTAGGTTAGAGAATGATCGAGAAATTTTCGTCTTATCTTGTCCCAACTTTTTCGTCGATCGAGACAAAATCGTTAAATTGGAATTGGTCGATTATAATTGGATCGAGGCTCGCCACGACGTCATTTCTCCTGAAATTTTTGTCGAGGTAAGCCAAGAAGATCGTACGGATACGTGGTAGAAGCGATTAGTTGCCGAGCGCAACGGAAGATCCAATCTCATCGATAATCCTCGCTCGTAAATTTGTGTCTGACCATACCGCGGCTTGTACTACTGGTCAACGAAGAATATCGCTTCCTGACGTTTTTTTTCCTTCTTTTTTATTCGTTAATTACAGAAGCTTAGTGAGAATTCGTTGCGCGACAAGTTTTTTACGACGCTGGGACAATGTGAACGAGCAATTTGAACTTTTTCTCGCGATATTTTTCTTTTCACGACGCGGAACGTCGTCGTATCTTCTTGGAAAGAACGACGAGAACTTCGCGAAGCTTCGCGAGAATCGGGACTCAATGCACTCACTGATGCACTTGCGTCATTCGTGGAAAGAACACTCGCGAAGCTTCTCCGAAAGTATAACGATGAGATCGACGATAACGATTAGAAAACGACCGGAGCAGATTTTATTTTAGATTCGAGGTCGAGCGAAGGATAAAACAAAACTGACGAATGTAAAAAATTGCTCGAACTATAGTTTTATATCAAAAGACACGTAAATTTTATTTTATTCCTTGAATAACGATTCGTTAATTTGGTTTGTTTGATTTGTATCGATACGAGAAAAAATATTGAATTTGTATTCAATTATGTCATTTTATGACGATGTTGATCACGTGTATGATGTTCGTACCTGTGTAATTTAATTTCTTCATATTTTTATTTCATTTCTTCATCAGTTTTTCCCCCCTTGAGAGATCGAGGAAAGTCTCTCGCAACAAGAGGAGACTCTCATAAAATTCTTGAGGGTATTAAATTTCGTTGTACCAAAGTGGAAGCTTTAACGCGAGCTCCATCTTTACGAGAGCTTTGGGAGTAGACTTTGGTAGAAGAGCGGAGCGACGTTGAAGATACAAAAAGTGGAGAGAGAGAGAGACGAATCGTAGAGTGGCAGCGAGAGAGAGAGAGAGAGAGAGAGAGAGAGAGAGAGAGAGAGAGAGGGGAGGGGGGAGGGAGAGAGGGAGAGAAAGAGAGGGAGAGGGAAAGAGAAAGTATAGAGATTTGAGAAAGGACTCACCGAACCGTAACCAACGTTGCACCGCCCTTTTATTTCTTTCTTTTTTCTAAGAGGAACCCGGAGTATTCCCAGAGGTGGTCTTCACAGGAAAGAAGGTCCGAGAAGGCTCGGAGACCTCGAAAGGATTAGCCGAGAGAATTTTATCAAAGAAGTCCATCGCCTGTTCTTCCACGTACTCGAAAGAAAATCAAGTACGTTGGGGGTTGATTGTATACTTTTTCACTCGATTAGATGAAAATACAAAAAATCTGTACATTCGACATCAAAGAGTCGATTATTTTTTTTTGTTTTCAATTAGATTAATGAAAAAATAAATTTTTTCGACGATCGATTTAACGAAAATCATAAAAATAAATTTTTCCGACGTTTGATTTAATTAAAACGTTGAAGTTGGGGAAATTTATGTTGGATGGAATTTTTTTCTCGTAATCGTCATTGTCTTACGGAAATTCCAGATGTTTATACGGCTTAGGTCGTAAAATCGGTCGTATCGCAAAAGGGTCGAACGATAAGCTTGTGACTATCGCTCGAAACGAGCTACGTAAGCTTATATCTATCGACTTCGATACATAAAAGGCTGACGTAAATACCAAGTTGACCCCCAAAATCATTGTGTACAGAAGGGATTCCTGGCGTTTCGACGAATTCTGCTCAAGGGTCTAAATAATCCGGTACGAGCAAGGGTTTACCAAAGGGAGGTTGTATATAGAATAAGCTCGTACAACTTGGCTATTATAAGGCCGAGAAGCGAGCCCGAGGGTAAACTTTCTAATCGTCTTTATCTCGACCTTCGCACGGTCCTGACTTCGTAAGTACGTATAGGACGTTCCACGCCAATTCGACGCAATCTTTTCTTATGAAATTTCCACAATCACCACTTTTGATAATAATTTTTAGAATTTTTTTTTTCCAAATTTTTTCATCCCCTTGTTCTAGGGTTAAATCCGGGCAATGCATAGGGGTGAATTACGTTATATAAAAATGTGATAAAAAATTCTTTTTTTTATCTTTATTGGAACAAAAAACTCGGATTTCAATTAAGATTTGCATCGATTGAGAAATATCGTAAGGTCGAAAGAAAATTGGTAAAAAGATCAGAAGAAGAAAGCTTCGTGCTTGGCTTTGTGGAAAAAGCTTCGTACTGTATATACGTACGATCGTCTCTATGACAACGTATATACCGTGTACAACATCTCACTACTCAAACTCTTCGGTAGTTCTGTTTATTATTCCCTCGACTCTCGCACAGCAGCCGTCATATTTCGGTCAGCCCTCGTTCCGCTCGAGAGCTTAATTACTTAATTAGTATGCGGTGGTACACGCGGAACTTTTCTGGTAAGGGGATGAAAAAAAAAGAGCAAAGCAGAAAACAAACGCGTAGGGTTGAGAAAAATATTTGGTGGTAGAAATGAAGAGGGTGAAACTCTCGTCTGCCAGGGAATAATAAAAGAGGGGGTTGAGGGTTGGTGGAGAAACCGAGCAAGGGGAGAATGGAAGCGAGAGCTTGACGCGCGCGAAGAGGTGCGAAAACCGCCTCGGGGCCAGATTTTTCCGTCACTGACTGGCCTGGGTTTTCCATCAACGAGGGGGATGCAACGCCCTCGAAATAAGCTCAACGCTCACGGGAGTTTGAGCGAGAGCTTTTCCGAGTTCGCACGTGTATAATACAATGCTCCGAGCTACGAATATCCCACATCGTTCCCCTTTACCTCGTGCACATTCACACATATACACACACACACACACACACACACACACACACACACACACACACACACACACACACACACACACACACACACACACACACACACACACACACACACACACACACACACGCATGCACGCACACTCACAGACACATAGAAAGAGAGAGAGAGAGAGAGAGAGAGAGAGAGAGAGAGAGAGAGAGAGAGAGAGAGAGAGAGAGAGAGAGAGAGAGAGAGAGAAAGACACGAGTATCTACACCTGTCTCATAATCCCAAGGGAGTGGCGAATTTTCTATACACGAACGCTTGCGAGAGAGAGCGAACGAAACTAGCGACACAAAAACAAAAACGAAAAAAGCGCCAAAAAATGAAATAAAAATTGAAGGGCGGTGGGATTTGCGTGGTGGTAAAATATACAAAAGGGAGGGAGAGAGAGCTTGCACGCGTTGCGGTATGTAACTAACGACCCCCCTCTAAGCCACCATTATATCGCAACCGCGATACAACCACCCTTGTGTACGAAACGGCCGTTATGCTATCTGCTTTATTTTTCGTTTATTATTTTTTTTGTCAGCCATTTTTCACTCCGGTAAATTCGTGTGTCTGTTTGTTTTTCTATATTTTTCTCATTTTATCATTTTCATAGGGAAAATACACAGCTCGTGATACGAACGGTCTTTTTGTTTTCGAGGATGGAGTTGGGACCGGGGGCCGAGTCCATTATCGTTATTTGCGGAACTATTTAAATTGGTTATTGTTTATTTTTCGTCGTATTTTTCTCGTGAGCAATGTTTTTTTGTAAATAAATCGACTCAATTGTTATCGCAAGAGAAACGAGCGAATAACGAACGACCAATTGTAATTAATAGGAGGAAGGAAGGGTGAGGGTGGAAAGGGTGTTAGTAGGGCTAAGTTCATTATCGTTATTTATGAAGCTATTTAATTCAGTTATTATTTATTTTTGCTCCTATTTTTCTCGAGAGCAATTTTTTTTATAAATAAATCGACTCGATTGTTATCGCAAGAGAAACGAGCGAATAACGAGCGACCAATTGTAATTAATAGGAGGGAGGAAGGGTGAGGGTGGAAAGGGTGTTAGTAGGGCTAAGTTCATTATCATTATTTGCGAAACTATTTAATTCAGTTATTATTTATTTTTGCTCGTATTTTTCTCATGAGCATTTTTTTTTATAAATAAATCAACTCGATTGTTATCGCAAGAGAAAAGATCGAATAACGAGTGACCAATTATAATTAACAGCTTACAAAAGGAAGGGCGAGGGTGGAAAGAGGGTTGGCAGGACTGAGTCCATTATCGTTATTTACGAAACTAATTAATTCAGTTATTATTTAATTTTGCTCGTATTTTTCTCACGAGCAATTTTTTTTATAAATAAATCGACTCGATTGTTATCGCAAGAGAAAAGATCGAATAACTCACGACCAATTATAATTAATAGTTTAAAAAGGAAGGGCGAGGGTGGAAAGGGTATTACTAGGGCTGAGCCCATTATCGTTATTTGCGAAACTATTTAATTCAGTTATTATTAAATTTTGCTCGTATTTTTCTCACGAGCAATTTTTTTATATAAATAAATCGACTCGATTATTATCGCAAGAGAAAAGATCGAATAACTCACGACCAATTGTAATTAACAGCTTAAAAAGGGAAGGGCGAGGGTGGAGAGGGGGTTGGCAGGGTACGGGGGTAAAGTGAATGATTCGATGACGGATTAAGGGAGCGAGGGTGAGTATCGCGTCGTTGACGAGAGCTTTAGCGTGGATACGAGCCTTCATCCCTCTCCTCTCCCCCTCCGCCCTGGCTTGACGCGAAGCCACCGCGAAAAGCAAACTCATCACTCGTGCCGCGTTAGTTTCATCAATGTTCGGTCTCTCTTGGTACACCCCGGTAGCTACGAGTTAAACCTCGACGAGCCACCGTCGAGGCCACTAGCTTCGCTTCTTACACGTCCTTATCACCAAATTAATCGCTGTTTTCCCTTCGGGTTATAACGCCTTCCTCCCCTTTTTCCACCCTCGATTCACTCTCTCAACCATCGTCCAGGTTTCGTCTCCGCGCTAAGATACCGTCACTCCAGCCGGGGCCGAGCTTTTGATCCTAAGAAAGTATACACCCCGCGGATACGTTCCCGTTGGACTTTCCTCGCTGCCGTTAATGAAAAAAAAAAAAAACAATATTAACAAAAGAAGAATTCCATGAAAGACTTGTTTTCATTCGATCGAAAATTGAATTCACAAAGAAAACAAAGGATTCGTAAATTTGAGGGTAATCGAGGGTATTGTTCAATTTTTTCCCCGACGTTCGAATCGAGAAAGAACAAAGGTTTTGTGAAAAAAAAAATGGAAAAAAGGAAAAATAAAAAACGTCAGTGACAGTATTTTCAATGGTGGTGCACATACGACATAATTATTCGGGCTGCAATTTTTCATTACGGAAGTAGTCCCGATGCGAGTGCGAAAATTCGCATTTCCTTTGATATCGAAATGTTCGTCGGAAAAAAAAGAAAAAAAACCGATTTTTCCTTTCACATGTTTTTTTTTGTTTTTTTTTTCGCCGGGCCACGTTCGAGAATTTGAATCGTTGATACGGCGCTTTTGTAATTAAAAGGGCTCTTTGTTTATCGGTCGATATGAATACGAGGTGTAACATTCGGTTCGCTCTTTCCCTCTCTCTGTCTCTCTCTCTCTCTCTCTCTCTCTCTCTCTCTCTCTCTCTCTCTCTTTTTCGCGCAATTTTCCAACGGATCGTAAAAACACAATGATTTCCCGCAAAACAACGATATGCGTTTTGAATTCCCGGTAATTATGTGTAATTATTAGGCGTTGCGTAATAATTCACGAAAGTTTGTTTAAATTTTTTTCTTTCTTTCAATTTTTACCGCGAACCTCGACGTTCCGTCTCGTTGTACGTTTTAATTGTTATTTACCATTGAACGAAGCGTAATCGATCGATGTTTATAAAATTCAGGGAGTGGTTGATAGAGAAATAAAAAGAAAAATCCCAAATAAATAGAAACGAGTTAAGGGCGATTCAATAAATGGGGTGGATATAAAAGGGTTGGTTAGGGGTGGGGGTAATTGCGATAAAGTCGGCTGGTTAATTTCACGTACGTATGTGAACCGTTACGGAGAATATGTGGGTCAGAGAGAGGCTTTCGCTGCAGGGCGAAAGGAGGGTGAGAGAGTGAACGTGGGATGGTGGGAGCGGGAGGGAGAGGGAGATAGAAAGAGCTAGGCAGGAGAAAGAGACAGTGAATACGGAACACCACGAGGTGCTCAACAGCCTGCTGGCAAAGATATGCCGTTGAATTTACGGCTGTCGGGTGGATAGTCAGAAGCCATAGGGGTTTTGTTGGATAGTCGGTAGCCTGAGGGGTTGCTGGTTTTCTCCCCGTATGCACCTGCAACCCGTTCGGTGCACGTGACGCAATTGCGATATGGCTCAACATCATTGTAAATTATCATATATATATTATACACGCACACACACACACACACACACACACATATATATATATATATATATATATATATATATATATATATATATATATATATATATATATATATATATATATATATATATATATATATATATATATATGTGCGTGTATACATATCGAGTTATCATAGATAGACCATCCAAACGGAAATAGTAGTACGTCAATTTACCAGGATATCCGATACATTGGCCAACGTAACGAGGAACTATTTATTTCAACGTTAGAGTTCGAATTGAGGTTAAATTTGATAAATCATCGCAGTGTTATTTTTCATCAATTGTTTTTTACGAGAGATTGAGACAAAAAATAAATATAAAGGTTAATAATAATAGTAGTAATAGTAAAATAAGAAAAAAAAAATATTAATAATAATTTTATATTATTATTATTGTTATATGAAATGAGAATAATGAGAGGAATCCTGAGAACAATAACAATAATAATAAATTAATGTTATTATTATTGTTATATGAAAAGAGAATACTCAGAGGAATCATGGGAATAATAATAATAATTTAATATAATAATAATAATAATAATAATAATAATTATAATAATAAGAATAATAATAATAATTTAATATTATTATTATTATTGTTGTTATATGAAATAAGAATAATCAGAGGAATCATGAGTACAATAATCATAATAGTAATAATAATAATAATATTAAACTATTATTATTATTATTGTGATAATAATAATATCATTATTGTTACTAATTTATTATTATTATTATTATTATTATTATTATTATTATTATTATTATTATTATTATTATTATTATTATTATTATTATTATTATTATTATTATTATTATTATTATTATTATTATTATTATTATTATTATTATTATTATTATTATTATTATTATTGTTGTTATATAAATGGAGCATAATCAGAGTCGATATTGTTCGAAAGATACATATGTATATATATATATTTTCTTTTTCATCGGGAGAAAAGAATGCGTTTAGAACGTTAAACAAGTACGTTAAGAACGTTTTCGTCCTGTTTTGTTTCTTATCGGTTCGAAAATTGCGTCATGCTCGCGCCACATGCGCCAGAAGCAAGAAAACGAGCACGTACAGATGAATTATATCCCTGAAACTCGACGTACTTTATATTACGGTGAGGGGGGGGGGGGGGAGGTACTAGACACGCTGGTATTACGGTGCTATGTGTTCACTATGGTACTAGGTTAAAAGAAAAACGATCTAGTCTTATCCGTCTTGGATCGGGTGAGAGCCGACGCGGCTTATCCACACCTCGAGCCAACGTTGCTCTTGCCCAGACCAACCCTCGCTAGAATACAAACACACACGAACTTTCTTTTTCTGAAGCCCCCTCCCCCCTGCCCCTCTCACCCTCCCTTATACACGTTATTGCATTCTTTTGTTCTCGTTCGTTCGTAACTTTACTGCACCATCGTCACGACCGACTATCCCACACACGATGTGTAACGAACGAGAAAAATGGCGGTTTTGTACGTTAAACTTACTTTTAACGTATTACGAGGGGGAGGAAGTTTGATAAATAACCGTAATTGAAATGATCTTACAGTTGAGATAAAGCATACGATGAAACTTTACGTTTTCAAGTAGGATTGTTATTATTTTTATTTTTTTTAGAGTCGTGTAGCGAGGAGAAAGGTGAAAGAATAATATTTCGCTCTGTCTGACCATACGTAGGATTTTCTACTGAATCGATGCTCTCGCGAGTATAGGGGTGTAACAGTCGCGAATAAAATTCGATAAACGATTATCGAAGTTGTCCTAGATGCGGATAAAGTTCTAGGTCATTAGAATAGACGTAATTAGTACGTAAAATATGTGTTACGAGGATGAGCGAAAGGGAGAGAGACGTTACACATACCTCTCGCGTGTCCTATTAAATGTCATTCAATACGAGGACACGACAATTCAATTTCCTACAGACTTTCGTGCCAAGGAGAGTCTCGATGAGTCTGTCGCCTCGATCGTTCGCGAGCTGACATTTGGGGTTAATGAATTAATGAAGAAATCGAGAGATTTTTTTTATCGTAAATTCTAATAAAAATGATTTTATGTAAGTTTTTTTCCTATATTTTCTAGGAGTAAAACTGTTTTTTTTTTTTCAAGGATTTGTGACAAGATTTATCGTTTGATTTTCACCAACAAGATTCAATCTTATGTTCATTTAGTTTTTAAAGCATCGTTGGGAAAAAAAGAAAATATTCGTAGACTACCGAGCGTAGAATATTTCTCGTCGTGTATTTTCCATGCCAAAAGAAACAATCTAAAAAAGTAAGGTGAAAAAAAGGAAGAAAAGAAACGAAAGTTGTGACCTTAGGGGGTTGAAGAGTAAAGTCATAAAAGCTGTATGAAAAACTCGGCGTGCGAAATTGAAATTCCGTGAGAAAGTTTTCACAAAGCGGTGTATGGATCGTACCTCGAGCAGGACGAACCAACCATTAAGGGACCGTGAGGGTAGTTCGAAGTTGCGAATATTCAACGGTTGCTCGATATTACGAAAGGAATGAAAAGACACAAAAATCCGGTAGGTGAATTTTGTGTGGTTAACCGAACGATCAAGAAACAAAGAAAAAAAGGGTAGTTTTCATTTAGTAACCGAGCTAGCGACAGCCGGACAGCATGCAATGAAAAAAATGTCCTCGTCGAAAAGTTTTGAATAATTTTCTCGTTACTAATTGATTTATAACAATTAATTATTTTAATTGTATTTCGTAAGAATACTTCACAATTTTATTAAACTTCAGCTGCCAATATTTGTTTTCCTGCATGACAATTCATTCTGCAAGCTTAACTCGAATGAGAAATTCTTAAGTAGTTTGGATGCGGATTGGGTCAGACACGCGCTGTGCTCTCGCAACTGTCAGAGCCTCGAAGCTTGAAATGCCCTGGCGAACAAAAGATTAGCAATGCATGTACATCTACCTAAAATATAGAATGACTCACCCCAGGACTCACGATCCTTCTCGAAAAAAATATTAATAATCTCGTCTATTATTAACAATTACATTGTCCTCCATTCTGATTTTTAACAATGGGGTGCGCGTTAATATATCATTCACGCGTGAAGTTACGAGGATGGAATATGCAGCACAAACGTACCGAATGTAATAAGTCCTTTCGCTTAAAGGAATTTAATTAAAAGTCTTGTTTCATCACCCTCGGCAACTCTACGTTATACGTTCTCAATTATCGAGACAATTTTTCAACGTATTTTCATTTCGTTTTCAATATTCTCGAAAAATGTTTCGATGTAATAATAATAATTTGTTGGATAAATAAATTTGTTATCATTTGTTTTAAATTATTTAGGAAATTGTTGGTAGCTGGAAAAATATTTTAGAACGAATATCGTTCAATTTTCTTGTCGTTGTGTTTTTTTTTCTGTTCCTCTTTTTTGTTATTTATTTACGCGAAGTATCGCTTCAACGATAATTTTTTGCTGGCTTTTTTATCGACGTCGAGGCATCGGACAGGCCGATACTATTCCACGTTCGACGAGCGACGACATGACAGTCGTTATAGCATAGACCAAGGAAAAATTCGCTAGGAAGACCGGGGAGAAAGGGAGAAGAAATATCGATGACGTTTGGTCGAGCGGATGGGAATTGAGTTTCGACGGACCAGCGATTTCTCATGAGCGACGTTTTCGCACTGTGTTATATCTGTATAACGTATGGCACGTTCGGCAAAAATGTGCGAGCCTCGCGGAATACTGTCGTCGAGACGATATTTCATCCAAGGTATGAAAAAATAATTCTGACAAAAAGGAAATAAAAAAAGATCGTGCTAACAAATATGAGGACATTCTTATAAATAAAAGGAAAGAAAAAGAAAAAATGATGAAAGATGAATATTTAAAAAATTATTTTAAAAGGATAAAAAAATGTTAAAAAAGGACAAAATAGAGTTGAAAATTGTAAAAAAAGAATAGCGTATGACACGTTGGGCAAAAATGTGCGAGCCTCGCAAAATATTGTCGCCGAGACGATATTTTATGGAACGTATGAAAAAATAATTCTAACTAAAAACAAAAATAGAAAAAACAATACTAAGAAATATATGGACATTTTTATAAACAAAAGTAACGAAAAAGAAAAATTGATGAAAGATGAATATTTAAAAAATTATTTTAGAAGGATAAAAAGGTTAAAAAAACGACAATATAGAGTTGAAAATTGTAAAAAAAAGAATAGCGTATGACACGTTGGGCAAAAATGTGCGAGCCTCGCGAAATATTGTCGCCGAGACGATATTTTATCGAACGTATGAAAAAATAATTCTTACTAAAAACAAAAATGGAAATACAATACTAACAAATATGAGGACATTCTTATAAATAAAAGGAAAGAAAAAGAAAAATTGATGAAAGATGAATATTTAAAAAATTATTTTAAAAGGATAAAAAAATGTTAAAAAAGGACAAAATAGAGTTGAAAATTGTAAAAAAAAGAATAGCGTATGACACGTTGGGCAAAAATGTGCGAGCCTCGCGAAATATTGTCGCCGAGACGATATTTTATCGAATGTATGAAAAAATAATTCTAACTAAAAACAAAAATAGAAAAAACAATACTAACAAATATGAGGACGTTTTTATAAACAGAAGTAACGAAAAAGAAAAATTGATGCAAGATAATTATTTAAAAAATTATTTTAGAAGGATAAAGAAACATTAAAAAATGACAACGTAGAGTTGAAAATTCTAAAAAAGAATTCTTAAAGTCTCGGGAAGAAAGAGAAGACAATGAGTGAGCTTTGGTGTCATAGAAGCGTCCTTGTAGCTGTAGGAAGATGTCGGGGGGTATTACGCAACGAGGAGAGCGAGACGGTGAATCGGCGTGACCGCAGTGCGGCGTGTACGTATATACCAGTCTCCACGGTCTCTCAGCCACACGCCACAAGGTTATGAAATACAAATGCGAGCTGGAAAGTGTCACGTTGATACTTGTGAGAAAGTGGTGGGAAGGGACGGAAGGAGAACGAGCTTCTCGGAAATAATGCGGCCACTCAACCCAGAAAAGTGTTCCAGAAAAATTTCTATCGTTGCGAGAAGTGCATACCTTTTCTTCTATTAAACAAAAAAAAAAGAAAGTACTCTGTGAAGTCCGACTTCACTAAAAATTGTTGAAACGGATTCGTGAAAGATGAATATTTAAATAATTATTTTAGACGGATAAAAAAGTTAAAAAACAACAACAATATAGAGTTAAAAATTGAATTGGTAAGAATTGAAAAGAAAGTGTTTTCTGGAGGAATGATAATAAGGTGGATATAAATATAATATTATGGTTATTGTTTGTTATGTGTGATGGTGAGCACATTTTTTTTTAATTAGTTTGTGGTGACGCTAAGTACCGGAAGTTGATTTTCACTTCCGACCAATGCTGACCTAGAGAGGGTAAATTTTGTCTTCATCAAAAAAAAATAGTTTATTGAAGGCTTCTGTGAAACTCCTATAAATTTTGATTGAACGAAACAAATTTTGATTCTCCTGGATTCTGTAAAGTCTTGAAAGTAAATCACGAATGTCGACTATTCTCCGGCCGAGGATACAATTTTTTTCGTCCAAAAAGTTTTTATAGGGTGGTTACGGAATCGGAAATTTCCCGCGCAACCACAATATCACCACGTTAATCCTGGATTCTATAAATTTATCGTTCAAAATGTTAAAAAACGAGAAATCCACTTTTTCATTTACAGTACGAAATTTCTCGTAGTAAACGCGTGAACAACCAAACCCCGAATGTCCCATATTATTTCACGCCAATATTATTGTAATCAATATCCAATAACAATGAAGGTCAACGTTTGCTTAATGATAAGAGTTAATGGGATGCAAATCGAAGGTGTACAAAACAAAAGATGTCAATAACCATGGTTTGGTAAATTTTCATCTGAAATCAGAGCACCGGTGAGATAGCAATAGAGAGAGCCAGAGAGAGAGAGAGTGTGTGAGAGAGTCAGAGAGCGAGAGAGAGAGAGAGAGAGAGAGATAAAGAGAGAGAGAGAGAGAGGGAGGGAGAGAGAGAGAGGGAGAGAGAGAGAGAGAGAGAGAGAGAGAGAGAGAGAGAGAGAGAGAAGAGAGAGAGAGAGAGAGAGAGAGTGCGGGAATTAGATAGGATAGAGTGGCTGGACAATTAAAGAGATTCTCTCCGGTGCGACGCGCCGAGGTTTCGTTCGGTTCACACCGGCCACCTGCACTAACAAGCCTCGCAACTTCCAATAACTCGGTAGCTTGCCAACACCAACCCCACATCCCCAACCCCTTCATCGCCTCAAATCCCCATAAGTCGATAATTCGAGTTTCAGCAGCCCCAAAATTCGTGACGTTTCGTGAAATAACGTCAGCGAACCCAATATATATACTAGTTACGATAATCCACCGAGAGTGGCGCCACCGTCGATAGGTCGGGCAAAGTGGTTTTCATCCACCATTTATACGTACGTACGTACGCGTTCAAATCGTAGAATCGGCACTGTATGTGTTGTTTCCGGTGGCGGAAATCGTTCGTAAATTTTGGCGGAGATCGAGAACAACTCTCTAAGCGGATTTCAACGAATCGACACGTATTTATTAACTATACACATATATATATATATACATATCTACATATTAATCGCAGGTCGTAATTCGACACGTGATTTTCTCGTCTTGATAATTCTCGAATCATTTCGCCGACCTCGATTGCGTCGACGATTTATCACAATTATTAAATCGTACGAATAATCAATATCTATGTTTATTTTTATCAGCAATAAAGCTCGAGCCAAATTTCTTCGAGTGGAAAGGAGAATCATCGTTCAGCAACGAATGAAATATATAATCTTATTTTTCGTTGCGAGGGTAGATTACGTTTCGCGATGCGGAGGTGGGCGTGATGTCGTAGAAACGCAAGCTACAATGTGGACGAAGGACGTGTATTTTGAAGACAGAGGGTGGGTGGACGAGTGAGAGACAGAGAGCGAGAGAAAGGGGTGGAAAGAGAGAGAGAGAGAGAGAGAGAGAGAGAGAGAGAGAGAGAGAGAGAGAGAGAGAGAGAGAGAGAGAGACAGAGACAGAGAAAGAGAGAGAGAGAACAGAGAGAATGAGTACACCCTTGTCGCGGTGCATTATTGCCCCGGTGCTGAAAACGAGGCCGTAGCATCGTCGTGCGCGTCGCGTTACCCGAAACGAATGGCAAAGTTCAGTCGTTCGAAGGAGGTCTCGTCATTCACGTGGCACGACTCGACTCTCGCTATACATTACACGGATCTATCTACTCTATAATACAGAAGGAAAGGAGCGTGGGCGAGACAGGGAAACACGAGCCAAGATAGAAAGAAAGGAAGAGAGCAAGAAAAAGAGAGGGAGGGGGGAGAGCGAAAGAGAGAGAGAGAGTAAGGTGGAGCGGGAGGTGGGAATGGAGGGGGGGGGGGGGGGGGAGATTGAACGATTGATTGATAACTTTATTATGCTTAGCCTACTTTGTTGCAAATTGTAACAATTTTCCGAGATACCATAATAATAAATATTATTAGCACGTACTGCATACAATATAATTAATATCGACTCGTTTTGTTCCCACAGAAGTTAGAAAAATTAGAAAATAAACTCGATACAAGAATAAAAATAAAAATAAAATAAACTAATAATAAGAATGAAATGAACTAAAAATAAAAATAAAATAAACTAAAAATAAAAATAAAATCAACTAAAAATAAAAATAAAATAAACTAAAAATAATAATAAAATAAACTAAAAATAATAATGAAATAAACTAAAAATAAAAATAAAATGAACTAAAAATGAAACAAAATAAATTAAAAATAAAAATAAAATAAACTAAAAATGAAAATAAAATAAATTAATAAATAAAACAAAATAAACGAAAAATAAAAATAAAATAAACTAAAAATGAAATGAATGGATGAAAACGGAAAAAATAATTGCAACTCCCAAAGAGACGAGAAACATCCACATTTTCAAAAAAAAAAAAAATTGTTTAAAAACCCAAAAACTTATTATTCTAAAAATTATTGTAAACATTAAATTTTGCTGGGAATAAAAGAAATGTTACGACTTTGTGAAAATTCTTGTTATTCATAGAACATTTCGTCTTCCGCGAAATTCAAAATGGATTCTCCGTTACTGCCAGTGAAACAAAAATTCCGCGCGTGAATGTCGAGGGTCGTAAAACTTTCGTTTTTTTTTCTTCTTCTCATTTTTTTCTTCGCCTCTCGCAAGGATGCGAGCGCACGAAGACGCCCGAGCTGCAATAATCCGCTACTGAAATAATAAAATAGAAACGTGGTCGGCGAGAGAGCAAGAGAGAGAGAGAGGGAGAGCAACAAAGAGAGAGAGAGAGAGAGGCCAAAACGTATTTCGAGAACTCATCCGAGGCAAACGTGTGTGCGAGCGCTAGCTGTTTACGTCGAGAGAGCTTTCAGAAGCTTGCGCAAAAAAGCTCGAGACTTACTTCGTCCCACCCTTAAATTTTTTTGTTTTTCACCATCCCTCTCTCTTTCGCACGACACAAGCATTATTACATTTCCTTTCTTTTTTTCTGTTTGTTTGTATGTAGAGCTTTCCTTCTATCCGTCGTCAGGAGAATTTTTGTTCCTTTTTCTCGTCTGATTCCGCACGTTCTATCGTGAGTAAAGAGAGAGAGAGAGAGAGAGAGAGAGAGAGAGAGAGTTCACAGGTATGTCCAGGTGTGCGGAAACTCTCGGTAGTACTCGCTCGGACTGTTACAATGCGATATCGCAAAGCCCCGACACGTGAGAAACGAAACTCACCCCTAGCCCCCTTACTCACCCCTAGCCCCCTCCCTCCCGACCGCCCTTCTTGCTCGATAGTATATCACGAACATCCCGGACTATCTAACCCTTGGCCCCTTCCCTGCTACCCTTTAGTCCTCCTTCTCCTCTCGGTCTCTCCTCTCTTCATCCCCTTCTATCGTTCTTACCCCCTGGTCACGCGCTTATTGTGCATTCATCGGGTGTGCCGACACTAACGCACGTGTACGATGATGTCTCTCTCTCTCTCTCTCTCTCTCTCTCTCTCTCTCTCTCTCTCTCTTTCTCTCTCTTTCTCTCTCTCTCTCTCTCTCTCTCTCACTTTACCCTGTACGTTGCTATGGGAAGTATAGTTATAACCTCGAGTCTGATTGCTTTAACGTCGTATAATCGTACGAGTTTCTTACCGGGGTACTTCGTTGTGTTTTTGGCTATAACTCGTTAACAAAAAATCATGGGGGATTGTTATAGGATGATCGGGGGTTGTCTAGGTGTATTTTTTTTGGAAATTTTTAAATGTAATTTTGAGTAAAATGAAAATAAATGAAATTTTGAGTAAAATGATAAGTAAATGAAATTTTTGGTAAAATGAAAGTAAATTAAATTTTGTAGTAAAATAAAAATAAAATGCAATTGGAATTTGGTGATATTTTTTTTTGTTACGGATGTTCAAACAATTATTATGATTGCAATTTTTCGGATAATTAATGAATTAACGAATTTCAAGATAAAGTGGTTTTAGGACAACTTACTCGATTTTTGTTTATCAACGACAAAACACAATATCGGAAGAATATTGTTTGTTTTTCATTTTTTTTTTTGGTTTTTAAGAACGTTACGTCATAGCGATTTTGAGGAATTATTTTGATGAATCGTCGTGAAAGAAACGGGTGAATAAATTTTCATTCCCATTTCTCTCTCTTGTCGTCTCGGGATCTCTTCATCCGAATTTGCTCGCTCGCTCAACTAACTAGAACGTGAAATGCGCGTAAACGAAATCTCGCACGGCTCGGCGGGCTGAGAGCGAAAGAGAGAGTATGAGAGAGAGAGAGAGAGAGAGGTACGTGGCTTCGGTGGGTAATTAGCGAAGGAGGCAATTAATCAAAACCCGGGGCGTGGAACGACCGAGAGAGAGAGGGAGAGAGAGAGAGAGAGAGAGAGAGAGAGAGAGAGAGAGAGAGAGAGAGAGAGAGAGAGAGAGAGAGAGAGAGAGAGAGAGAGAGAGAGAGAGAGCCGGACAGACAGAGACAGAGAGAGCAAGGGTTGGTTTAGTTCTCGGTCGAAATATTCTTCGCACTAGCGATACGAGATCCTTCGCCGACCGTCCAAAGAATTGAAGCGACGAGGCCGATTATTGCTTCTCCCTTTTTTTTCTTCCACTCGCTGCTTCGTAATTCGTACATTAGTCCGAAACGGATTCGAGGCATTTTTTAGGTCGCTTTTAATTCTCGTTTCGTCCTTTTGTCCAAATCTGTTCGAGAATCTGTTATGAGAAAAAGAGAATTTTAAAGATAGATATATATAAGACTAATAAATTCGATGCCATTGGTATTATCCTTAATTAATGAATTTATTTAATCGATTATTCAGTCGATTAAATAAATTCATTAATTAATTCATTTTGACTATTAATTAATGAATTTATTGTTTAATAGACTGAATAATAATATTATTAAATATATTAATATATTAATAAAATATTAATAATAATATTAAATAATATTATTTAATCGACTGAATAGTCGATTAATTAATAGTCAGAAATAGTCATTAATTAATAGTTAAAAATAGTCAATTTATTCAATTGACTATTTTCATAGTCAATTAATTCGTCTTTATCGTTCGCCATTTTATACAAAAAATATCCCACGACAATTCTACAAATCCTCAAATTAATTCAATGAAAAACATTCATCGCCTTTTTTACTCGAACCAATGAGAAAATAACAATATTTCCAAACTACTCGTTCGAACAAAATCATCATTAATTCTGTTCTCTCCTCGCGATAGTCTCTTAATCTATTCCTCACTATTTCATTTCCTTGTGTTTGCTTACCCACCCACCATGTAACCAAATATTATATCAAATGTATCTTCAGCAGAGCTCGGTGGTCTCTTTAGTAGAGAAAGAGAAAGAGAGAGAGAGAGAGTGAGAGGGCGGAGAGTGGGGGGTGAGAAAGGGGTAGATTGCGCACACCTAGAGCTAGACCGGGACTTTCACAGCCTTATCGACTTCCTCTAGTCGACTTCCGCCCGCAAGTTGACTCCATACAAACCGACTGCTCCATCTACACCCCCTCCCCCTGCCCCGTCTCAACCCTCTGCCAACCCATTCCAACTTTTCCTCGTTTCGTCTCGACGATACCAAAAATATCGCAGTTTCTCTTCGCGAACACGTTTCGCAACGCGCACACATACACACGAAAGAATTGTTGACACGACAACTATTTACATTTTCGTCTCGCATCTACCCCCTTCCCACCCCCGTAAGAAACTATTTCGTTCTATCGTCACGCAAGCTGGCGTTATCGAGACTCTTCTTCGTAGACGACGCGACAAAAAAATAAAACCAAAAGAAAAAAAAAACGAAATTTCTCTTCATATATTTTCTAAGACGTGATAAATCGCCTCCTGGAAAAAGAATGAAAATGGCGAAAATGAAAGCAAACACGGGAGGACAAGCTTGGAAGCTTTAGCCGGAGGGGGGTTGATTTTTGCACGACTCGAGAATGGGGAAATGAGACGGGGAGAAAAAATATGCCGCTAGGGGTGAGAAAAGAGCGAGTTACTTTTTTTCTCGTTTCTTTCTTCAACCTATTCCTCCATTTTCTTTTTTTTTTCTTTTTTTTTTTGCTTTACTCTCGTCCCGCTAGCGAGGACCTGAAGTTGAAGGAAACTTTTCGTTCTCACGTGGGAAAATCATGTAGCATGGAAACTCGCACCCCCTCTACCCCCTCTCTCTTTCTATCTCACCCTCTCCTTTCTTCCACCCCCGCGAGCTTTTTTCCGGTATGCTTGTCGAAAAGTTTTCGAGACTGAAAAACGGAAAAGAGTGAAAAAGGAAGAGAGAGAGAGACGAAAATAAGGAAAGAAGCGAGCGTTACTTGTGCCATAGAGAAGACAGGACGCATATATATAAAGTAACATTCAAGTCTTGAGTCGTGGGAGACGAAATGCTGTGTGGCTCGTTAAACACTCGTTACTCGCGTACGAGACGAAACGAAAGTACGAAAGAATGGGGGGAAGGAAAAAAGGGAAGCTTTTTACCTCGCACAGTTTCGTGGATAAGGGCAGGTAGGGGGGTAGTGCAGAGGGGGTAGTTGGCGGAACGAAGCGAAAGAGCGTAACAGTTCCGTCGACTAAAATTCGAGCCAGTTTCCAGAAACTTTTTAAAGCTTTCCCTCCTTTCCCTCTTGCGTTTTTTTTCTCGCAGCCACAATGAATAAAAAATATACAAAGCGAAAGGGGAGACCCAGCAGATGGTTTCGAACGTGAATTCTCAATGCTTTTGAAAAATATTTAATTACCATTCTTGTAAAAATCGTTCAATCTGAATGAAGGGGTTGGTAAAAGGAAAGTTGTAAGAAGTTAAGTTATTTTCGTGATTTATTAATTCATTTATCGAACGATAGAACGAATCTACGAATTTCTTCGAATTTCGACCGATAATAATTTTAATTAATTCGATTAAAACGTTCAAATGTTTCTAGTCAAAAGTTTCGTGTAATGTTACAAACGATAACGATGCAATGGGGAAACATGACATTGAGGTATTTTTTATTTTTACGTTGTTTTCGAGTCGAGGGGGTTGCGAAAGGGCGTGTCAAGGTCGTTCGAAATAAAGAAAACTGGATGCCCAGAAGGCTTTTCTTTACATTGGGGAAAAGAAGGGTGGTTGTACGTAAGTACGAACGCAGAATATGATACCGCAACGAGTACAAGGGGGTTGGTGGTTGTGGGGGTTGTGTTTGAGTGAGAGAGGGATGAGCTTCGCGTGTAGGGACGAAGACGTGTGCCTTCATAACTCCTCGAGGATGGCAAGGAACGTAAGGTAACGAGCCACTCGTCTAACCAGAGCGCGCCAGTTGGCTTTCACAACCGGAAACGACCGAGGAACTTGTACATTAGTCGCGTATAGCCACTTTGCTTAACACGAAACCTCGTCTCAACTCCTTCTCGCCTCTTTCGTCCCCAGGGCGTCTTCTCTCATTTCTCTCTCTCTCTCTCTCTCTCTCTCTCTCTCTCTCTCTCGCTCTCTGTCTCTCTGTCTCTCTTTCGTTATTACGAGGAAGAGTAATAAGTTTCTTAGTCGCAAACACGTTGATGGCGCATTAACTTGTGTTTTAGAAACGACCCTTCTTTCAAAAATGGCGCATTTTCGAATTAAATTTCGAGGTGAAATAATTATTTTTTGGCTCGTCTTAAAAATTTCTCCTTCTTGCCTCTCTTGTTATTACGAGGATGAGTAATAAGTTTCGTAGTCGCAAACAAGTTGACGACGTATTTTCTCATATTTTAGAAACTACCCTTCGTTCAAAAATTTCACATTTTCGAATTAAATTTCGAGGTGAAATAATTATTTTTTGGCTCGTCTTAAAAATTTCTCCTTCTTGCCTCTCTTGTTATTATGAGGATGAGTAATAAGTTTCGTATTCACAAACACGTTGACTACGTATTTTCTCATATTTTAGAAACTACCCTTCGTTCAAAAATTTCACATTTTCGAATTTAATTTCGAGGTGAAATAATTTTTTTTTGACTCGTTTTAAAAATTTCTCCTCCTTCCCTCTCTTGTTATTACGAGGATGAGTAATAAGTTTCATATTCGCAAACACATTGACTACGTATTTTCTCATATTTTAGAAGCTACCCTTCGTTAAAAATTTCACATTTTCGAATTCATTTTTGCCACGAAACGATTCGTTTTTCGAATCGTCTTAAAAATTTCAATCTCTCCCAACTCCTTCACGATTCAACCAAGTATTTTCAAATTTCTGAAAACCCTCGTAGCTTTTAAAATTTTTTCACCCATTTAAAAAAAAAGCAGAAAGCAACAAAAATAAAATTTGTATCTAAAAAAAAATGTTGTTTTTCACCACTTGTTCTTATTTTGTTTTCTATTCTACGTGAATACATTCGCATTCACGATTCGTCGCTCGTTGATTACGTTCCTCAAAGTTTTGCTCGTTCAACGGTTAATTAGACTAATTAGTTTCGGGGAAAATCTTAAGCGGGAATATGATACAAAGGAAACGTGAGAAATGTTCTATATTTTATACACCGAGTGATGTAATTATGGTACCGGGATAATAATAATAACAATAATATTAATAATAATATTAATAATAATAATAATAATAATAATAAGCTTTATTCCTTCTCCTACTATCGGATTAAGGGTGGTTCTTCAATCGTTCGCAATTTTCTCGCGATTCAATTCCACGGACTATTCTCCGTTACAACTCGAGGATCTAATTATCTCTCGAGTTGCGAAAGAAGCCGTCTCGCCTCGATGTCTCTATATCGATCAACTCTCGATGAGTCCAATTCGTTCCACGGAATTTCTTTTAATCTCATCCGCAATTCCGAGTTATCATTATTTTTGTCCAACGTCCGTATTATTAACGTTATTTCAAACTTTCGCGAAGAATAATTTCTTAAAAATTTCACGTATAAAAAAAAAGAAATAAATTTCAACATTTTTCACAGATCGAATGATAACGATAAAAATTACGGAATGAAAGACACGACGTAGGGAACGAATTCCAAGTTATCATTATTTTTGTCCAACGCCCGTATTATTAATATTATTTCAAACTTTCGCGAAGAATAATTTCCTAAAAATTTCGCGTATAAAAAAAAAGAAATAAATTTCAACATTTTTCACAGATCGAATGATAACGATAAAAATTACGGAGTGAAAGACACGACGATCGTAGGTAACGCGATGGGTGAAAATAAAATAGAAACAAAATTAAAGGTGAGAAGCGTCAAGCTCGACTCACGTTTGTACGAGTCGAGAGATAAGACGGAGTCGAGAGTGGGAGAAACGAGTCGGAAGACTCGGACGAAAGTGCTATCTCGATCGGGAACGATTCTCTTTGACCCGGAAAGCGAAAGATAGATGAGAGAGAGAAAAAAAATAAAGAAAAAACAGAAATCTGCTCGGGAGTGTCGAGACGCTTTGCTTTGGTTCGCGTTACTTTTTACCTCGTCGCTAATTAGATTACGAGCGGCATGGCATAATCAACGAATGGTATAGAATCGTGAACGGACTGTGGGAAATAAAGTGGGAGGGGGAAAGATTCCCACGAGAAATGTGCCTTCGTGTCGTTCTGTCGTCTCGCTACGCTAAGGTCTCGACGTTCAACGAGCGATAGCAATCTCGTCTACCCCCCACTCTTTCCCTCCTCCCGAGTTCGAACTTTGCCAAGAATTCATTTTTTCTTTAAATATGCATTCCCTGATTTCTTTGCGAAGCTTCGTTTATTTTTATTTCTCTCTTATTTTTGTAAGGGTAGAAAATTGACGTCTTTGAGAAATTGTCGTTTGCACGAGAAATTTGAAATTTTATCGTTCGACCATTTGCCACGTAACGTAAAACGTTGAAAAATAAATAAATTTTATTACGATTGGATCGATAAAATTTCATCCCTTAGGTCGTCTAATTTTTATGTAAAAAATAGGCGAACGAGAAAATCTAAGGGATGAACGCCATCGAAGGGTGCAGATTACGAGATGCATCGGGATTTTTTTTAGTTTGTTCAATTTTTGTTGTTCTTTTTTTATTTTCATGTTTTTAATGGAAAGAGATAGGAAGTACGTTGCAAAAATTCGAAATTTTATCGTTCGATCATTCTCCACGTCTCTTCAAATATTGAAAAATAAATAAATTTTATTACGATTGGATCGATAAATTTTCATCCCTTAGGTCGTCTAATTGTTATGTAAACAAATAGGCGAACGAGAGAATCCAAGGGATGAAAGCCATCGAGGGGTGCAGATTACGAGATGCATCGGGATTTTGTTTAGTTTGTTCAATTTTTGTTGTTCTTTTTTTATTTTCATATTTTTAATGGAAAGAGATAGGAAGTACGTTGTAAAAATTCGAAATTTTATCGTTCGATCATTCTCCACGTCTCTTCAAACACTGAAAAATAAATAAATTTTATTACGATTGGATCGATAAAATTTCATCCCTTAGGTCGTCTACTTTTCATGTAAAAAAATAGCCGGTACATTGACAAATTCTTTGGTTAATTTTCTTCCAGAGTTGACGTCTTCGAGTCAACGATCGAACCTTAATTGGGGCAAGCTCGATGAAATTTGGATACGAGGCAAATCGATCGATCAACGACGACGCCTCGGTATGAAGAATCTTGAAAAATATATAGCTGAAAATAGGGGATGAGTGATGAAAGGTCGAATCGATACGAGGGTGTTGAAAAATGGCACGAAATATCGACTCGAGCTCGCGTGGATGAAAACTTTTCTCATTTCGATAGTGACAACGGGCTGACGGTTCGTCCTTCGCTCAATCTCCTCGTTGCACTCCCTCTCTCTTTCGTTAAACGTAATCATCCAATCTTTTCACATCGTCCGACATTTTTTCGTCCCGCAACGTTGAAGAAATATCAAAGAATTGTTTTTCGTCTCGAACGAATATTTCGCCAAAAATGATAAATTTCTATCGAATTAAAAAAACAAATACAGACTGAATAATAAAAAGAATTATCTCGAGAGACAGCAAACACAACACTCTATGCGCGATAGCGATCCGCCGAAGCAAAAAAAACAGATAAAAACGTCGATTACGACGATGTCTGACCCAAGGCTGACCTATTCTACTGAAAGTTCACTCGGGCGTACCACGCGACGTTTTACCTCATTTAAATTTTATTTTGCGACTGTTGACGAGCCAGTATTTATCGCCAATGCCAATTTCCTTTCTACATGGAGGCAATCGAACAACCGTATTTACATTTTACCCAAGAAAGTTGCGAACTACTCGCGTTCGTGCGGACGAAAAAAAAAGTACGAGAATAGAACGAAAATTGAAAAAATTTGATTCTCGCGATATTTTCAATTCGAGAATGGGGAGGTAAAAATAAAAATAACGTTGATGGTCTCGAGGAGATAAAATAAAATGAGAAACGAAGCCCATCGTGATGAGAAAGACTGGATGGCGTGTCGGGGATAAACGAGGGTAGAGAGAAGAAATCGGATACGACGAAGTCCGACTCGATCTTGACCTCGTTCACTAGCTCAAGCCTCTCCTTACTTCATTCTCTCTTTCTCTCACTTTATCCCATTACTATACTTCAACCCCTCGTCCTTATCCACCACGGTTCTCTATCTAGTTTCGCAGTTCCGTGACTACCCCTCGACATTATTGCGAGTTCGTTGGATACGAGCACGAAGATCCACTTCCTTTTATATATCTAATGCGGTCGTCCGAATTGCACAATTTCACCTCTTTAGATTCTAATGCGAGGATCTCTGACTTTAAAACGATGTAAGACTGTGAGAATTTAAGTACGTACGAAAGAGAACGTCTTATGCGTTCTGCTTTTTCCAACGTTTTATTTCGGTTTTTTTTTTAGTTTGACAGTTTCCATCCCCAACCAACCCTTAGCGGTTTTTCAGCTGTTTTACAATTTTCTACACTGGCCATTTTCGTAATTGTTAGGTATATGGGGAAATACGTTTCTTCGGATAGGAAAAGAGATCGAGTTCTCTCGAGCACGCGAGCATTTTTTATCCAGAGGATTGACTTGGAATTGTTTGCAATAAATTTCGTTTAATCCAGTAAACCCTCAATTATGTATTCTTTTATTACTAAATGGATTTAGTAAAATCCATTACAAAAAAAAGTAATAAAAAAAATAAAAAATTAAGGGTTTAATGGATTAAACGAAATTTATTGCAAACAATTTTTTATTTTTTTTTTATTATTAAATGGATTTAGTAATAAAAAAATGAAAAATTGAGGGATGAAGGCGAAATTTTCTTGTTGAATTTTTGTCAAGAAAACGATTTTCTTGTTGTGTTGTATTAGATCGAAGGGAGATAATTGTCTGGGGAAAACTCACCTGTGTGAAGAAGTAGTAGTAAACCTTCATACCGCGATCGGCGAACAGCTGAGCGAAATGTGTCGAGGGACAGATGAAGAAATAGTCACCTACGACATCGGCGACTGCTTCCTGGTACATGTAACCATCCTTCGCACGTTCCCAGTCCGTATACTGCGCACAAGAAAACAAACACGATATTGCCAATTAAATATCGTATCGCTCTTAACAGTTTCATTTTTTTAAATTACATTCGTCCTTCTTTTTTTTCATTCTAGTCATTTTCTCGAATTACACGAGTTGATCAATTTTCTCAAATCAATTTATTTTTGTTTAAGTCATAATTAACGAGAACATACATTTAATATGAATATTTTAGGTTTGATTATCGAAATTTTCTTAATAAAAAAAATTGATTTTTGATTTTAGCTGTTCTTTCATTTTTTAACTACATTCGCTCTTATTTTTTATTTCATTCTAGCAATTTTCTAGAATTACACGAGCTGATAAATTTTCTGAAATAAATTTGTTTTTACTTAATTCATAATTAATGGGAACATACGATTTAACTTGATAATTATTTTTTAATTTTATTATCGAGATACGATTTTCTTTTAATAAAAAAAAATAGATTTTCGATTTTAACTATTGTTTCATTTTTTAACTACATTCGTCCTTATTTTTTTTCATTCTCGACATTTTCTCGATTTCCACGAGCTGATAAATGTTCTGAAATAAATTTGTTTTTATTTAATTCATAATTAACGAAAACATACAATTTAATATGAATATTATTGTTAAGTTTTATTATTGAGACACGACTTTCTTCTTTAAAAAAAAAAAAAAAATTGATTTTCGATTTTAGCTGTTGTAAAGTGAGTTGGGAGTAACGATGATGGGAGTTCTCTATCTCGTTTACGAATATACCAGCTGGTGTATTGCACCGATCCGTGGGAACCATTTGGCCCAGGTGGACTAACGTAAGTCCGACTGTTCGATACTAACACGATTTCTGCACACGTTTCTATATATACGCTACTACGATATATATATATATATATATATATATATATATATATATCGTATATATATATATATATATATATATATATATATATATATATATATATATATATATATATATATATATATATATATTTCTATATGTAGAATGGAAGGACTACAAGTGTACCGGACACATAATATAAAAAGCTATTTGTATCGGGTGTCCGGGTGTACATCGATGGAAAAAGAGTGTTTAAAGTATCGGAAAAGAAAATCGACTAGTTTCCCTTCGACGCTTGTGCGAATAAAAATACATTCGATAAATCTACTCAAGCTACAATGAAAAACAAAAATTCTTTCTCTCACAGTTTCGAATTCAAAGGAACGTATTTTTGTTTGAATAAATAAACGAAATGTTGTCAATATAAATTTAATAAAAACGAATCAAACAACTATAATACAATTTTTATTCCTAACATTGTTTAATTATTGTTTAATTCAAATTTAATTTTTTTTTGACAATTGTAACGAGACACGACGTGTATAAAAAACGTATTTTTGTCTGAATAAATAAACGAAATGTTGTCGATATAAATAACTATAATAAAATTTGTATTCTCAAAATTGTTCAATTATCGTTTAATTGAAATTTGAATTATTTTTCGACAATCGTAACCAGACACGACGTATATAAAAAACTGTAATTATCCTGGATTATTTATCGCAGGGTTGAAATGGTCGTATAAATAATTTTTTTTTCAGTTTAAGAGAAAACATTCGCCATGGCTTGCTCGATGGTCAGTCAAAAATTAACCGCTGGATTATACAGCGGTCAGCTTGGAACAAGCATCGAAAATTTACCGGGTTAATTAATGGCGTTGATGGAAAGAATGAACCATGACACGATACGATATAAACGCTGTTCGAGGTTGAACCAAAATAAAAAGTCAGACGAATTCTCTCTGTTCGTCCATCCTTTATAAACATTTCACTCCCATCTCTCCCACATGTTTCATATTTCTATTTTTTTTATTTATTTTATAACACAACCTGTCAGTAAAGAAAAACAAAATAAAAGGTGAGCGAGACGTCCATGAATTCGAGGGTTGATGGATGGGAAGGGCTTTAATATTTTGACGTAATAAAAATCCATTCTCCAAAAAAAATTATTGTCGATTTCAAATTATTACAACAAAAGTATATTTTTGTTTTGTTTGTTTATTCGGAGAAAAAATAAATTATCTCGTTGGCAGAAATAATATCGTTTATGTATAAAAGGAATTTCGGAAATCCTGTGGGGAATTTAATTCACGAAAAGGAAAAAGAAGACAACAAAGTATTTTTATTCGCGTTATATTCATCGAGAACTAATATACGACATTCTTACGTGGCGTTTCGACCAACCGAGTCGACGTACGATTTTCCGTTAGCCACACTGCAAGGACGTCCGGAACGCGGTGCTTTTGCAAGCTCGTAAAAGCTCCGTACCTCGAACGATAAATGCTCAAAAGGAACATCGGGGGAATGCAAATAAACTGGGGAAATAAAAATGGGGGTGAGACTCGCTCACCTCTCACCGTACCTTGTAAAAAGTATTTATCGAAAGGCTCGCGAAGAACAAAATTTAAATATATCGAAATGGTTTCAGAGTCCTTTTTATATTGCGTAAATACAAATAATTGTGCTTGTTAATTAATTATCGTTGATCGTTAAAAACGGCGGAGGAAAATTAAAAAAACAATTTTTATTCCAAATGGAAAAAAAATGCCTTAATCCTTCAAAGGATATTGACAAGGATCTTTTGTTTCATAAATAATCGATAATAATTTCGATTAAAAATTCTCAATTTTTGACAGGAATTAATTAAATGATAAAATCGATGAAACGTAACGAATTAGGAAATGTAAGGGAGTAAAAAAATAAGATAGAAATATCCTGTTAACGCATTTACAAATAGAAGCCATAAAAATAAAAGAGGTCGAAGAGTTGTCGAAGCGTCTCGAGAGGGAAGGTAAGTCGGCTGAAAGTAAGTGATACGTAAAAGTCGAAAGGGCAGGCTTAAGCTCGTATTTATGGGGGAGGTCAGTCGGTAGAGGGTAGTAAATAACGCGAGACCTACTGTCAAGACTCGCGAGATGAGTGCTACCTATTTCTCCGATGGCTCCGGGAACGAAAAAGAAACACTCGAAGGACGGAAAATCTTGTTACCCCTAGAGGGTTGAAAATGAACGAGGGGTGAGTCAGAAAAGATCTCTCGATGAAATGTCGTGAAAAAAAAATTAAATTCGAATAGAAATAAAAATTCCATTAATAACAATAAAAAGCTTTTCCAAAACAAAACAAAAATGACAATATTTGACAATCTGACAAATAATTGCCATAACAATTCCCAATATCTGACAAAATTGATTTAATTTCCCATTTTCTTTTCACCTTGACAATATTTTTGAAAATTATCGAAACAATTCTTTTTCAATTTTCAATCCATCCCTTCATGAACAAAATTGTTCGAAAATTAGAGGAGCTTCGAAGTTTTGGATTTCGTTGAATTTTCGGTCATCCATGAACCACCGTTATGACAATCGACAGTGAGAATATGATGGAAGGTTACCGCTGCGTACGCGTAAGCATAAGCGTATACATATCGTGTCAGGAGCATCATTAACGTCCAGGCATGTACGTTATTGACCTACGCGCATTCCCCGTTAGTTACACATCGAGGATTGGGGCTGGATTTGATACGAATACACATATAAATATATATGTATATATAATATGTGTGTGTGTGTGTGTGTGTGTGTATTCATATATGTAGGCACACAGGGGTGGATTGACATAGCGAGGGGCCAATACAGATGGATTAACGGAGCAGTCGAAGGCAGAGGAAATTGATACAGTAACGGGCGTACAGTGGTGGAGATATACAGCGAGAGAGAGAGAGAGAGAGAGAGGAAGAGGCTCGGGGTAGAATCGAGACTCGATAATCTGGCCGAGGTATTTGGTAAACCTCGAAGCCCTTACGCCAAGGGTGGAAAATAAGGGTACTTCGTGGTGTTCAAGGAAGTTTACGACTGGGTGTATCGAGCATTGTGCGGTTTATGGATTATTACTGGGTTAGTTAATCGTGAAACAGGGAAATGTTACCGGAATAGCCAGACCAATTTACGTATTTGTGTTTCGTAAACTCGGACAATCGATATTCTTGATCGATAAAATCGATTTTTCTTAATATTAATTATATATTTATCTATTTATATTGATATTATCTGTTAATTAATTGGTTTTTGTTATTATTAATTTTATTATAATTAAATATTGTTATTGTAATTATTAAAATTATTATGATTATATATAATTGTTATAATTATTATAATTACGTATAATTATTATAATTACGTATAATTATTATAATTGTATATATAAATATAATAATTTAATAATAATCATAATGTATTTAATTTAGTTCTATTATAATTATTATAATTATTATACTTATATATAATTATTATAATCATAATAATTATCATTATTATAATTATTATTAAATTATCATATTTATAATAATTATAATTATTATTAAATTGTCATATTTATAATAATTATAATAAAATTAATAAAAAAATAATAATTACTTAACAAATTTGATCATTCATCTAAAATCCGAAAGATTATTTCACTCGATGACATTCGACAACGATAACGAGAAAAAAATAATTAATAAATAAATAATAAAAAATAATATAAATAAATAGTAATGATAATTATAATAAAATTAATATCAGGGCTGGAAAAATGCTAGAAAAGTGTACGCAAACGTTTCGCGTATAAGCCCCGAGTGTCTCTCACTTTCAGCTCGTATATTTTTTTAATTATATTAAAATGGGCGTTTGTGAAGTGGTATTTTATTTAATTACGACGCCAGGTACTTAACGGAATTGCAGCACTTCCGTATAAAACTGTTTGAATACCGGTGTATTATTAATCTCGAGTTTGTCGTTGCGTTAAAAAAAGCAAAAAGATACGTAGCAGATAAAAATGGTGAATTAAATAAATTTTTTAAAAGAATTCAAGCATTCTTTTTTAGTTTTTTCACTTTTCGATTTTTCTTTGTTTTCTTTTTTTTTTGATGACAAGAACTACGTACTCCCTAGCTTTTTCCCTTGTAAAATTGTAAAAAAATTCGTTGTAAAAATTCCTACCCCATTTCTGCGTCAACCACGATGGATGAGAGAAAAGTACACCCTGTTGCAAGTGGGAAGTTGAAACGAGGAAGAAGACCGGATGAGAGTGAGAACGGTAATATCGCGTGCCAGGAACACGGGGAAAACACGTCTTATGGAAATATTCGTTGCTTCCTCCCACGTGAAATCCTTCCTCTTTCTCATCTTTTCTACAATTTCTTTCTTCGCGCCCTTCTCCTTTTTCTACCCTTGTCTCATATTTTCATCACGTCTCGCAATATATATATTTTTTTTTATCTTCTCCATTTTCAACGCTTCTGTTACAATGAATTTTCAATTATTTTCCAAATACGTCGACGTTTTTTTTCATTTTTTTTTCGAGGGATGAAAAGATAAGATTTGTATTTTTTTTATTCAAATTTCGTTTTTACTCGATCGTTCGAGGGTTGAAAAATTGTTTCGAGAAATATTTTGTTTAATTCGAAGTTCGAAGGTCCTTGGAACGAAAGTCCTTCGGTCGTAATTCGAGACAACGATGGCGTAACGAAGTACACAACGGGTTGAACATCGAGGTCCTTCGTCCTCGATATTTATTCGTCTCGTCGCTCGTACGATACTCTTTGGCTCCTTTAACGATTTTAATCAAGTCGTATCCTTGTCGACGTGTCTCGAAAGAGCTGTTTCCAGACCGTGGATGGACGATAAAGCATTATCCTTCGGCGACTTGATTGAACGTGTCTCGAGAAGTTTCGTACGACGACGCGTTTCATCATCTTCCCGTGGATAACGACAAGGGTTGATAACGAGCGAGCCAAGACAACTTCGTGAATTTCCTAATCCTTATTTGTTTTTCATTAAATCAAAATTATTCCAACAAACTTGACAAACGACAACGAAAAGTTTCAAAATTGTTTAATCAAAATTTCTCAAAATGCAATCTCGTTGATTTCAATCTTTAAGGGTGGTTTATTTTTGTTTTTCGTAAATGTATTGGAGTTAAAGGTTCAATTTTCATAACGATCCATTTCGTATCGAGTTTTTCAAATCGAGGATCGAGGTTCTTTGAAAAATTTGTTAATTTGTGATTTATTTTGGGAAAGAAAAAACAAGATTTTGTAATGACTGTGAGAATTTATCAGGGGACAGATGTATCGGCAATTTTCGCGAAGTTCGTAATTAATTTTATTTCGAGCTTAATAACATTTTATTGATTTACGATAATTTCAGTTATCGTAAAAAAAAAATAACGAGGCGAATATGGAAGTGTAGAAATTATTCTTGACTCCTATCACTGTGCATGTTAATAAACATTTATAACAATTTGAATCGTCGGGTCGTAATAAATTTTATTTCGAGCTTAATAACATTTTATTGATTTTCGATAATTTTCGTTATTGTAACATAAAAAAAAAAAAATAACGAGGCGAATATGGAAGTGTAGAAATTATTCTTGACTCCTATCACTGTGTATGTTAATAAATATTTATAACGATTTGAATGGTCGGATCGTAATGAATTTTATTTCGAGCTTAATAACATTTTATTGATTTTCGATAATTATAGTTTTTATAAAAAAAAAATAATGAGGCGAATATGGGAGTGTAAAAATTATTCTTGATTTCTGTCACTGTGCATGTTAATAAACATTTATAACAATTTGAATCGTCGGGTCGTAATAAATTTTATTTCGAGCTTAATAACATTTTATTGATTTTCGATAATTTTCGTTATTGTAACATAAAAAAAAAAATAACGAGGCGAATATGGAAGTGTAGAAATTATTCTTGACTCCTATCACTGTGTATGTTAATAAATATTTATAACGATTTGAATGGTCGGATCGTAATGAATTTTATTTCGAGCTTAATAACATTTTATTGATTTTCGATAATTATAGTTTTTATAAAAAAAAAAATAATGAGGCGAATATGGGAGTGTAAAAATTATTCTTGATTTCTGTCACTGTGTATGTTAATAAATATTTATAACGATTTGAATCGTCGGGTCGCAATAAATTTTATTTCGAGCTTAATAAAATTTTTAAATTGCAAATTGTTTTAATCAAAATTTCTACCCAATGTCATTCGATCTTTAAGGGTAGTTTATTTTTGTTTTTGGTAAACGTATCGTTAAATTTCCAATTTTCATAACGATCGCATTTCAAATTTTCGAGTCGAGTTTTTCAAATCGAAGATCGAGGATGTTTGAATAATTTGCAAATATGTGATTTATTTTGGAAAAGAAAAAAAAAAGATTTCACAACGACTGTTAGAATTTATCAGAGAACAGAAATATTGGCAATTTTCACGAAGTTCACTGATCGTCTTCGCGAGTTTAGTGTGTACAACCACGATTCGTTGCCCGAAATTTCATTTCACTTCGGAAGGATTCCAGCACGCGTTATAGCGAGTCAATTACGAGATCTGAGTGAACGAGCGCCCTCGGTGTGAAACGAACTTCGTACGATATTCCCACGTTCGACCAGAATTTTCGATTAGCCCGAGAAAAGATTGCACGAGAAGTTTCCACGTCGTTCTTCTTGCTCGGTTCTTACTCACCCCGCATCCCTGCCTCGTCTATTTCGAACATACGGGGAATGGAGTAAAATGCAGGATGAAGGAAAAACCCACTCGAGAATTTCAAGAAACACTCGAACACGAGTTTTGACTCGTTCTCGCACTTTTCAAGTTACTGTCAAACTCGACAACCACGAACTTTAATTCTCGACGTAATTTTTCTTATCTCTTTACCTTTCTTGTATTTTTTTAAATGTATTTAACAAAAAAACAAAGATTTAAACAAATTTTATTATTCGTTATTTTGTTTCAAATTTTCTATATTAATTAGGAAGGAGGAATAATAATAATAAATATAATAATAAAATAATCTAATAAATAATATAATATATAATAATATAATAATATAATAATATAATAATATAATAATATAATAATATAATAATATAATAATATTATAATATAATAATATTATAATATAATAATATTATAATATAATAATATTATAATATAATAATATTATAATATAATAATATAATAATATAATAATATAATAATATAATAATATAATAATATAATAATATTATAATATAATAATATTATAATATAATAATATTATAATATTATAATATAATAATATAATAATATACTAAATAATATAATAATCAAATAATAATAATAATCACAATAATAATAAAATAATAATAATAATAACTGACGATTCCACGATTCCGGAACATGCACGAGAGTTTATCTTCCGGTCATAGTAAGAAAAGACAACGGGGAACGAGAGACGAGAAAAAAGTTTCCAGACGCAAAAGTTGCGAGAGGGAGGGACAGAGAGAGAGAGAGAGAGAGAGGGAAAGTCAGGGTAAAAAACACACACACCGAAGCCACCGTGGCGATTGCAAGACAAATTGAACGACACTTTTTAGTGTTATAAAGAAGCCCCTTTGTTTCACTCAGGGCCCAGACGGGGTGGAACGGGGAACGAAGAAATAATGTATCCTCGAGATTTTTCTTTTTTCTTTTTCGTTTCATTTTTTTTTGTTCCTCAGGGGTCGTTGACCCGCCTCGCGTTTCACGCTCGAGACAGCCGGACAGGTCTCGGAACGTCCAAACTCGCTGCTTTCTTTTTTTTTCCATGCTCTTTTCTCTCGGACCATCCGCACAACGTCCACGCGTGTTACGCTTGTGCCTCCCGGCGAATTCGTACGAAACAAGGAAAATCATTAAACGAGTGCAAACTATGAAAAAGCTCTTGTATGTTACGAAAAAGAACAAAGAGCACAAATTTTTATCCTTGCTTTAATTAAGAGTATCCTTGAGCATTGTTCTCCTTTGTTGTGATATTACGAGGTAATGGTACGACGTAAGACTGCAATGGGAAGGGGATATGGCTTGTAAAGAACGGACAGGCAAATAGAAAAATTTATGTTGCAAAAGTGGAAGTAAAAATTAGGGGTGGTTCGCAAATTTTAAGAACTGCAACAGTTGCGAGTGAATAGCTTTATTTCTTTGATCACGTGATCGCAATTTACGTTCAAAAAGGGTCGCGAAGGTTTGAAGAAGATGAAGAAAAAAATAGTCTTCGTTTTCTTTGTTTTTGATTCTCTTTCACTTTTCTCACGAAATCTTTAAAAGGAAGGGGATACGGCCTGTAAAGAACGGACAGGAAAATAGAAAAATTTATGTTGCAAAAGTGGAAGTAAAAAATAGGGGTGGTTCGCAAATTTTGAGAACTGCAACAGTTGCGAGTGAAGAGCTTCATTTCTTGGTTCACGTGATCGCAATTTACGTTCGAAAAAGGTGGCGAAGGTTTGAAGAAGATGAAGAAGAAAATGGTCTTCGTTTTCTTTGTTTTTGATTCTCTTTCACTTTTCTCACGAAATCTTTAAAGGAAGGGGATATGGCCTGTAAAGAACGGACAGGAAAATAGAAAAATTAATGTTGCAAAAGTGGAAATAAAATATAGGGGTAGTTCGCAAATTTTAAGAACTGCAACAGTTGCGAGTGAAGAGCTTTATTTCTTGGTTCACGTGATTGCAATTTACGTTCGAAAAGGGTCGCGAAGGTTTGAAGAAGATGAAGAAGAAAATGATCTCCGTTTTCTCTGTTTTCGATTCTCTTTCACTTTTCTCACGAAATCTTTAAAGGAAGGGGATATGGCCTGTAAAGAACGGACAGGAAAATAGAAAAACTTATGTTGCAAAAGTGGAAATAAAATATAGGGGTAGTTCGCAAATTTTAAGAACTGCAACAGTTGCGAGTGAAGGGCTTTATTTCTTGGATCACGTGATCGCAATTTACGTTCGAAAAGGGTCGCAAAGGTTTGAAGAAGATGAAGAAGAAAATGATCTTCGTTTTCTCTGTTTTCGATTCTCTCTCACCTTTTTTTAAAAATCTTTAAAATATCGAAATTCCAAGCGACTGTAACTTTGTTTCTACGAGTACCTTGGGGTTTTTCCTTGAGCTTAGTTCTCGGTGAGTTTGCGATAAGGAGAATTCAACAGACCGTGTGGTATCCATACATACGTATGAGCAACGGAAGCACTGGATTCGTTTAAAGCTCGTCGAGAAATCAATTTTACGACTTCCCTCTCCATGTTGCTCTTCGCAACCTACGTCGACGCTGCTTCGTGGCCAGTCAGCTTCTAGCCTCTATCTCTCTATTTCCATCTCCCTCTCTTTCGAGCTTTCCCTTCCGAGCTTTTATTCTCTCTTGTTTTTCTTACGAACGTTCTAGGATACACCTGGATGTTGGAGAGGGAAGAAAGGGCGACGAGAAAGTTGTCACCTACCACCTGTAGGCAATAAGCGAAGGCACGAAGGAACGAACGAACCAAAGAGAAAGCGAGAGAGGAAGAGAACTAAATTTAGAGTTTACAAACTTTACACTTGTCGTTTACACGATAATAATAGTACCTTGCACTAGAAATAATCGTCGATCAAATTATTTCTTCATCTATGTGAAATAAATTTTACCACCTAATATTTTTGACAGTGTAAATAAATATTGACATTGAAAACACACGTTTGTTCACATTTTTTTAGCTTAAATAAATTTCATCTCGTATTTGAAAAAAAGGAATTGAGACGAATGAAGAAACAATGTGAAATTTGAAGAAAAAGAACAATGAAAAGTTGTTAATGCACGAAGTGAGTGCGAGAGTGTGTAAATTTTACGGTATGCCACTTAAACCTCGTAGAGAGGAAAGCTCGTGACCATCGGGTGTAACGCAAAGCACACGAGGTCTTTTGTACTTTTGAGCTGCCTCGAAGTCGACGAAAGTCTGTAGGAAGAAACAACGCCGGGCCAATTAGGTTTGTACTACTGGTACGGTTCACCGACTACCGCGCGGTCTGACCATACTCGGTGCTTTCTACTTGGACTTTATACGTTACGTACGTATTTGTGGTACGTGCGCGGACGATAATGGAAACGGAAACAGACTCTCTCGAGAGAGAGTTTTATGATTCGCACAGTCAATTTAGGGGTTCTGTACTTCCGAGCTTAGGATAAATATAATCTTAAAAATGTTAAGAAAAATATTTTTCGCTCGAAAAAAAAATTCTTCAAATCCAATTTTTCAATTCTTGTAGCTCGAGGCTTCGATTAAAGTATTATTAGTGGTACAAACATAAATTGATGAAACGGTAACATTAATAATTTGTGGGATACTAATTAACGTCGAATTAATCAAAATTTTATTGATCGATTAAAAAAATCGATCGAATTTTCGTTCTATTAGTGACACAAACCCAAATTGAGGAAATTAATAATTTCTCGTACATTAATTATCGTCTCATTAATCAAAATTTTATTGATCGATTCAAAAAATCGATCGAATTTTCATTCATTAGTAACACAAACCCAAATTAATAAAATTAATAATTTCTCATACATTAATTATCGTCTTATTACTCAAAATTTTATTGATCGATTCAAAAAATCGATCGAATTTTCATTCATTGGTAACACAAACCCAAATTAATAAAATCAATAATTTCTCATACATTAATTATCGTCTCATTAATCAAAATTTTATTGATCAATTCAAAAAATCGATCGAATTTTCATTCATTAGTAACACAAACCCAAATTAATAAAATCAATAATTTCTCGTACATTAATTATCGTCTCATTAATCAAAATTCTATTCACCGATAAAAAAGATCGATCGTATTTTCCTTCTAGGAAACATTTTATGAAAACAAGCAGCGAAAAACAACGACACATCTGAAGAAAAATCGTCAAACATATTCTGAATATTCCTGCTGCATCTATCGCGAAAATTCTCCCCTCTCCCTCCCCCTGGAACTTTCAAAAGGAACAAAAAGAACGTTTTTAGACTCGAGTCCGGAATAAATTTTCTCCCTTAAGCGCGGGACCTCCGGGAATGATTTATATAGAGTACTTTCCCTAGAAAATCGTTGGCGTAGCAAACGACACGCAAGAGTACGTTTCGTGAAAATGTACCTCATGTATTTTATATATATATATATGTGTGTGCGTGTGTGTGTGTGTGTGTGTGTGTGTGTGTGTGTGTGTGTGTGTGTGTGTGTGTGTGTGTGTGTGACGTGTAGGCGAACGAGGCGAATAGTAGTTCTGTATCCCACGCGATAAAAGAGACGGACAGGCGTTACGGTACCGGAATAGTGCGAGCGTTATTATAAATCTTTCCTGCGATTTTACAAAACGTAGAAGGAGGAAAAAAAAAGCTCGCCGTTTTCATGACGGAAGCTCGACGAGTGAAGCTCGAAAAAGCGATGAATCGCTTTCAAAAGCTACCCCCCGATGCGATGCTGCGATAAAAATCACCACCCTCCCGCAGCTCCGAACGTAAACTTGTAAAAATGACTATTTCGTTACCATTTCTCGTTTTTATCACCCGCTATTTCACAAAACGCTCCATATACGATATCTAAATCGCGAACGAGTCACTCGCAATGTTAAAAAATGAAAAGATAAACGTCCCAATGTTTCTTTTTTTTCATGAGTAAATATTGTTAAGGGATGAAATTTGACGATTTTATTAACGTTCGTTTCACGATCGTTAATTTTTCAAATTCGAGCGAAAAGAATGGCTGTTTTAAATTCCAACGTTGTAATCTTCGAAAATAAACTCACCCTTAGAATTATCACGTTGAAAACCCGACGTCCATATTAAAATGCGAATGCGAGGATAAAAGTTTGCGTATCATCGCGAGAATACAAACATTCTTGCAGTGGGGGGTGGTAGAGCTGAGTTGTTCGTGTAAGTTCTCGTGCGAGTGTGGCAAAGAGGGAGAGAGAGAGAGAGAGAGGGAGAGGTAGAGAGACTCGGGCGAGGTCTCTTGGTGAAACTTTGGTCCGGGAGTCGAGACTGGGAAACCGTCGAGGGGGTTGCTGTTGCACTCGAGTTAGGGGATGGGGTGGACGAGGTTGCCAAGGGTTAGCTTCGGTGGTTTTGAAAGTTTTGCCCGCATTTCGAGATCGAGCACTAGACCGTGTGTAGCGAGAGAGACAGAGAGAGAGAGAGACCAATAGAGATAGGGTTGTTTCATCCCCCACCACCACCCCTAATGCATACATCACGTTACCTCTCCCACCATTCGGCATTTACCTTGTAATATTTACATCCACATAGGAACTCATCGATGGCCAACTTTGCCATGCATCCCCATAGAAATTTCAACCCTTTGGAAAACCACCCCTAGAAATATTTTATTTATTTATTTTTTGTTTGTTTGTATTTTTGAGCTTTTCGTTCGCGAATTTATTTGTTGATCTATGTAAACGTGCACATGTGGAAGTAGACGTATGGAAAAATAGAGACTTTCACGTAACATAACGTATACACGAGTATGATAACCATATATAGGACGTATAGGTACATACATATGTATGCGGTTACGTATGCCACCACTTTGTGCATGTGCCAGACTCCTGTTCCTCCCCCCATGAATCTATGCATGTATGCATCTATTTATGTATTTATGTAGATGGATTTCTTGACTACGTAATATACCAGCGGTTCGACCAAAATCGTGAATATTGTATTGTACACGACGAGACGAGGCTATTTGGACGATATACGTATGCTAATAATAATTGTAATAACGATTATCATTTCGTCATTTCGAGACAGTGTCTTCGACCTCGTCACGTACCTGATGTGTAAAATTTTATAAAAATTCCAGACGTTGAATCCTAACGAATTTTATTTCGGGCTTAATAAAGTTGCATCAATTTTCGATAATTTTTGATTTGGTCAAAAAAAAAAAATGAGTTGAATATGCAAATGTATTCCTGTCTCCCATCGTTGTGAATAATGATTTAAGTCGTCGCATCGTAATGAATTTTATTTCTAGCTTAAGATAATTTATTAAAATGAAAATGATCGAAAAGATAATTTTTATTTTTATTGAAAAAAAATGACTCGAATATGCAAGTGTAGAAATTATTCTTGACACCTGTTACTGTATATCTACTCATAAATATTTATAACAATGTGAGCTGTTGGATCGTAACGAATTTTATTTCCAGCTTAATAAAATTTTATCAATTATCGATTATTTTTATTTTTGTGAAAAAAAATGTTTCAAATATGAAAGTATAAAAATTATTTTTAAATCTTGCCGATGCTTATGTATATATATATACCATGCAAATAAGGGTAGAAATTTACCTGGAAGGCAATGGCTTCGCGTTCAATCTCCGACATATTTTTGAATATGTTGTTCACGATCCCAAGAAACTTGTCCCTCGATAAAAATACCGGTTGATCCTTCTCGAAGTAGTCGATAAAATCGTACAGAATGAAGTAAGTGCCTGAAACGAGAAATAAAAAAACAGAGTTTTAGAGAGAGGCAGAGAGAATTTTTTGTTTTCATTATTATAACGAAGCTCGAGGACCCTTCATCGCTCTTCTTTATATTCTGCGCACTTTCGTACACTCTCGAGTTCATGGAACCATTACTCAACTCGAGGACTGTTTTATCGCTCGAATCGTTCATCGAACAAATGTTTTTAGAAAAAACCCTTTCGACTCCGTACTTCTTTTCACGTAGAAAAAATATCGTGAAATATTAACGCAACGACGATTTTTTCGAAGATTTTACAAACAATCCGAACCTCCCTGTTACAGATATATAATCCCTCTTATTCTTTTTTGTCAACAATTTTTGTTCTCCCTCGATATACCTATTTTCCCTCAATTTTTCTTTCCCTTTGAAAAGTACATGCATCAATCTCCCTTTCTTTTCCTATTTCACTTTTTATTCTCTCGTTCTGGCATCGAATGCCCATCGTTGTGTGAATTTCCGGAAGAGCTTGAACGTCGAGACATGCAAAAGTGCACAAACCCATACAGTGGGGTTGGAGGAGGAATTGGGAGGAGGGGGTGGGATATCGAAGAAAAGAATGAGGAAAAATGGTGGAAGGAAAGGGAGAAGGGAAGCTCTAGGAATCGAGGCAGAACGAGGAAAAACGAGCTTCGCACCGATGGTAAAAGCACTAGAAGAAGAAGAAGAAAAAGAGGGATGAAGGAAGCGGAAGGAGTACTCTTTCGTCCATAGGAAAAGGATTTTGTGTCCTGCTGGCTGGCACCCCTTGTTGCCAGCGAGGGAGCAACCGAGAGACATTATTCCTGAAAGATATCGAGTCGCCCTAGCTCGGCCTCCTCCCTACCTCCCTTCAACCCTCTTACTCGCGCTCTCTCTCTCTCTCTCACCCCAACGACCCATCTTCGATATACGTGTATCGTATCAAAGTATATACCGAGATAAGGGTATCAAGCCTGTATCTACATTCTACATGTACTCTCGCTCCCTAGAATTTTCTTTTCCTTTTTCCTTCTCTTTTTATTCGTTGTTTTTCGTCGTTTTCTTTTTAATACACAAAACGTCAGTTCGATCTCGTCGTAAAAAAAAATCTCGGTTATCCAAGCAAGAAGGAACATTTTTGCATACGTGGTGACGAGATTATTCGATAATAAACATGACATTCAGCTTTTTAATATCGATTATCGAAAGGATGAAAAAAAAACTAGTTTTTCGAATTTTTCTTTTTCTTTACGCAGGAATTTTTTTAATTGGGGTAATTTTTTTTATATAAGAACATTGATCGAGTTAAACGAATACGAGGAGTGTAATAAATGAAACGAATGAAAGGAATAAAATAAAAAAAGAAGTAACGAAACAAATAAACCGACCAAAGATAAATAAACAAACCTGACGAAATAAAATTACACCGTTGCGCACGAAAAGGCCCACGTTTCATTGAATCGTTCGACAACGTTGGAGATTGGTGGATGTGTCTATTTGTGTGTTCGAGTGCGAGTAACTAATTCGTGGCTTTTGACAGAGGCGTCAAACTGCAAACCGACCACGTTAGTTTCAACGCTACGTTTTCGATAGAGAGCGAGCGATAGAGAGCGAGCGAGAGAGAGAGAGAGAGAGGGAGGGAGGGAGACAGAGAGAGAAGAACGAAGGCCGTAGGGCCGGGCGAGTGTGGATCGTGTGTAACGCGTGGAAAGCCAGAGGGTTTGCGTCAACAAGAACTTTAAGGGGTAGTTGGGGGATGAAATAGAGGAGGAGGGGTGGAAGAAGCGGGGGATCAGAGAAAGGCAGAGGTCCGGCCGCGATCATTCACTCGCGCGGTCGTTCGACCGATTGATCCGATCGAACAGCTAGGAATCAATCGACAAACAAGGGATGTTCCCAAACCGGAGGGTTTTCGATGTGGTCGATCGTTGGGGTACATATAATCGTGGATGGCTACGTGTGTCTACGTTTGGACGTGTTCGGAGTTTCGAGCCTCGGCGACGCAACGTCGCCAACTTCACCCTCAAACAAAACCCTCCCTCTGTTCTCTGTTCACCCCCTTTCCCACTGCGTACACCCCTAAATCGACCACCCCCTCGACCGGCAATTAGTCGTAACCGCGTTATTGTAGCTGGTTTCTCTACGAGCCAATGCCGATTCTCACTCGCCGTTTAATAATTTCGTTCGATTCGTTGGTGAGAGAAAGTAATCGATGACAATTTGATTAATAAATTCAAATACGATCAATTTTTTTAATCGATTAATTAATTGTCTTGTCAAATAATCTTCAACGATATTGATCTATAAGAATAAAAATAAAATAATATTATTGTGAGATTTGTAAAGTGGTTTTCGGTATGTTTGAAAAAATTGTAATCGATTTATCGATTTATTTATTTATTGATTTTTGTAATAATTGATCGATGTGATAATTTTGTTTGCGTCGAATCGTAGCGAATCGTTATGGTGGTTTTTTTATTTATCGATTTATCGATCTATCGATCTATCGATCTATCGATCTATCGATCTATCGATAGATCGATAAATCGATAAATAAAAAAACGATATCGATCTATCGATTTATCGATCTATCGATCTATCGATCTATCGATAGATCGATAAATCGATCTATCAATTTATCGATCTATCGATTTATCGATTTATCGATCTATCAATTTATCGATCTATCGATTTATCGATTTCTAAACTTATCGATATATTCATTTATTGATTCTTACAATAACTGATCGACGCGATGATTTTGTTTGCGTCGTACCGTAGCGAATCGTTATCGTCATATTTTTTTTTATAACCGAGGTAAATCGTCGTTTGACTCGTTCTTGACGCCGTGAGACGACATTTACGTAACAGTGTACCCAATTATAAAATCTGTGTTAATTAAAAGAAATAAAAAATTATCAAATTTTTATAAATTTCTCAAAATTCTCAAATGACAATGAAATTGTAAATTAAGTCACAACCTTGTCGAGTCTTGCGAGAGTGACGAAAGTCGACGAAGAAGAAGAGTACCGTTGGAAGTTTCGTAGGATCGAATTACGCGAGGCCGCGCGATAAAGCTTCGGGGGAATGAAATGACGTGGCCAAATTACGAATTAGGAAGTAGCGTCTTCTCACTCCGAAAAGACGAACGAGAGAATTTACTCCAGCTAAGCTCGAGAGTTGTCGAAAACAGTTAAATAAAAGTAATGAGAATAATACGAGTGAAAATACGAACAAGAAAATAATAGCCACGAGGGTGGAAACGCGAAAGTGTAGTAGGGGTTGGTCGATGAAACGTAAGGGATGAAACGACGAAAATAACAAACGCGAGAGCGACGAGAATAAAGAAAGAAACGATTATATAAACCACTCCTTAAAATTCCACTTCTCATTTCTGGATACGAGCAACCTGTCAAAACCAAGGGGATGAAAAAAAATACCTTAAATTACCCCCGTCGTACGATGACGCTTCTTCGAAGCACAATTTAAACCAAAAACAACGATGAGATTACGACTTTTCGTATATTACAAAAACAAAATTCACCCTCGGGTCTGTTTTTATTTTTCAACCCCTTATCGTCGTCACCCTTCTTTGACTATCGTTAACGGTTTATTATCGTAATTTCCGACTGGTTCGTGAGGCATTCTCGACTCGCGAGCGCCCACTAACGTGCGTTGCTTAATTTTTTTTTCTTGTACGTTTTTATTAATTTTTTTTTCATCCCCCTCTCCATGCTTCGTAGTTAATCAAGTCGCGATCCACCACCCCTCCTGCGACGTTTTAAGGTCTCGTTATCTCGGCGTGCGACCGGCGGCCAACTTGGGTGGAATTTTAATTGTGTCTATTTGCGTGCGTGCTCGCTCGGCTAAAGGCGAGTGAAAAGAAAAAGGAAGAAGAAAACGAAGCAAAACAAAAAAATTGAACGATCCCCGAGCGAACAAGAGCGTAGAGTATCGTTTTAATTGCGGAATTTACCTGCCGTGCGTGTCGACGATTACGTCGTCGGTTTAAAAAAATCTCTCAACCGCGAATGAATTTTTCACATTTCTTTTTTCATCGAATTCTCGTTCTCTCCTTTTAATGAAATAATTAATTTTGACATCGAGAAATAAAGTGATTTATAAATCTTTCTCACGATTATCAAGAAATTCCGTCGATGAAGCGAACGTCGAGAAATTCACGAACGTACTTTGATTCGAAAGATCGAACTCGTGGATAGAAAGTCAAAAAGGGGGGATGAGTCTGACTCTATTCGCTGTGTGTTATACGAGACGATTTTTGCAGCGAATGGCGAACGAGGGTGAACGCAAAAAAAAGTCGAGTCGAGATGGAATGTCTTTCGAGCTGGGAAGCTTTGAAGCTCTCATGCAAAGCTCTAGTCCGTTGCTCGACGTCGACGTTGTATCAGTGGAGGGAGAGAGAACGAAATAGAGAGAGGGAGGAGGGGGGTGGAAACGACCAAAAAGCGAGAAGCTCTTACTCGTCTTTTTCATTCCTCCCTTTTTTCCTGGCGTCCTTTTCATCAAAGGAACGAGTTTATCGACTTTGACTCGACCTCAAAATCACGACTCACCCCCTCCCCCCCCTCCCTCAACATCCACCTCGCCATAAAACTTTTCACTCTCACCGGTTATTTATACTCTTTGTCTCGATTTTGACGTTTCCCTATTTATTTCCGTTCTTCTCCTCGGATTTTTTTCTCTTTTTCATCGCGAATACTCGAATTCGTTTACTCTCAAAAGCTTGCATTATTGAAAAATTTGTTTATCTTCGATCGAGACTTTGGGTAAAGGGGTAGTTTTTTTGTACGAAAATTAACGACGATGGTTGGATAGAATTGATTACGATTTTATCGTTGTGATAATGTTCCTTTTTTATTATTATTTTTAATTGAAAACGGATGACAAATTGATATAAAAAAAATGGACGATCGAATCGCGCTACGAATGAACAATGGAGACCGAAAGACAATCCGCGAGTTTGGCAGAAGTAATTATTGCCGGATGGATGATGCGCGAAGTTCGAAATGAGAGTAAATCCGGACTTTAATTTCGCTCTGAGTTTAATTTCTCTCCTACGAGTATTAATTCGTGCCGAAGTTTACAACTTGGGCCTTACTCGTTATACGGGTAGACGATTTGTGAGGGGAGCGAGAAAGAGAGACAAAGAGCGAGTTCAACTTTCGTAAAGGAAAATGGAAACGCTACGTGCGGATAAACGACTTGAGAGAAAACACTCTTCTGTTCCACGGATAAACGATAATTGAATGAAGAAATGACCTCTTTGACCCCAAAGACACGTTTAAAATGTTTTTCATCTAATAACAATGACAATGATCGTAACGATACTAAACAATAAAAAATTAAAGCGATAATACGCATCGATCCCCCCAAAAAATTACGATAAGAACAATTCTCCTATTAGCCACCCCTAGCGAGTGTCAAGGTAGAGATAATTGAAAGAAGAAATTACCTTTTCGACCTCAAAAATACGTTTTTTAAATTTGTTATCCAATAATAATAACAATGATCGTAACAATACTAAATAACAAAAAAAAGGGAATAATACGTATCGATCCCCCCCAAAAAAATTGGGATAAAAACAATTCTCCCGTCAGCGACCCCTCGCGAGAGCCAACGTAGAGATAATTAAATAAAGAAATGACCTCTTCGACCCCAAAACACGTTTTTAAAATTTTATTATCTGATAACAATAACAATGATCCTAACAATACTAAATAACAAAAAATTAAAGGAATAATACGTATCGATCCCCCCAAAAAAATTGGGATAAGAACAATTCTCCCGTCAGCCACCCCTAGCGAGAGCCAACTTAGAGATAATTGAATGAAGAAATGACCTCTTCGCCCCCAAAACACGTTTTTAAAATTTTATTATCTGATAACAATAACAATCGTAACAATACTAAGTAACAAAAAATGAAAGGAATAATACGTATCGATCCCCCCCAAAAAATTGGGATAAGAACAATTCTCCCGTCAGCCACCCCTAGCGACAGCCAACTTAGAGATAATCGAATGAAATGACCTCTTCGACCCCAAAAATACGTTTTTAAAATTTGTTATCCAATAATAATAATAATGACCGTAATAATACTAAGCAATAAAAAATTACAGCTGTAATACGTATTGATCCCCCCTAAAAATATTCGGATAAGAACGATTCTCCCATCAGCCACCCCTAGCTAGTATCAACCTTGAGAAAATTAGGGGTGGAAAATTTTTCAATGCGACAAATAACATATTTTTGTCACGGCGATCTAAACTCGACGAAGTAATATTAGTAAACGATAGAAAAGAGGGGGGTGGGGGTGAATCGTGTTATTGTAAAGAGGGGTAGGTCGATGGAAGGGATCGAGAGATAAAGCATCGCGGATAGGGATGGTTATATAGCTCGATAAGGGTGGGGAAAAAACCAGTGATATAATGCTAGGGCGCAGAATGACGCAGCGGTTTGTTTACGTTCGATTGAAACATCGGAGCTTTCCCACTTGACCCAACGAGGGATGATCGATTGCTGTAACGGCATGGACGCGATCATTTTCAACCCCCAGAAAATACACAAGCTTCGTATATATACGTTTGCATGTCTGTGTGTATAAAATAGACACCGGGAGAACGAGAGACTCGACGAAACGCTGTATAGCATTGGAAACGTAAACACAAATAAACCAACACAAGTAACATTGGAATGATACGGTTGTAGGGGGAACCACCAACCCCCATGGCCCTGCGAACTACCACGGCATTAATTTCAATTTGCCCCTCGTAAAGGAAACAGGATCTCACGGGTGAAAGCTTCGAGGGAATTAATTGATCGAGCGGTGAGCGAATGATTTGCTTTACGTTGCAATCCTGCGAAGAAAGACGAAGGGAAAGGGGTAGCTGTTTGGAAGGAGCAACGAAAAAAGCTCGTAAGCTTTTGATAACAAAAATCCAGCCATAACAAAGATAAAATTAAATTGGCGATAATGGAAGAATATCATTGTTTTCGAACTGCTACGATTTTATGTTGTTGATAAACAAATTTTTTGATAAATAAATTGTATGAAAAATAAAAAATAAAATTTGTTTGAACTGTCGAGCTTTTTTCGATAAAAAGAATCGAGTGATAACAAAAATAAAATTAAACTGGCGATAATAGGAGAAAAGGTTGTTTTTGAATTGCCACGATTTTATTTTGTTGATATTTGATAAAGAAATTGTATGAAAAATTAAAAAAAAATTTGTTTATAATGTCGAGCCTTTTTCTATTAAAAAAATCCAGTGATAACAAAGATAAAATTAAATTGGCGATAATAGGAGACTAGGATTGTTTTCGAATTGCTACGATTTTATATTATTGTTGATATTTGATAAACAAATTGTATGAAAAATTTAAAAAATTTAGTTTTTTACAATGTCGAGCTTTTTTCGATAAACACAGCGAGTGATAACAAAAATAAAATTACAGTGGCGATAATAGGAGAATAGGATTGTTTTCAAATTGCTACGATCTTATGTCATTGTCGTTACTGGATAAACAAATTCTGTGAAAAATAAAAAATAAAATTTTTTGCAATGTCGAGCTTTTTTCGATAAAAAGTCCAGTGATAACAGAAATAAAATCAAATTGGCGATAATAGGACAATAAGATTATTTTCTAATTGCTACGATTTTATGATTTGTTAACATTTGATAAAAAAAATTGCATGAAAAAAAAAGAAAAATTTCTTTTTACAATGTTGAGCTTTTTGCTTGTAGAAAAAAAGGTGAAAGGTATTCCATACGAATAACCGTTGAAAGAGTGACATTTGTCTTGATTTCTTTCGGCATTTGCTGTCGTCGAATGCGAAAGCTTCGCCTTTGCCCTTTCCAGTAGATTGATACACGAACTGTTGTGTCTATCTCCGTAAGTCTCTCTCCCTCTCTCTCGTTTCGATGTAGGTATTCACATTGATTATCCGACATACGGTCATGTATAATGCCCGCGGTCGAATGTGTGCGCTTTCCGGCTCGTCGCAGCTGCCACTCGTCGCACACTACGTCCATAACCGACTACGTTGCAAACCAAGCGGACCCGGACTATAAAACAACCGGTGTATAATCCACGTGATACTACAACAAGCTTCGTCCCACCGGCGCCACGAAACAATATTTTTTTAATAAACTTTCTGCCTCCCACGTCGCCTTCGTACGATTCGGCATTTTTGTTTTATCAATGATAAAACCTTTCGTTTCTTCCACTCGTCAATATTTCATTTATCCATTAAACAAAATAAATAATTGAAAAAAACGGCGCTGACTTTAACAACAGTCATGAAAAAAAAAAACTTAAAAATATTATCAATTTTGAAAAAAATTAATGTTTTACTTAAAACTATGACGTTCATTTAGAAAGATTATTTAAAAAAAAAACAAGAAAATTATAATTTTGATAAATTCATCTGGCAAATTTGTTTTATCGAAACTCGCGTTTATATAATATTTCCTCGCTACCTACATACCGAAAACTAGTTTACCTCTGGTATAATTTACGTTTTTGATATTTATTGGTAAAAATTGAAGTTTATAAATAATCGTCGTAGCGAATTTTATAATTTTCACTGGGGTAGTTCGGACTCAAACTTTCTAGTCTCGTAGGGTTGTTCGAATATAAATCCGAAACGAGCTTTCGACTAATTTTTGCCGCGTCCGATCTAAACATCCCACGCTCGATCGCTGATAAGGGATGAGGGTTGAAAATGGCAATTTTCCATTTATTGACAAAATTTACGTTTTGAATATTTATTTGTAAACATTGAAGTTGGTAAATAATAGACGTAGCCAATTTTATGATTTTCACTGGGGTAGTTCAGACTTGAACTTTCTAGTCTCGAAGGGTTGTTAGAATATGAATCCGAAACGAGCTTTCGACTAACTTTTCCCGCGTCCGATCTAAACATCCCACACTCGATCGCTGATAAGGGATGGGGGTTGAAAATCTCAATTTTTCATTTATTGACAAAATTTACGTTTTCAATATTTATTTGTAAAAATTGAAGTTGATAAATAATCGACGTAGCCAATTTTATGATTTTCACTGGGGTAGTTCGGACTCGAACTTTCTAGTCTCGAAGGGTTGTTTGAATATGAATCCGAAACGAGCTTTCGACTAATTTTTTCCGCGTCCGATCTAAATATCCCACGTTCGATCGCTGCTAAGGGATGGGGGTTGAAAATCTCAATTTTTCATTTATTGACAAAATTTACGTTTTCAATATCTATTTGTAAAAATTGAAGTTGATAAATAATCGACGTAGCCAATTTTATGATTTTCACTGGGGTAGTTCGGACTCGAACTTTCTAGTCTCGAAGGGTTGTTCGAATATGAATCCGAAACGAGCTTTCGACTAATTTTTCCGGCGTCCGATCTAAATATCCCACGCTCGATCGATTTTAACAACAGTAATGAAAAAAAACATTAAAAAATTATCAATTTAAAAAAAAAATAAATGTTTTACTCAAAACTACAACGTTTATTTACAAAAATTATTTACAATAAAACAAGAAAATCATAATTTCCATAAATTCATCCAGCAAATTTGTATTATCGAAACGGGCGTTTATATAATATTTCCTCGCTACCTACATACCGAAAACTAGTTTACCTCTGGTGCGGGCGTTCCTAATAATAGCGTCTATTATTTCACGTGGGATTAATCGCCCGAGCGAGTCACCTCTGGTGGGCGCTTGGGTGGTGCGTGTATATCGTCTACTGCAAAGCTAATGGTACAAGGGGATGAAAGCTCGAAGAGCCTTGGCGCAGAATTCGAAAATGAATTTTACACGCAGAGGTGGTGCGAGAGTATTTCTCGTTACAAATTAGGGCCCGGTACGGTCCAATTAGACGTTGATACGATATCGTGCGTACGAAAACTGAAACAGGCACGACGATGAGATCATATACACTCAGGAATATCGAACAACCCCTTCGCTCTAAACACACCCTTTTCTATTACCGCGAGTAGCGCCACGGTACCACTTTGCCGCGTACCCCCACTCCTACGCCATGCGGCTGTCCCCCCACTACTCGGCTCTTCCCCCACCACTGGCCCACTGAGGCCGTGCGGTTGGCGCGTGTCTAGGAGAGTGGGGGAAGGGACAGGCCATCTTAACGTCACCGAATATCGTTTTAATTCGAACGACCGTGACACAAAACTTCGAATATCTCAATAAGGGTGGTTTTTCCTACGAAATATTAAAGTCCAGACATTTTTTCGTAGAATATTCTACGCTTTGTGGAATAAAATGGTCGATGATTGTTTTAAAATAGGTAAATACGATTTTTGGGTCGATTGGGTCTTTTGTAAAATTCATTGTTACTGTTTGACAATATTCAGACAAATCCAGAGTCATTTTTTGGTCGTAAATTGCACATTTTGTGGGATAAAACGGTCGGGGGTCGTTTTAAAATAAATAAATACAATTTCTGTGTTGATTGGGGTTTTTATAAAATTCATTGCTACTGTTTGACAATGTTCAGACAAATCCAGAGTCATTTATTGGTCGTAAATTCCACGTTTTGTAGGATAAAATGGTCGATAATCGTTCTAAAATAGATAAATAGGATTTTTGTATCGATCGGCTTCTTTCATAAAATTCATTGCTACTGTTTGACAATGTTCAGACAAGTCCAGAGACATTTATTGGTCGTAAATTCCACGTTTTGAAGGATAAAACGGTAGGGGGTTGTTCTAAAATAGATAAATAGAATTTTTGTATCGATCAGCTTCTTTCATCAAATTCATTGCTACTGTTTGACAATGTCCAGACAAGTCCAGAGACATTTATTGGTCGTAAATTCCACGTTTTGAGGGATGAAACAGTCGGGGATAATTTAAAAATAGAAAAATACAATCTTCTGTCGATCACCTCTTTCATAAAATTCATTGCCACTGTCTGAGAATGTTTAGATATATTCAAGCGTCTCGAGCTTTCACCCTGCGCAACTACCCTCAGGAGTATGGGGTTAAGGGAAGAAAAAAGAAAAGTAGGAACGAAGGAAAGACAGGTCGAGGGAGGAGAGGGTAGAAAGGGGTTGGACGGGAAGAGGGGAGGCTATTAAAGGGTGAAAGAGCGAGTAAGATGGATAGATAGAGAGAGAAAGAGCGGAAGGCACGAGTTGACCTGCCTACCAAGCGCCCCAGGCTCACCGGCCTCTATCGATTCTCGACACCGGCAACTTGTTGGCTAACCTGCGAGGAAGAAGCAGCCCGAGAGAGGTCGCTCGTACTCGCGACCACCCTTTCAGACCCGTAGAAACGAGACTATTTCTTACCGCGAGCTTTTTTCCACCCCCTGTTCACCCTCCCTCGCCCCTCGTCGCGACTCTCAACGTTTCTCGTCGACCAGCCTCTTACTTTTCTCGATCCACAGAATCGACTCTCGTACACAGCTTGCTCCCCTTTATTCTCATTCTCTTCCTAATTTTCTCTACGGTTTTATTTTTTACTTTTTTTTGTTTTTTTTTCTTTTTAACACCCTCACCCCCTTGATAAAAACCATTTGGCCTTATCGTTTCCGGTTCTCATTGTTATCCGGCTCAATGTAGGACTGACCGCCTGGCTTATCTTGCACTTTACGTTGGGAAGCTAGTTACTTTCGTGCGCTTTGCTTCTTTGAATTTTAGGAAAATATGGAAAATTTGGAAATGAAAATTAATCAAGAGAGAAGATTATTTTTAGGTATTTTTTTTGCGTTTGACCTAGTTTTCGTTGGGCTGTTTTCTTTACAGTTTTGATTTATTTACTTCGGTCGTAACAGTCCACCGTTTGAATAATTTCGCAACACGGTGGAAATAAAATTAAAAATAAAAACGTTTTTATACAGGAATGTGGAAAAACCCGATAAATTAAGCCGGAATAATATGTTCGTTCGGGGAGAGAGAGAGAAGGAACTCGGGTCTCGTTCAAACGGAGCGTAAAACCAACTCCCTTGTCGCGGTTAAACCGCGAAAGCGTTTTTTACATCTCTTCGTGTTTTTTTTTCTCTCCTCCCCTCCATCCCGGTTCAGCATAAGGTGCGAGTTAAATCCGCACAAAAATTTTTCCCTCGGTCCGTTACAGTTTCCAGCAAAACAAAAACAAAGAAGAATGAAAAATAAAAAGAAGAATGAAATTAAGTAAATTTGAAAATTTCACTCGAGGCGATCGTTGTCGAAATAGAATTCGAGAGATAAAAGCTCGTTCGTCATTCTAAATCGCATTATGTAAAATGACGCGATAAACAATAAAACAATTTTTAAAAAACAAATTGTCGAACGAAAATTAATCTTGCTAATTTTTTTTCAACAAAAAAATTACGTTTCTTGAAAAGCTCAATGTAGAAAAAAAGCTGAGCTTTCGCCCCAAAGAAAGAGGGTGCTTGAAAAAAATTGAAATATTTTTTAAAAAAGTACGAACAAAAAACGAACGTTCCCTTAAAATTTGAACAGTTTCTCTTTTTTCAATGCCCGTGGGCAATTTTCCAATAAAAAGAAAATTTGCATCGTAGGCTGGACGAGAACTTTGGCGTGCGTCGGATATGAAAAGTGTAATTATCTCGATCGAACACGAATGCGTGGGCCCCAACGAGAAACCGTGGGCGTAGGGAAATGGATTCTTGTTTCTATTCGCGGAAAATAAACGAGAAACTTGAATTACGAGACGATTCAAAGGTGGAAGTTCGGATATGAACCCGGAACGAGCTTTCGACTAATTTTTCCCACGTCCGATATAAACATCCCACGCTCGATCGCCGATAAGGGATGAGGGTTAAACATCTCAATTTTTAATTTATTAAGAAAATTTACGTTTTTGATATTTATTTGTAAAAATTGAAGTTGATAAATAATCGACGTAGCGAATTTTATGATTTTCACTAGGGTAGTTCGGACTCGAACTTTCTAGTCTCGTAGGGTTGTTCGAATATGAATCCGAAACGAGCTTTCGACTAATTTTTCCCGCGTCCGATATAAACATCCCACGGTCGATCGTCGATAAGGGATGAGGGTTGAAAATCTCAATTTTTCATTTATTGATAAAATTTACGTTTTTGATATTTATTTGTAAAAATTGAAGTTGATAAATAATCGACGTAGCGAATTTTATGATTTTCGCTGGGGTAGTTCGGACTCGAACTTTCTAGTCTCGTAGGGTTGTTCAAATATGAATCCGAAACGAGCTTTCGACTAATTTTTCCCGCGTCCGATATAAACATCCCACGGTCGATCGTCGATAAGGGATGAGGGTTGAAAATCTCAATTTTTCATTTAATGATAAAATTTACGTTTTTGATATTTATTTGTAAAAATTGAAGTTGATAAATAATCGACGTAGCCAATTTTATGATTTTCACTGGGGTAGTTCGGACTCGAACTTTCTAGTCTCGTAGGGTTGTAAAACCCGACCACAACGCCGTCTATCACCCTCGAGTTCGACCGAATAATGAGGAAATAATGAGCCTCTTGCTTCGTGGACGGCCTCGAACGACCTCGCACCTGGCATAGCAATGTCATAGACGGCCGGGGGTAGTTTGCATAAATTCGCCGCTCTCGTCAATTCCCTCCCCCTCTGCCCCTCTCTCTCTCTATATGTACATATTTCCATTATATAGGCGCTCGTCCATGACTAGTGTCTAGAGTTCGAGGCTCGCGTCGTGAGAAACCGCACGAGGCAAAGACATAGAGCCTCGCGAGAACGACGATATTTTTTTCAAGGCTAAAAAAAATTCTCTAAAAATTAATAAAATCTAGAAAATCATATATTTCTTTATTCCTATAAAAATTACAGTTTTACACACAAATTTATTTCGTATAAATAACCCACATTTTTTCTCATTTCGTGATAAATTTTTTATCGTTCGAAATTATCAATAAAAAAATAAGTAAAATTCTCTAAAAATTCAGAAAATCTAGAAAATCATATATTTCTTTATTCCTACAAAAATTCCAGTTTTTCATGCAAATTTTTGTTATACAAATCACCCACATTATTTTTCATTTCACGATGAATTTTTAATAGTTCGAAATTGACGATAAAAAAAAAAGAAAAAATCTCTAAAAATCAAGAAAATCTAGAAAATCATATATTTCTATATACCTGCAAAAACTCCACTTTTCCACGCAAGATCCTTTTGTACAAATCACCCCACATATTTTTTCACATCACGATGACCTTTTCATCCTTCGAAATTTTCGATAAAAATCTAAAACTCCATCGGCCCAAGAAAAAAAGAAAGAAACATCGAATATCCTTCAAAATTGTAAATCAATTGGAAAAGAATGAAATACAATAAGAGACGAGAGAAAAAATAAATAACAGCGGACTACAAATCGATTTGCCGACGGAAGTTTGCGAAAGAAATATTTAGAAAATTTCTTGGGTCGCCTCCAGGGGATTGAACCGTGCGAGCCTGACCTACGATCGTGTGCAAGCGTTCGGGTAACAACCGTTCGTTGTTGTCATCGTTGTTGTTGTTTTTTTTCTTCTTAAACCATGTAGAGCTTTATATCTCACGTACGAGAGTCTCTCGTAGCCTCTGACCAATGGGGGATTTATGTGTGTGTGTGTGTGTGTGTCTCGAGAGCGAGGTCTAAAGTTCGAGCAACCCTCTCGAGGTCTCGAGGTCATCGGTCGTAACACACACACACACACACACACACACGTACATAGAGGTAACACGTACCACGTAAAACGTATACGAGGTCAAAACGAGAGCTTCGAAACGATTTATTATCGAACGTGCGGAACGAGTGGAAAAAAGAGGTAATAAAAAGAAGGTAAGCAGAGAGAGAGAGAGAGAGAGAGAGAAAGGAAAAAAAAGAAAAGTAAAGTAACAGCGAGAGAACCGAAGGCCGGAACACAGGGTGAGATAACGCCGAGGGGTAAAGGGCGACCCGAGTAATGACCTCAACCGTTCACACGATTTAACGCGGCTCCGTTATTTGCACTCGGTTTTTCGTACGATCGATCAGCCGAGAAGGCGTAGTATCATCGAAACTTAACACAGCCGACAAACTGGCTAACTCCAATTTTATGAAGGACTTTTGAAATCGTTGAATAACCGTATAAGGTCGTTTGGGGCACGCTACAAACTTCGTTACGGATATAGATATATATCGAGAGGATTGTGTTTAAATGATAGTTTTTGATGTTATGAAACGTTTTTTTAGTTAGCTTTTCGATAAGTTGAGTGTACAATAATTTTAGACCTAATTTGTTCGAGGTTTTCTTTAAGTTGCGTTATGGATGAAAGTCGAATTAGCCTCACGTGACAAGGGACGGTCAAGGCGAACAATATATATTTAATAATAATAATAATAATATACTAATATTTTATATAATATTACATATTTTCATATATATATGGAAATGAAATAAATATTATTACATAATATAATACAATATATTATATTATATATTATAATATATTATATTATAATATAATATATTATATTATATTATATTATAATATAATAATAATAATAATAATAATAATATGTTAATATATGATACACAATACAATAAATATTATTATATAATATAATAATATAATAATTTATATTATTATTATATTATATTATATTATGATATTATTGTAATATAATATAATAATATATTAATATTTAATATAATAAGTATATTCAATATTTATATATTACATTTATATATATTCATATTTTATATATATATATATATATATATATATATATATATATATATATATATATATATATATATATATATATATATTTCTTTTTTCGTTGAAGCTAATTTCGTATTCTGATAACGAAATCAGAAATAATAATTCGTAGAAATCCAGTTCCGGTTGCTGGCAAATTTAACATGCTATATATATATAAATTACAATATGCGATGTCGCATTGATACGTGACACGATATATATTATTCCTAACAATATTTCTGGTACTGTATTTTTCATTCGTATCTCTGTCTCTCTCAGCCTCCCCTGCATTTTCGAACGTTATTTTACAACAGTGAAACGCATAGTTTATCAATCTGTCTCGCTTTCGCCCACGCAACACCCTCCGTACACGAGCTTCTCGTTTCGTTTCACCCTCTCCCTCTCGCGGTCTCACTTTCGACCCTCGCATTCTTGCACTCTCCGTTCTTTCACCATTCAACAATCCGAAACGTGTTCTCTCCTTGTATATATCAATTTTTGCTAACGATCCTGAAAATGACAACGACCCACAGGACATTTTATTTTATTCCTTTCAAATAAACATTGACAACGAGATATTTCGTAAATAAACAAGAAGATTAACCTTTGGCTAATATTTCGAAATTTTTCAACTTTTCTTTTTTTAGAAAAAAAGAAAATACGATTTTTGTGACGAGGAAGCTACTTTTCCATTCTCGGTCTAATGCTCCCTCACCCAACGGTCGTCTCGTGACCAAAACTTTCTCCATGTTTTGGCTCGCCCTCGAACAAGTATACGAGGGAGAAAAGATCGGTCGAAAGCTCGAGAGGCGACAGCGTCTGAAAGACTTCGAGTGAACAACCCGCCCTATCGACGACGACCCTCGATATTCGCCCAGAAAACTTTTTTCTTCAACACGACACAATGGATCACCCTGTTTTTCTCCCGATCGACACGAGCGATATCTCATCGCAATGTTACATCGACACATTTCATCGATAAGAAAAATCGTCAAATATTTTCACCCTTCTTTTTCCGCTTAAAAAAATTTTTTTTTATAAAAAAACATATAAACAAGAGATATAAATATTCGTCGAGTAAAATAAAAAAATCCAGGAATTATAAATTTTTCGAATTGGACGTGAAATACGAGTTTCCTGAAACGAAATACAAGACTTCCCACCCGTTACATGGCCAAGAATCCTCGAAGGTTTCAACCCCGACAGCTTAGTGACTCGACCAACTTTTTCCCCCACAGTTTTTTCCACCCTTCTTCTTCAACCTGGACGCAAACGAGATGGGACAGAATTCTTGTTAATCAGAAAGTTCGATAGTGCTCTTTTGAGTTTTCGACGTACATGCTCGAGCATGGTGGGGAGCAGTAGAAAAGTAGAGTGGGGTAGCTTGGTAGTCGGGGTGGGTAAATAGCGGGGGTAAAAATTTCAGGGTGCGACACGCGGTAGTGGAAAGTTTATATAACGTCGCGCACGATCTTTCGAGCTCGTTACCCTCCTCCACGGTCGAAGAGATATATTTGGTAATAATAATAATAATATATTAATATTTTATATAACAACATTATATTATAGCATTAGATTATTATATTATTATATCATTATATAATGATATTATTATATCATTATATAATGATATTATTATATCCTTATATTATGATATTATTATATCATTATATTATTATATCATTATATCATTATATCTTTATATCATTATATCATTATATTATTATATCATTATATCATTATATCATTATATCATTATATCATTATATCATTATATCATTATATCATTATATACTATTATTATATCATTATATTGTTATATTATTATAGCATTATATTATTCTATCATTATATTATTATATTATGATATTATTATTATATAACATTACATATTATATATATGTATGTTATATCCTCTAGCGTGATGGGGCGGCGTGGAGGGGTTGGAAGACGACCGCGAGAAAATTAGAAGAGTCCGAGGGGTATTTCCGGTTGGATTATATTCCCGGCGTGCCCCGGGAAACGTCCCCGGGCGAGAGAGTCCGAGTGTCGAGGAACTTTTCTGGTACACGCGCGTATACATAGTTTTCTTTCTTTTCCGAGCGAACGCCTCGAGCCAATCCCAGACGTTTGACTCTTAGCTCTATTCCCTCTTCTTCTTCTTTCTTATTTGTTTTTAGTTCTTCCTTTTCTTTCCTTTTCTTCTTCTATTTAGATTCGTCCAACGCAATGTTGATTCCCTTTGAATCTCTCTGAGATGTAACTGAGGAAATTCATCCCCTCGTATTTACAACCCCTATGTGCGATTCAATGAGAAACGACAATCTCTTTGATAAGTTGTTTAGAGAGGAGGATCTTTATTTCACGATGCTTTTGCCACAATGAGGGGAAGAAAATGAGCGAGGACGACAACGATCTACGATCTTTGAGGAAGTCAGCAGACGAGTACAAAGACGAGGTTAAGGGAGCTTTCCAGTGTGACAGCCCGAAAAATCGCTGTTTTTCGCGATTTTTTTTTTAAAGAAAAATCAATCTAATCGGTCTGGTTTTTTTTTGTATATTAATTGGGTATTGAAGAATACAAAACAATTTTTTAAAGATCGATTTATTTATTAATTAATATCTATAAAAATGATGAAACAATTGTTGCAGAAAATGCACTTGGATGTGGTGTCCACGTTGGGGGTCACAATTTTGATCTGAAACAAAAAACACAAAAAGATTATTGATCGGTATATAATTGGCTTTCGTGCTATGGAGGCTTTTTTTCTTTTTTTTTGGCAAAAATGGCGCCGGTTTGAACAAAAAGTATCGATTTTAGCATTTTTTTTTGGCAGTTTTTTTTACAAAAAAATAGGAAGATGTCAAAAAAAAAGCTTCCATAGCACGATAAACAATGACGTTAAGAATATTGTGTAAAAAATTCAACTCGATAGCTTTAAAACTCTGCCCTCCAAGTTGGACACCGTTTTGAAAAATGCTGTTTCGAGAAAAACGCGTTCAAAGTTTCAAGTGAGGAAATTTTAGGTAAATCGTTTACTTACGGTCATCAGCGATGCCAGGTCCATACAATATCCCTTCTGCTTCTTCGAAAAGAGTGTATACTATTCGATAAACCAAAAAAAAAAAAAATTTTTTTTGAAAATTTCACACTGGAAAGCTCCCTTAATTAGACGTTCTCGTTGACTCTCCACTATGAACCGAAGGATAGCTCGGAGTTGAATCCTTGAGGATTTTCCATTGTAGCTTTTCACGAAGAAAATTTACTTTATGAAGAAAAAACTTTAAATGGAATAATGCAATGAATCCTGTTTCGTTGCTGTTTACGTCGACGACGATTTTCGTTCGTTTAATTTTTCCACCCCTCCACCCTTCGGTCAAGGCAGATAATTTTCTTGGTATTGTCGTTCAAGCAACGAACGTCATTTTCCTACAAACTATTTTTCCTACGTATAAAAATTGTTCAAATAATTAAATAAAAATTGCTTAGTTTTATTATAAACAATTTAATTAATTTTATTTATTTATTACAAATAATGTTTAATAAAATTAAATAATTTTACGTGAATACATAACGATGAGAAAAGTAATATTGTCGATTAAAATCTTACATTCGGTGGTCGAGCTTTTGTTAAACTTAGAAAGTTCGAACATCCCTTATGGCGCTAGGATCAACCCCATCTCTAAAGTTGCGTCGAACCATATTGCCGAGAATTTTCGCAAAGGAACGTGATCGAGGTTAAAGATACGTCGAAAATTCGAGAATTTCCCAAGGGATGAGTTTTGCCAATAAAGCAGTTAAAGGGATGAACGAGGGTGTCGAACGAGTGGAATATAGATCGATTTATATCTCATATATAAATAATAAATAATTTCAAAGAATTTTCACGAAAAGTCGACACAGTTTTTATCTTCCTGTCTCGTTGGATCGCGAAGGCCATTGTACAAAATTTTCGATCGTGTGAGACAGAGATAGGTTTTGGTCCGTTAGGGGTAGGTCAAGATTACAAAATTAAACGAGCCGCACGCGGTATCGTTATTCCGCTCGTTCGAACGATCCGCGCGATCGGTTTCTAAGAACGACGATCGGTTTCACGAACTCGACGAGGCATGAAAGATCGATCGGCGAAACGGTGAATTTCCGATCGAACAAGTTTTCCGAACAGCTTGAGACGCGAATCTACGAGAGATAGGGACGCTCGGTGAACGAGCAACGAAGGAAAATGGATCGATGTAGATAACATTGGTGGCAGCCTCGAGAGCTGCAAGGATTTACGGGGAAGTACCGAGAGGGATGGGACGCCCTCTAGCATTTGCAATCCCGTCATTACGTACGAAGACACAGGAACAACCGCGACCGGATCGAACCGCAGCCGATTGTATTGTTGCGCCTCACGATTCATCGATAATCCCTCGTCACGTTCGATTAATCCATCGACACGACGTACCATTCTCCCGGTAATCCAAATTTCGCTAGTTTCTATCCCATGATTCACGTACGAAGGACGAAATTGACGAATTTTCGGAAAAAAACTGAACGAAGGTCGTTTGAAAGTCGTTTGAAGGTCGTTTGAAGGTCATCGCACTTTTATGAAGGATAAGAGTAGTGAGGATTATTCTAGGATTTCGATATGTATATATTGTATATATTTTGTTGAGCGAGAGATTTTGTTAATGTAATTCTTACAAATCTTTTTATTTTTTTATAATTTTGTTGAAATATCGGATTTTTTTATACAAACATCGAAACGACGTACCATTCGTCCGGCGATCCAAATTTTGCTCGTTTTTATCTCACGATTCACGTACGAAGGACGAAATTCATGATTTTCCGGGAAAAACTGGACGAAGGTCATTTGAAGGTCATCGCATTTTTATGAAGGATAAGAGTAGCCATGGTTGTTCTGGGATTTAGGTATATAAATTTATGCATATTTATTAAGGGAGAGATTTTATTAACGTAATTTTTACAAAACTTTCGAATTTTTTAAAATTTTTATTTTTTTTTTATTTCACAGGAATTTTTCGATTGTAAAGTTGGAAAATTCGATCAGCTAGAATGGAATATATTTGAGAGAGCCATGGGCAATGAAAGACGTATCTTTTCCTCGAGTTTGACGCTCACTTTTCGTGAGAACTACGATGGGACGAGAGGGATTGTGCGAATAAAGAGACGAAGAACAGAGGCGAAATTCGAAAATCCGCACCGAGCACGGAATTGCTCGATGAATAATGCAAAGAGAAGAAAGGTCTCCAGCTCGCGTATACCGATATACGGGAAACGGTATCCACGGATTCCTCGACGACGAGTTCGCACGATGCCGCTAATTGGGAGACATCCCCTCGAGCCCTCTGGCGAAAGAAGAGCTAAATAACGAGCACTCTGAACAACGTTACGAGGCCTGAGACATTTGGGAAATGAAGATCGAACAAATATCGAGAAATTTAAAAGGAACAAAATGCTTCGTAAAAAACATCCCTTAAAAACATCCCTTAATAATATCCCTTAAAACATCCCTTAAAACATCCCTTAAACATCCCTTAAAACATCCCTGAAAACATCCCTTAACCGGCCCTTAAAAACATCCCTTAAATTTTTTCTGGATTTTTTAATTAATACAAATAATTCGTCTAATCGATCGATCGATAGTTTGAAAACGTCGAAGAAATGGAAACCTGGATGTCGATAAATTGTAAATATTCATCGAATTCTCAATTTATTCATCGAATGATTCGTCATTAGCGAAAAAGGAAAATTTGAATCGACGAGGAGGAAAGGAAATTCAGTTATTTCGCGGAAGCGAACGAAGGACGAAAAAAAAAGAAATTGATGAATTTCAACGATTCGTCATTCCCTACGGGATCGGATAACGATTGTTCCTTCAAAATCGAATATTCTAAGGGAAGAGTAAGGGGGGATGAAAACGAAGATGAAAATATGACGTTCGACCGGAAATATCGCGCGACGCGGAATTATTTATTCGAAGGAAAGGCCAGGTCGAACGAGTCGAGTTCAATAAATCAGAAAATAGATGCGCGACCTACTCGAGTCGTCTCGAGACAAATATGAAACGACGAGTGAACAAGCTTGTCATTAAATTCAAATAAAAAATTCATTCTAGCACAAATCTTCAATTTTTCGTTTTTAATCTAAAAAAAAAATGACAAATCGACTTTTTTCCAAAATCCAATCCCTTCTCGTCTCATTCGCGAAGAATAATTCGATCGAGGTCGTCGAGAATTTTTGATACATCTTTTTTTCCAATACCTTGAACAAGATTGAAATTGGATTTTTAAGGGTGAAGAAGGGAGGATGTAGAGGGTGAACAAAAAAAATGACAGAAAGTGGAATATCTGTTGTTCGAAACTCTAATTCTTTTCGGATACGAACGGTTACCAGATTGAATGTAGCGCGGTGTTTATTTTGGTAGGGGGAGCGATGAAACGTGGGAAAATAGCTAGGGGTTTGGGCGGACAGCGAGAGGGCGAGGGTGGCGAGGAGATGGTTGATTTAATCAGAAACAATAGCAAACGAGGAACTGTTATTTGCCGTAGCAATTTCAGCCGATATACAACGCTGTGGTACGAGTGCCCGAGGCAATTAACGCTCGGTAAATAAACTCCCCCCGATCTCTTCTTCCTATTCCTTCCATTTTCTTTTTTCTCCAATCGATACGTTTTTATTTTTGATCCGAAGTGTTTATACTTTATCGCGAATAATATCGATTGGTTTCGTGGCTCGAGGCTGACGAAGCACTTGACGCGGTTAGAAAAATGAGCTTGCACATATTTCGGGGTTTATTAATTAATAGGAGCTATAATACTCGAGAGAATATGAAACACGAACGTTCAACGATATTATCGCGACGCGATAAGTCAGAGATAAAATTTTGATCGAAGGGTAGGAGAGAAAAAATAAAGAGAAAAAAAGGTCGTGCGAATTAAATTTGTGATAAGAATCGTTCGTGGACTGGAGAATCGAGTTATGTCATAATTATGGGGGACGAATGTGACGATTAAAATGGTCGAACACGCAACTACGCGTGAAAGTAAATATAAGTTATGTTTCATTTATATCGTTTTCTCTCAATTTTTTGGGGAATTTTTGGGGAATGATTGTGGGAGAACGTAATTTCGGTATGTTCCCATGAAACGAGAATTTAAAATTCATCGAATCGATCATCGTTGTGAATAATTTGATAACACGAAAATGTGAAATTTCCGTTTTTCGAGGTTTTTGTTGATGAATCGAGAATTGTAGGTGTAATATATATGCCATTTGCGATTCGTCGGTTGTAATTGTGATATTCCGGTTGCGGGGGAAATTTCCGATTCCATAATGTCCAATTGAAGCGTTTTTGGATGGAAAAAAAATTTGACCTTCGGTGGGTTTCGATGGTCGACATTCGCGATTTACTTTCTGGACTTTGGGGGGAGGGGTCAAAATTTTTTTTCGCCCAAAAAGGCTTTGTAGCATCAGTTTTAAACCGGAAATTTCCCGCGTGACACGAATATGATGAAATAAAGGGGTTTTGGAGAAATAAAAATTTTGACCTCATCGCCGAGGCGATTTTTGCAGGTCCCCTCCTATGAGTCCCAAAAATCGCGATTTTCAAAGGATCGTCACGGCCACAAAAATTGAGCTATCCGGATGATTCTAGGCGGGTTCTCGAGTACTCGGCGAACTCTTCAAAAAGTTATTCATGCAATTTTCTGTCGGACGAACGAAAACGCAGATACACCATCGTAAAAACTTGATTTTTCAAGGTTTCGATTTACTGTGTCGAAATTGAAGATACATCGGATTCTGGTGAATTGCTCACTTTCCATACTTCGGGTAGGTCGAGTAGGACAAAATCCGTTTTTCGACATTTATTTAGAACACGAATATCCCATTTATAGTCCCGATTTCTCCCCACCTATTGGTCCAAAACTCGAAAAATTCATTTTTCACATTTTTTCGATTCGTGGTGGACAAATTGCAACGAACCAAAACTAATTGGTCCAAAGCTCGAAAAAGTCATTGTTCACATTTTTTCGATTTTCGGTGGACAAATTGCAACGAACCAAAACTAAAAATGTGATATTCGTATTACACAGAATCCCAGCAATTCCACAATCTCCAATTACATGCTTTGTGGTCAAAGAAATATTTCAAAGCTTCAAGGGTGTCAATAGTTCAAAACCCTCATTAAAAGAACGATACTTCCTTTAGTTTCCGATACGTAACCCGAACAAAGGAAGAAGCGAATGAAAGAACCCTATCGACTATTACAAATTTCCGAGAAAATCGATGAGACCCTAGCAACGACTAGATTCTTCGCGAACTTTCTCTCAAGACGAGAGATTCTTTGAATTCTCAGAGAAACTCCCACAAATGGACTTCACCAATTACCTTTTATATTAGAAAACGATTTCATGAAAACCAATGGTGAACTCGATACTCTTTTTACTCCTTACCCTGGCATTCATATATCTCGGACCAAGAAACCAAAGCTCAAAAGCTCAAGATCTCAACAGACAATTGAATAGAATCGACAAACAAAAAACAGTTCCAGGAAAACTGACTATCATGTACCCTGTAAAATTCATTGACGCACGTCAAATCAAATTTTGCAACTCTGAAAGATTCCACTCCATAGCACACATCAAAAGCTTACTCGGTATAAATAAACCGATGAAAAGGAGCGTCGAAGTCAAAAACTATTTCACCATTTTGCACTCGTAACTGCTGTGGTCCCAGCTAATATTGTCACATTTCTTATTAATTTTTTTCTTGTGTGTGTTTTTTTTTCATGTCTAATTAATAATAATAGTAAATTAATACTAATAATACACTAATAATATTAAATAGTAATAATAATAGAATACAAAATTTGACTAATAATAAAAATATTAATAATCATACAATACAAAATTCAACTAATAATATAAAATATTAATAATAATAGAATAGAAAAATCGACTAATAATACGAAATGCTAATAATAGTAGAATACAAAATTTTATTAATAATACAAAATACTAATAATAAAATATAAAATTTGACTAATAATACAAAATAATAATAATAATAATAATAGAATACAAAATTCGACTAATAATACAAAATATTAATAATAATACAATACAAAATTCAACTAATAATATAAAATATTGATAATAATAGAATAGAAAAATCGACTAATAATACGAAATGCTAATAATAATAGAATACAAAATTCTATTAATAATACAAAATACTAATAATAAAATACAAAATTTGACTAATAATACAAAATAATAATAATAATAATAATAATAATAATAGAATACAAAATTCGACTAATAATACAAAATAATAATAATAATAATAATAGAATACAAAATTCGACTAATAATACAAAATATTAATAATAATAGAATACCAAAAATTCGACTAATAATACAAAATACTAATAACAATAAAATACCAAAAATTCGACTAATAATAATAGCATACAAAATTCGACCAATAATAAAAAAATTCAAACGTCGCAGTGTCATGCAAAACGAGTGATATTCAAAAAAATCCAGAAACTTCAGTGATCTCACACTGCGCAAAAGAAAAAATCGAGTCTCGAAGAGCGAGTGAATACAATTTTCGCGAACATTCGTACCAAAAATATCTTCTCTCCTTTTTTTGCGTTCATTTCTTTATTCGCGAGGGACGAAGAGGGTACCGATCGGAAACGGGTCGTCCCGAGGGATGTTTCCGAGTTCGAAAAATCCCGAGCAGCAGGTTTTTGCTCCGTTGTACACGTCGTTGTGTCCTTTCGGTCGTATAGAGTCGTACGATACGTAGGTAGTAGTAGTTCTCGCACGCGTAGAGTACCTAATCCGTGACCGGGTCGAGGGAAATTCGATTATCGAAACGAGCTGAACCGAAATCCGTGAGGACTATATTCCGCTCTTTCTACTCTTATTTCTTGGCTTTTTTGTTCCTCCGAGATGGAACGAGGAAGATCGATATTCCTATCGTCCAACAAAAAAAAAAGAAATCTTAAAAAAACGTCGAGTTGGATGAAAAAATTAGCGATTAAAAAAAATCGTTTTAATTGCAAAGCTAATTATTATTTGAATTTAAATTATTCCTTGTTATCGTTCAAACAAACTTGTACATTCCATAAATTGTTGGAAACATTCGAGTACGACGTAAATTTATTTTAGGGGAAGTGAAATTAGAGCGAGGGTCGACGAAATTTGTCAATTCCTGAAAATTCCTTTCGCGACGAACTCGAACAAGCTTAAGCTATCCGAGACACGTGGATCTTCTAAGGGCGAAGACAATGTTAAATAAACGAGTATTCGTCACGTGACTGCGTGGAAAATTTCGTCTAGAATAATCCGAGGTCGAGTGAATTTATGTTAAAGAAAAGTTCTTCCAAGTAGAAACTACCCTTACCCGGTCAGACACAACGCAAACAAGATTTAAACGCACGGATCTCCGTGTTTTCTTACAATTATAATTCCAACGTCTTTTTCAACACTGTGCGAGAACATTCTCGAAACGAAACTTTCAATCGATGGTAAGAAATTAATCAAAACTTTAATTCTAACATGAAAAATCAATATTTACTTTCGACTTTGATCAAAATATCGAATAAAATCAAACAACGTACATCGATTTAAATATTTATTTTAAATATTGTTTCTATCTATTCTCATCATGGTGAACAATTCGTTATGATTTATTATACGATCGTAGCGATAAGAAAATTGGACGAAAAAGAAGATGGTACGAAAATGAAACGTATTCTCGGTGTTAGTCAGCCAAGTTGACTCTATTTTGGTCCAACGATATCAACGATGTCGCGAGCGTATTGGAGAGATGGCTCACGTCGCGTACGAGAACGAGAAAAAATGTTGATAACCATTATTCAATTGACGCCCGACGTCCCATGACCGAGAACTTGCAATACCACCGACGTGGGACAAGGGACGTACACGTGATTGAATCTCGACGTATACCGCTACGCTTGTGCACCAACCACTTGTTCAATATCCGGATCAAATTGAGCGTAATAGAAAAACACGATATCGTACGCGACGGATCGTTCCTCGTGAAACGTCAGTAACCGCACGAAACCGGCTCTGTCCGGACATATTCTCATTCGCTTTTCTCTCGACGCTCTCGTACCTTTTCTGCGTGCGGAACGCGACGGGGATTTGCGTTACGTCGAATTTTTTTCGTCGTCACTTAACGAGGGAGAAGCTTTCACGGTAATTTCAATTTCGTAAATTGATCGAGAGCTTTCTTCTTTTTATTCGAGTGCGCGAGGATCGATCGAGTCTCGTTGGAGACGATTTTAATTTTTTTTGTTTTGTTTTGTTTTTTTTTCTTTATTTCGTCGTTAATTATTAGACGAGTTTAGAAATATGGGCAATCGCACGGTATGTGGTAATTTTATACAGCAGGAGGAGAATTAAAATAGGAAATAAATAATTTTTTATCGAAAAATAAGAATTAAAAAAAACAGTGTTGGAAAGATTTTCAAAAATTTCAATTCTTACAATTTCCTAAAAGTGGCGAGACGTTTTTTAATTATCTTTCCTTTATATTTTTTATTTTCCAGCGATCAAATATTTTGGTAGGTGGTAGAGGAAAAAGAAGAAAAGCCACAAGCGTTTATTTAAACACGTCGAATGATCCTCGACATAATTTTTGCCAAAAAACGTGTTTAAAGATTTCTGGCAAGATTTTAAAAAAATTCAATTCTTACAATTTCCTAAAAGTGGCGAGACGTTTTTCTATTATCTTCCCTTTATATTTTTCATTTTCCAACGATCAAATAATTCGATACGTGGCAGACGAAAAAGAAGAAATACCATGAGCGTTTATTTAAACACATCAAACGATCCTTCGACATAATTGTTGCCAAAAAACGTGTTTAAAGATTTCTAGAAAGATTTTAAAAAAAATTCAATTCTTACAATTTCCTAAAAGTGGCGAGACGTTTTTCTATTATCTTCCCTTTATATTTTTCATTTTCCAACGATCAAATATTTCGACACGTGCAGGCAGACGAAAAAGAAGAAAAGCCACGAGCGTTTATTTAAATACGTCAAACGATCCTTCGACATAATTGTTGCCAAAAAACGTGTTTAAAGATTTCTAGAAAGATTTAAAAAAAAAATTAAATTCTTACAATTTCCTAAAAGTGGCGGGACGTTTTTCTATTATCTTCCATTTACATTTTTAATTTTCCAGCGATCCAATATTTCGACACGTGACAGAGGAAAAAGAAGAAAAGCCACGAGCATTTATTTAAACGCGTCAAACGATCCTCGACATAATTTTTAGGAGAGGCTTTCGTGACGTCTTTCGTGACGTCCCAGGGGAAACATGAGCCGTTCGGTCGCAAAAGCAAAGCCGAGTAAAGAAGGGTCTAAAAGATATTCGGCTGCGAGTCGCGATAGCAGCACAACCCTTCGAGAGACAAAACGAGAGTACGTTGCGAGGACTTCCTTCCACGCTTTTTACGCGAGTATATGTGTGCGTTTTGTATAGAAAACGAAACGACCGTTATCACGTGGAATCGCACGCGTTCGTCGAACGACCGCTCGGATTGGCGTGCCCCACGACTGTTTACTCCGGTATATCACGAGCTTGTAGATATAAGGGATGGATGAAAATGGCGCGACGATGGGGCTCGGGGGATGAAGGGGGTTGAAACGGAAATCGGGCTAGAAATCGCTCGATGCTAAAACTCGTTCGTAACAATTTAATACCGAGCTCTGAGTCGCGTGCAAAAACTCCATACTCACCCCCCCTCGACCCTTGGCAATAAAAACCGAAAAAAATAGCGAAAGAACACGAACGATTCGGTGAACGATAGCTTAAAACGTTATTTAAAAAAACGAGATCTTTTTTTATCGTTCTTAACTCGCGAGTCCGAGTTCGTTCGATACTCGAACGAAGTTTGAAGGGGTGAATCAGGGGTGAAGAATCATAATCTCTCTAAAATATCTTACATTTATTTTCGTTGAAATAAAAATATTTTCAAATTTGTGTTTTTTCTTTCGTTTTTTTTTTATCGATATTGTAAAGTTTCGTATTTACTTTTTGCCTTAAATATAGGAAGCTCGTAAAGCGTAGGATTGTTCGGATTAAATTTACAGGGATAACGAAACAAGGGGTTATGGTCAGTGTATAGTCAGCCAAAAAATTTTGTTTTTCATTTTTTTCTGTTCTGTCCATCATAACTTTATTCCGATTCGTTACGACGAAATAAAATTAAATTTTGTACAAAATACCTCCTAGTCGAGAAATAACAACTCCACATTTGACTGGAAAAAAAATTAACTCGAATCTCGTTAAAATCCGAAATCAAAATAATACGAAATAATGCTCAATCTATAATTAATCCTCGCGAAATAAATTTAACAAATAAAAATCCAGTAGTGAAATTTCCCTCCCGGATATAATTTTGCGACAATATTTCCCTCCGTAAAATTAATGACGAAAATATTCAAACCTGAAAACAAAGTTGGCGATACTGGCGTATTCTCCAAAGTAAATAAAATTAATTTTTGCACAAAATACCTAGTCGAGAAATAACAACTCTACATTTGAATGGAAAAAAAATTAACTCGAATCTCGTTAAAATCCGAAATCAAAATAATAATGCTCGATCCATAATTAATCCTCGCGTAATAAATTTAAAAAATGATAATCCAGCAGTGAAATTTCCCTTCCGGATATAATTTTGTGAGAATATTTCCCTCCCTAAAATTAATGACGAAAATATTCAGACCTGAAAACAAAGTTGGCGATACTGGCGTATTCTCCAAAATAAATAAAATTAATTTTTGCACAAAATACCTAGTCGAGAAATAACAACTCAACATTTGAATGGAAAAAAATTAACTCGAATCTCGTTAAAATCCGAAATCAAAATAATAATGCTCGATCCATAATTAAACCTCGCGTAATAAATTAAAAAAATGATAATCCAGTAGTGAAATTTCCCTTCCGGGATGTAATTTCGCGAGAATATTTCGCTTCGTAGAATTAATTACGAAATGGTTTAAATCTGAGAATAAAGTTGGCGATACTGGCGAAAATATCAAAGGTTTGAAACGGAGTGTAATCACGTTGTAACATCGTCCTAACTAATCATCCAGCGTTGTTACGCCCGCAACGAGAGAAACTAACGTTTCTCGTTTTTGTTTAATCCATGAGTAACGTGGGAAAGAGGAGAGAGGAAGAACAAATTATCGTAAAGTTATATTTGTATCGAGGCGTTATAATAATTTTCCCGCGTGGTCTGATATAATAATAGCGACCACCCTCGCCCGATACGCTCTTGTATAAACGCGGCGTACCAAGAATAAACCCGCCGAGGGTGGATCGTTGTGCCTTTTATTGCGAAAATTTTACACTTGCTGAGCACACCTCGCGCACGAGAGAACGCCTTCATCTTGCCATGTAAGCCGAGCTCCATTGTCTTTGTCTCTCTCTCTCTCTCTCTCTCTCTCTCTCTCTCTCTCTCTCTCTCTCTCTCTCTCTCTCTCTCTCTCTCTCTCTCTCTCTCTCTCTCTCTCGTTCTCTCTGTCGTTGAATTTTTCCCTTCTCGCACTTTTTCACTCTCTCTGTGTTTCTATTTTTTTTTTACTGATATTACCCCGTGATTAGAGTCACCGGAGTGTGCAAGTGGAAATGCTTCGTTAGTAGTCAGACGTGTAAACAAAACGAGTCGGGGATAAATTTTCGCGGATGAAGATCTTACTTTTTTTTTTATTTTGCTAGTTGTTGATTGCAATTGATCACGTGTTTTGCTAGTTCGTTTTTAATATTTCTCGTTGTTAGATTGGGTTATTATTATTTGTGACTTTATTTTTGAGAATTTTGAGGTGGTGAATTGATTGAGAAATATTTTAGTTTTTGTTAATGTATTTTTAGGAACGTAATTTTGACTTTAAATTGAAATAATAATTGAAATTGAGATGCGGGAAGAATTAAAATTAAATGCATTAAATTACAACATTAAATTTCTGAGGTGCTCTAACATTGTTGTCATTGATTTTATAAATTCGATTTTATAAATTCGATTAAAATTGCGTTTAATTAATTTTTGTTATATTCGATAGAAATAGTGTTTAATTAACTTTTCATAAGTTCGATTAAAATTCTATTTAATTAACTTTTGATAAATTTAATTAAAATTGTGTGTAATTAATTTTTGATAAATTCGATTTAAAGTGTGTATAATTAATTTTTGATAAATTCGATTAAAATTGTGTGTAATTAATTTTTGATAAATTCGATTAAAAATGTGTTTAATGAATTTTTAAAAAATCCGATTAAAATTGTTTTTAATTAATTTGCGTGAAATACATTTAAAAATGTATAAAAAATAGTATTTCTCGTGACATGAATTATCGACTAATTTTATTTCTCGTAATAAATCTTATCAAGGATAATAAAATGCGTTACGGCGAAAGATTATAAACGCGTTGAAATTTAACGATCAAGACTTGAAGTTGTCTGATTCGCGCGTAGCCTAGTTACTTATCGAATGGGAAAGAGAGTCGAAGAAGAGACGAGGGGAATGAAGAGAAGCGCGTGGAAGAACCGCGACGTCTAGTAGTTAACAATTCAGAGAGTCATTTCCGTCAGTGTCCCGGTGCCATTAAACTTAGACGAGGGTTTCGTGCTCGCGAACGTTTTCAACCTGTCGTGATCGGTTACGCCTTTCGTCCACGCGGAACGAGAACGCGGTACGTAACGCACTCGCCTCTTCTCGGAGTTTTCTCTATCAAGATTTTACATAAATCATCGAATATATAATTTGCTATCTTGTTTGAATAATATCTCTTATCACCACGCTAGCAATATTAATTTACCGATAATTTATGGCTCGTTTTAAAAATTAAAAAATTTTCTGTTTTACAAATGGAAAAAAATTGTATTTTAACAATATTTTTATCACCGCACTAGGAATATTAATTTATCGATAATTTATCGCTCGTTTTCAAAATAAAATTGTTTTATGTTTTACAAAACGAAGAAATTTGTATTTTAACAATATTTTTTATTACCGCGCTAGCAATATTAATTTATCGCTAATTTAACGCTCGTTTGAAAACTTTAAATTTTTCTATCTTACAAAAAGAAAAAATTTGTATTTTTGTAATTTTTTTCTTAACAATTGTTCGAATATAAAAATAAGTCATTTTTACCTCTAAAAGCTTTCGATCTTGTCAGTGACATACTCAGCTAGTTAACGAGGTTATCTTTATTCGAAACTTTAGGCGATAATACGTGTATTTGCAAAAGAGAGCCTATTTTATTTTTCAACCCCGAAGGATTTTTTTCTTGTTTCCACATGATCATTTTTTGTTTTATGTCCACCCCCGAGAGCAATAAATATTCATGTTCGAGGGTGGTCGTTACAAACTGATGTCCGTGCGCTAGCGTGAAGCTCGACAAACGGCTTTTCCAACGCATCGATTTATAAAACCACGAAGCCCGCGAAATGGCCAGGGGGAGGGGGAAGGGCGGTGAAGGCGAAGCGTGAGAAATGGAGAATAAAGAAAGGGGACGAACGAGTGTTGCAGGGTTTGAGCACCTGTAGCGCACTGAGCGAGAGGGAGAGAAAGAGAGACAGACAGACAAAGAGAGAGAGAGAGAGAGAGAGAGAGAGAGAGAGAAACAGAGAGAGAGAGAGAGAGAGAGAGAAGGAGCTTGGCATAGTCACGTGTAACTTGGAAGAGGCAATTTCCGGATAACCCGGTTACTCCAAACGCACAAAAAGGACTCAACGTCGAAAGAAAAATGATGCTAAACCCCAGCTCCAATAGTAAATCACTTCGTTACACTCAATTAACTAATTTTCGCCTTTATTATTGAGGAAATTGTAAATTCTTTTTAATAAATAGATAACGCGTTGCGTGTTTTGAACAAAAATCATAGAAGTAACAAAATCAATCTTTTCCTCCTCAAAAAGTTCATTGTTAAAGATCCATCATAGTTCGTACGGTTTGAATAACGTGAGATTTGCCGCGCGGAGAAAGTGGGCGTGGCCGGCGCGCGCCGCGCGCTCGTCGCGCCGCGCAGGGACGCTCACGAACTACCGCTACTCGGCAACTTCGCGTTACAGTGATGCGTCTATCGCCCTAACTTCGCAATCGACTCGCTCGCAAGAACTTACGATGAAATTCCTCGAATTAAATTCATCCAATGAACTCCCCACGTGCTTTTCAACTTCGATAAAATAAAAAATCGATTAAATAAAGCGTCCTAATTATTGCAAACATCGCCGAAGTAAAAAATAGAAATACTTTCATAGAAATATTCTCTTTACCTCTCGATCATTCATAAAATATTTATTTTATTCCCATTGAACAAAGAATTTCTTTACTATTTTTAACACAAAATACGACGTCCAATACCCCGCACACATTTTTTTTAATTAAAATCCGATTCGTCGAAAATGCTTATATTCGTATAAAAGCCAGGAATGGCGAGCCACAAACGAGAGTTAAAAAAGAAAGAAATAAAAGAGTGGAGAAATGATGCGAAGAGGTTGGAGTGTGTGGCGTACACGAATTGAGCTTTTTTATTCGTTGGCTTTCATGCTCGTCCGGGATTTCTTTTCGAGTGTCCCAATTATAAAAATCTCACATTTCCTCCCCTCCCCTCGTTTCTTTCCACACCGAATCAACTGCATTTTTTTTCATAATGAAACGAGCAACGTACTTCATTTAAAAAAAAAGCACATACGTTATCCAAACGAGGGAATGGGACAATGATTACGATAAAAAGAAGATTTATTCAAAATTACATAAAACTAAAAACTCACCATAGCTCTCCACCGAGCATAAATTGTTACAAATAATTACAACAACGGAACCGGAAATAACGATTCGCGTATTACGAAACCGAAGACGCCATTAAAATTAATTGAAAGGAATTCGCGATAGGCTATCGATATCGCAAGGATATCGTCGATACCGAAGCAGGAAGATTCGAAAGGATCGAATTTTCTAGATGGCGCTGATTTGTACAAAAAAAATGTGTTTCTCGTCGTCGGTCCAACCCTTTTATATCTCGCCTCTCGCGCTTTATCAACGTGGATATATATTTATACATTTTTCTTTTCTCCCCGCGTCTCGCTCGACTTTGATCACTTTGGATGCGCATCCGGTCGTCCGCGTCGCGCTCGGCCATGCGTAAAGCGCGAGCCGCGCGCGCGTTCCTCTTCGTTCTCGTTCGTTAGTGCAATATTCCCACGATCCTCACGCGCCCCCGTGAGTGGAAAATTCTCGCGTTTTCAAACCCTCACAAAGGCCTCTTTCTCTCTCTCTCTCTCTCTCTCTCTCTCTCGCTCTTTCGTAGCCTCCTCGAGTCCTCGGTCTACGAAGCGTGCTGACGATTCCTCCGCTTGCAGGGTCGTTTATCGCCCGTGGATCTCACTATGCGCGCTTTCGCCAATTTTGTTTGTCGAATGGAGCTTGCAGCGAGATTTAAAAATATAAATTATGATAAGTAGGTGTTTCATACAAAAATTGGACGGAAGTTGCAACAAATTTTTGTTTTTAGTTAGATTTAATAAAATTGTTTTCTTCTAGGATATTTACCGCAAATATTTACAAAAATCGATAATTTCGATCGATGGCAATGACATTTTGTAATTCTGTTTTCTTCTATTTTTTTTCAATAAAAATAAAAAATTGTGTTTTATGTGCGAGGCAAAAATTGTCTTTTATATGCGAACAAACAAATATTTACAAAAATCGACAATAAAATTTCGATCGATCGCATCAATATTTTGTAATTCTCTTTTCTGCTATTTTGTTTCATTAAAAACAAAAAATGCGTAAAGCGAAAAAGTTTTCAAATTTTAACAGAAATAAATAATCGACGAAAAGCTTACATTTCCACTTCAACGGAACGAAAATCGTGACAAATCTTCCTCTCCTCAACCGTGTCTATTTTTAATCAAAATTAATTCGTCTCAATCATTATTTATTAAAAAAAACGTCCTTCCATCTCGTTCCTAGTTTCCACCATCAACCCATTGTCCCATTTCGTCATCTTTTCCTTATTCTCATTCCTCCTCCCATTCGTTATTCAAAAAGGAGAAAAAGCACAATCTTACAAAACATCAAAAAAAAAGCTCACCGAATAATTTCATTTTACAAAAACATTTTCATATCGCAAAACGTTGTCCACGTCACGAGCTTTTCTCATCCCCCTACACTTCGTTTATTCCAAACAAAAAAATTCATTATTTATTCCCATTCGACCTCTCCCCGATATGAATCCTCCGATCTCGGTCAAGGTCATTCTTTGCCTTACCGTTTCTTTTTTCATCTCGCTAAACACAGTGCGTACCGAGCTATGCATCGCATTATGTTCCACGTTCTCTCACCGTAAACACTCCTGTGTAAATTTTTTACTCCAGCGTAAAAAAACAGAAAGAGAGCTTTGTGTAAATAAGTTTTGGTTTTTATGCGAACCGAGGGATTTCGTTATTAATGCAAAAAGGCAGAGAGCCAACGAGAGGTTGTGTCCGCCCTGGCTGTGCTTTCTTTTACCCTCGACCTCCACGCATCTCCCCCCCCCCTCCCTTCGCTCTTCTCTTCTCTTCTTTTCTCTTCTGGCTTCGCTTCCGTAAGCTCGCCAAGTCCTGGGGACCACTCGTCCACCCGGAGCTCCGCAAGCTCTGAAATACTTGAAAAAGTGAGGTCGACTCTTCCGCACTCGGCTCTCCCTGCAGGTAACGCGCTGACGTTTCGCCTAACAACGTTGGCCTTGCGCATCGTCACTATATATACGTGTAAACGCAACTTTTTCTTGAACTACGATGTTTTTTTTTTGGAATTTTATTTTTGTCCTCGTTTCAACTTTAGTCGACGATTAATGACCCAAAAGGCTAAACAGGCCTGACGGCTTGTCCATTTTTCTTTTTGCTGTCTTTCGTACTCGACGACGTCGTTCTCTTTGAGTGGGGAGAGAAAACTTGACGAGGAGCATGGGCATTCGTAATTAGTCGAGTTTTTCGTATTTTTACATTTTTTTGGCTACGGTTTATGTGGGATTTTGTAGAAAATTTCTTTTAGTTTGTAGTAAGGTTTTTAAAAATGTGGTTTATTTTCTACAAAATTAATTTTATTTTGTGGTAAAGTTTTAAAAAAATTTTATTTACATGGAATTTTGTAGAAAGTTTCTTTGGTTTGTGGTAAGATTTTTTAAAATTGTGGTTTATATGGTATTTTGTACAAAATTTCTTTTATTTTATGGTAAAAATTTTCAAAACCTTGATTTATATGGAATTTGATACAAAATTTCTTTTGATTTATGGTAAGATTTTTAAAAATGTGGATTATATGAAATTTTCGACAAAATTTCTTTTATTTTATGGTAAAATTTAAAAAAAAAATTATTTATATGGAATTTCGTACAAAATTTCTTTTATTGTATGGTAAAATTTTTCAAAAATTTGATTTATATGGAGTTTTGTAGAAAGTTTCTTTGGTTTGTGGTAAGATTTTTTAAAATTGTGGTTTATATGGTATTTTGTACAAAATTTCTTTTATTTTATGGTAAAAATTTTCAAAACTTTGATTTATATGGAATTTGATACAAAATTTCTTTTGATTTATGGTAAGATTTTTAAAAATGTGGATTATATGAAATTTTCCACAAAATTTCTTTTATTTTATGGTAAAATTAAAAAAAAAATTTATTTATATGGAATTTCGTACAAAATTTCTTTTATTTTATGGTAACATTTTTAAAAAATTCAATTTATATGGAATTTCGTACAAAATTTCATTTATTGTATGGTAAAATTTTTCAAAAATTTGATTTATATGGAGATTTGTACAAAATTTCTTTCGTTTGTGGTAAGATTAAAAAAAAAATGGTTCATATGGAATTTTGTACAAAACTTCTTTTATTTTATGGTAAAATTTTTCAAAAATTTGATTTATATGGAATTTGATACAAAATTTCGTTTGATTTATGGTAAGATTTTTAAAAATGTGGATTATATGGAATTTTCCACAAAATTTCTTTTATTTTATGGTAAATTTTTTCAAAAATTTGATTTATATAGAATTTTGTACAAAATTTCTTTCGTTTGTGGACAGATTAAAAAAAATGGTTTATATGGAATTTTGTACAAAATTTCTTTTATCTTAAAATAAAATTTTTCAAAAATTTGGATTTTGAGATTGCACAATATTCGTTCCTAATTTTGTCAATTTAATGAAGATCGTATAATTGTCGTGACCGCAATATGACCAGGTCGTTTTTTTTTTTTAATAAACTTCTCTCAATGTACGATCGTAACTCGCGATGATTGAAGTTAATCCCAATTGTTCTTAAGAATCGTCGTAAATAGTATAAAAATTGCAGAATCGTAATTACGGTAATTGTACAATGTAAAAAGGGTCAGAGGAGATCGAGGGATTAAGTGGTCACGCCACTGTCCAACTCGAACTGTGTTTCACACGAATGCTTCTCAATTCCTTAATTACCCGAACCATCGTGCATAAACTCATTAAAAAACAATTATGAGTCCACGAGGCAAAACTTAATTCAACACCTTTCACATCTTATCCACCATTGTATTATCTTAATTTAAAAAAAGAAAACAAAAATATTCAGATGAAAAATTCATTTTATCAAATTAAAAACACAATCAATCAAATTTTCCTTTACTTTTCATTTTTTCAATTATTAACTCCTCGCTCAATTATTCATTTTGCTAAAGAAATATTTCCCTCCTAAAATGTCGTAAAAGCTGTCACACTTTCCCACCCATCGTTAATTTAATTAGAATAATTAATTCAACCAATTTTATAATTCAATTAAAAAAAATAGCATCGTTAATTCAATCAAAACAATTTCTAAGTGTAAAATTGAATTTTATTTCATACTTAAATCAGCTCGGCAAATTTCAACAGCGTGTTATTCTCGTCGTCAAAATTTCTCGCTCTCCAAGAAGCCAGTTTGTTTCAAGTTTACAGGAGAGAAAATCCAGTGTGGAGAGTAAAATTCGCAACGATCCACTACTCCTTTCGTCTCTTCAATTTCATCTCCTTGTCATAATCGTGTATCCTGGACGGTTTGGTGAACAAGTCCGCCAAGTTTTGCTCGTTTCCTCGGTCCAAGGTGAACGAGCGAAAGCACCCAGCTGGCACACCGCATTGTAATAACGTTCGTACGAGCGTGACGCAGGGGTGGGCTAGGAGGGGGTTGGTTCTCTTCAACAACTCGTGGGCACGAGTGTGCGACCTGGGAAATGTTCCCTCTTTCACTCACTCGCGGCCCCTCGGAAGAAGTGAAATTCAACCTCCTCTCAACCTTCTCTCAACCTCCTCCTCCTCAACCTCTCTTCGTCCTCTGTTCGGGGAATTGCTTCCCATTGTTCCATCAGCAACGGCCGGAAGCATCCACGGTCGGAAAGCACACGGCTTACTTATCCTCGCGTTGCATTCGAACAATTTCGGTCAAAGATGCGCGGTGGCAAAAGTCCTCCTCTCCTTACACCCGACTGTCGTGACTAATGAGATTTTAACCCTCCCAAAAACCCCAAACCGTCGACCTCCGTCGTCTCGTTTAACAACGAAACTTGAACAGGGACCCCAACGAAATCCCCGGGAAAATAATTATCTCTGCAACGGGACAGTGGAAATCACGTCCATGGACCATTTCTCAACGTTATCGCGATACGAGTGATAAGAAAAAGAAAAATTTTAGAAACAACGATATTCGCGTAATTTTTGGGTAATTAATTTTTCTCTTGGTAATTAAAATTCGTAATTTCGTTCTTTCAACTTTATCATGGAGAATATTTTTAGTTTAATGTATTTTTACTTAGTTATTTTATTTTTTATTATTTTGCTCGTTATTTTGAAAAGATATAAATAATGTGTCGCAGCGTTATCGTTTATTGGGAGTGATAAGAAGACGAAAAATAAAAAAATTAAAATATTCGCGTAATTTTTGGGTAATTAATTTTCCTCGTGGTAATTAAAATTCGTAATTTCGTTTTTTTGAACTTTATTATAAATAATACACAACAATAATAAACATCCCAACTTTGAAGCTCATAAAACGATGGAATTTTTATTTATTTATTTTATTTTGATTTTTATTTATTTATTTTCACTTTCGAAATTGTCAATTTAAAAAATGTATTTTGCGAGCACGATATTTTTATTCTCGCGTCGGTGTCATAAACGACGCCGAAGTAGAGTCAAGTACGTACTACTAATATCTTATCATCGTGCCAGCTATCTTCGAAGGCAAACAAAAAATTCTCTCTCGTTTCCGGCGAGCACACGAAGCATCATTACGAACTGGCTTTAGCTACGCGAGCGAGGAAAAAAGAGAGGAAGGAAATGGAAAGAAGCGATCCGGGGCTTTTCTCTTTCGAGCTGGAGAAACATAAACAGTGCACTGGAGAATCTTGAGCTAGAAAGATTCGCTTATATTCGTTATAAAAATGGAACTCAAACGTTACGTTTTGACTTTTTAATTTATTTTTCTTATTTCATATTTTATCGCACTTCTCGACTAATTTTCGTAATGCAAAGTATCCGTAGTTGAACAAATTTGAAGAATTCTTAAATTTTGACAATTTTTAGTGACTCAAAATTCTGTATAAAAAGCAATTGCAAAAATTAATATAAATTTTGTTTCAATCGTGAAATTTTTCATTTTTTGACGCTTTTAAGTTTTCAATTTTGAATTTATTTTTCTTATTTCAAATAATATTGCACACCTCGACTAATTTTCCTAAGTTGAAGAAGTTTAAATAATTCTCAAATTTGGACAACATTTAGTGACTCAAAATTCTGTATAAAAAAAATTGCAAAAATTAATATAAATTTCGTTTCAATCGTTGTATTTTTCATTTTTTGACGTTTTAAGTTTTGACTTTTGAATTTATTTTTCTTATTTCATATTTTATCGCACGTCTCGACTAATTTTCCTAATGCAAAATATCCGTAGTTGAAAAAATTTGAAAAATTCTCAAATTTGGACCATTTTTAGTGACTCAAAATTCTGTATAAAAAGCAATTGCAAAAATTAATACAAATTTTGTTTCATTTATTGTATTTTTCATTTTTTGACGTTTTTAAGTTTTTACTTTTCAATCTATTTTTCTTATTTCAAATTTCATCGCACGTCTCGATTAATTTTCCTAATGCAAAATATCCGTAGTTGATCAAATATGAAGAATTCTCTCATTTTGACAATTTTTAAAGACTAAAAAATTGTTATGAAAAAAAAATTACAAAAATTTAACATAAATTCTCTTTAAATCGTTGAATTTTTTTGTTATTTATATTAATTATTATACCAACATTATTATGCAAGAAAGGAAAAGAAAGGAGAAAACCATTGAAGGTGATTCAAAGAGACCGTGACTGCGTGGTATTGCGCAATTTTCTTGCCTCGCGACTCTCGTACACTCCTTTTCCCTCGACCATCCTCGTTTACTTTGCGAACGTCGTAAACCGGTACGAGGGACCTCTTTACCGCGGTATTCACAGGTTTATCGGGTTAACGGCGAGTTAAACTTGAACCTCCCCGAAGCGTAGCTCGTCCTGCGTCCTTGTGAACGGTCCGAGCGACGAAAAGGAAGAGACTTCGAATTATCGAGTCTCCTCTGTGCCAAGAATATTGTCGAGTCCTTTCTTCTCCCAATTCTGCATTCACAGAAAATTGTCTTACCTCGAGGATTCTTATCAAAGCTCGAAAATATCTCAAACAAAAAAAAAACAAAAATTCAAAGCAAAATTTAAAAATCGTACTTTACTTTAATTTGATTTAATTCTGATTAATTAAAATTATTTTACTTTGATAAAGAATCTTCGTTCTATCAAATTTGTCAATTTAATTCCCATTTGTTTAAAACAAATTATTAAAAATAATACAAAAAAGTATTTTTGTATCGTTAAATTTATTCGAACGATTATGGGAGAAAATAAAACTGATTCAATATCGCATTTCGAGAGCAAGAAAATTGAGTCGAATCAGCGACAATTTTCGTGAAAGAATTCTGTAACCTTGGCTGACATATACGACCTTGATGATTAAATAAATATCGTAGGAAAGACATTAAAAAGACATTAGCGATCGCTAATCGAATCGATCGAGTCTCCCGGGTTTCCAAACAGCGGTACTTCAAGAAAGAGATAGAGAATCTAAGGGGTTGGTACGAGACGAGGAAGCCCGAGAGAAAGGGTTGAAAGACGCCCACCCCGTTTACAAGAGCACCCCATCGAGACGTAGGAATCTTCTTGCACGCCCATCTCATTCCAGAACCGTTTATCCTCGACGTATCTCTCGCTACGTAACAATTTCGTCGTTGCTCGTCAAATAGACAAAGCAAGTAAAACCCCTATAAAAAAAAAAACAGAAAAAAAATTCCGATGGTATTTTTATCATCGATTTTATCTCGCGAACAGTAGCTCGTTCCATTATTCCTCCGTCATTCGGAGCTTCAATTATAGTGGTTGGACGTGGTTGTCACCGATGAACGGACGGACAAAGGAACAACGAGAGCGAGAGATGGAGAGAGAGAGAGAGAGACAGAGAGAGAGAGAGAGAGAGAGAGAGAGAGAGAGAGAGAGAGAGAGAGAGAGAGAGAAAGAGAAGGAGAGAGAGAGAGAGAGAACGGGACATAGAGGGATGTTTCAACGTTTCGCAGCATTATATTTCGGGATTTTTTTCTCCTCGACCACCCCTAGTCGTCGAGGGCCGTAAAAAGACACAGGCACAAAGACATACACATACACACACATGAAGAAATACGTTTTTAGAAAGCTTTCTATACACGAAACATATATTATTGGAACGTTCGTAAATAGAATCACGATCTTTTCTCCCAAATGTCAAAGTTCCCTCGAATCTCATCCCCCCCCCCCCCCCCCCCCCAAAAAAACGAGCAATGACGCATTTCCTTTGCCCGTTTCAAGACGAATCTGTGATATTACATTCGGTTATTTTTAAGGATTTTTATCAGTCGAGATTGTACCTTCGTATCGAGAAGAAAAGATATCTTATACGATCAATCTTTTTTTATTTCCGTAATGAAAATTTCAAGCGAACATCCGACGATATAATCGAATATCGAAAAAAAAAAATGAAAAGTTCAACGTTGGCAAAAGAATTTAGCTTCGCCTCGAAGGCGAAAAAATTCTTCGAGACTTTTGTGACATATTGGAACGTCCCTTAACTCCCAACCCCTATTTTGCCAGGTGTCGTTTTTCGATAAGTCGGCGAGGACTATGGAAAATTGGTTCGCCGTCCTAACCGTCGCGCGTTGACTATATAACGCTTTGCTCCAGGAGCCAGCGCGGTTGGAAAGAGCGAGGGGTTGCACGAGGATGAGTAAAGTTTCGTAGACTTTGGGAAACGGGGAAAGGCGGCGCGTTGAAGGAAGGCTTTGGGCCCGGGGTTCATCAGACATTCCACCACGAGCTTTCTCCACGACGACGCTCGTGCCGAGGGGCACGTGCCTGAAAACAAAGTGCCTTGTACCGTCTTCCAAGGCGTATAACAGTAGCGGTAGCAACGACATCCAAGTCCCTCGCAACTGGGGCAACCACCGTGCCAACGTCGCTCTCTCTCTCCCTCTCTCTCTCTCTCTCTCTCTTTCTCTCTCTCTCTCATTCTCTCTCTTTCTTTCCCTCTCTCTCTCTCTCTCTCTCTCTCTCTCTCTCTCTCTCTCTCTCTCTCTCTCTCTCTCTCTCTCTCTATCTCTCTCATTCTCTCTCTCTCTTTCTTTCCCTCTCTCATTCTCTCTCTCTCTCTCTCTCTCTCTCTCTCTCTCTCTCTCTCTTTCTCTCTCTCTCTCTCATTCTCTCTCTTTCTTTCCCTCTCTCATTCTCTCTCTCTCTCTCTCTCTCTGTTCCCTCTGTTTACTCGCATTTGTGTGTGCGAAGGGTGTAGCTTGAGAGCGAGGGAGGGTTGAGAGGGTTGGATGCGTCGTATTTGCGACGAGCGAGTAAGGGTAGGTCGGCGTTAAAACGGCGTGGAGGTAAAAGATTCTTGGATAAGCCGAGAGGCAAAGGAACGTGGACAAAGTCGTTGACAAGTAGTAACGTCGCGAATGACAGGACGGAGAGAGGGGAGGGATAAACGTTATATTTATGGGGGATGGAGGACGTTGGGAAGTGAAAAGTTATGGAAGGAAAAGGTTTTTGAGATTTTTTTTTGTTTTGACTTTTTGTTTCGATCGTGTTTGATTAACGCCCGGGACATCCGGTATGTAGGTTTCTCGATCCTGAACTAGGATACGAGGATTGTATGTAACTTTTTTTTATGTGTTTTTGGTTTTGAAATTTTGTTTTATTTTTGTTCATTTTTTATGGGACGCTCGACAAATATTGTTTTTATCCCTCGATTTTATATTTCTTTTATATATAGAGGTGTATAAGATTTAGTGGATAGGGATGAAAAAAAATGTTTTTGAAAAATTTTGGAAATTTTGACAATTTTGTTGGGACGGTTTTTATTTTAGATAAAATCAATTTTGTTGGATTTAAATACTGATTCTCTTCGTTACGGCGAATTATCTTACATATATTTTTATGAAAAACAAATAAAATTGCAAAAATTTGATATAAATTTTCTTTCAGTCGAACGATTTTTCATTTTTTGACTTTCTTATGTTTTGACTTTTGAATTTATTTTTCTTGTTTCAAATTTTATCATACGTCTCGCCCAATTTTCCTAATGCAAAGTATCCATAGTAGAAAAAAATTGAAAAATTCTCAAATTTCGACAATTTGTAATGACTCAAAAATTGTGTATAACAAAAAATCGAAAAATTTTAATATAAAATCTTGTATTAATCGTTGGATTTTTCATTTTTTGACGGTTTGAAGTTTTGATTTTTAATTTATTTTTCTTATTTCAAAGTTTATCTTACGGCTCGACTAATTTTCTTAATGCAAAGTATCCGTAATTAAACAAATTTAAAGAATTCTCAAATTTGGACAATTTTTCGTAACCCACAAATTTTAATGAAAAAAAAAAAATTACAAAAATTGCAAAATATCTTACGTATTTATTTATCGTCCTACGTAATCCAAGTTGTTGGCACGAGTTTTAGCGAGCAAAAGCAAGCTTTCTTTCCGAGTCTCGGAACTGTCGGTGGGGTACGATCGATTCAAATAGTTTCTCTATTCATTCCAAAGCTTTTTCTTTCTTTCTCCCTTTCTCCGAGCTGTTTGAAACACCCTGGACGAGAAAAGTTGTTGAAACGAATCTCTGAACACGCTCCTTTCTCTCTCTCTCTCTCTCTCTCTCTCTCTCTCTCTCTCTCTCTCTCTCTCTCTCTCTCTCTCTCTCTCTCTCTCCCACTCGCTCTCGCTCCTTCTCTCTGGGCTCGCACCCATTACTTTTTGTTATTTTACCTTATCGTCCAATTTTACGACTACGGTTACCTCCTTTGTGCGAAAATATTATTGGATCCTCCGGGGGGAAAACTGAAAGTTTATCTCAAACTCGTTGGCATCGGAAATTGCAGCTGAGATTCCTTTGCCCCCTCCCCCCATCCCACCTCTCCCCACTCCTCAACCAAGTCCCTCGCTTCGGTGGATTTTATTTAACGCCGAACGAAAATCCACTTTTCACGAAAAATCCCTGAACGGTTACGATAATTCAAAAATTTATCGTCAATTTTCTTTATCGAATTGGTCGATTATCTCGCAAATTAAATTTTTTCACTGCGTTTCAAAATTTTGTTTGTATTCATTGAACAATGAAAATCGTTAAAAATGTACGCATAAATATTTGCGCAGTTAAATTCTTGGCAACGAAATGGTTGGTAAAATAATTCGAGTACGTGGAATCTCGATAATTACCATTTTGACTCACGCCAACGAACCAAATTATACGATGACCTTTGGAATTTCAATTTTCCATCATCTTCGTTATTATTCAATAAATTTCTTTTTTGTTTGTTTATTCTCTTCTTTTCGACAATGATTCGAGACAGATCGAGCGAACCAAATTATACGATGACCTTTGGAATTTCAATTTTCAATCATCTTTGTTATTATTCAATAAATTTCGTTTTATTTTTTTTGGGGGGAGGGGGTTGTTTTTTCGTTTTTTGACAATGATTCGAGACAGATATTTTCTCGATAATGTATGTACATAAATATTCAGGAGGTCAATTGCTCGGCATCGGTAATAATTACGGGTCTCGATGGCTTGAAAATTATTCTGAAGGGGAAGGGGAAAGGGGGAGGGGGTTGTTCAGGGTTAGCAACGGACCGAAAGCACGCAAACCTCCATATCGTACACAGAAAGTTCGAGCAGGCGAACAGGATGAAAGTGCAAATTGATGGATAGGAATGAAAAAAAAATAACAACAACAACAACCCTCGATGCATTGAATAATTCAGTTCTTCCAATCAGTCGAACGTCGACGTCGTGGAAACCGACGTTTCTCGAGTTCTTCGGCAATGTGGGTCGAGTATGTTTAACTGCTTCGCGTTACTTTGCATCGAGGGACGATCCAACGAGACTGTCGTTCATCTTTGTTCAACCCCCAAACCCCACCGTGCGATTTAAAGTATTTACATTATACACTCTACTGGTTAGGGGTTGAAGACTCAATTTTCATAAAATTGAGAGGAAGTTTCACGGTGTTTTGTCATAAGTCGATGCTATTTGGATGAAAATCCATTGTCGTCGTGATACGATTTAAACAATTGAATCTTTTCCACCTCCCTCTTGATAGGGGTGGAAGATTCAATTTTCACGAAATTGTATAAAAATTGCCACGTAATTTTTTATTAGTTGACACGATTTGGATGAAAACCCATTATCGTCACAATACGATTTTAAAAACCAAATTTTCTACAACCCTCCCTCGATAAGGGTTGACGACACAATTTTCATAAAATTGTAAAAAATTACCACGTATTTGTTATTAGTTTACACGATTTGGCTAAAAGTCCATTATCCTCTCGATACGATATAAAAAATCAAATTTTTCACAACCCCGTCTCGATAAGGGTTGACAACACAATTTTCACAAAATTGTACAAAAATGACCACATATTTGTTATTAGTTGACACGATTTGGCTAAAAATCCACTATCCTCTCGATACGATATAAAAATCAAATTTTTCACAACCCCCTCTCGATAAGGGTTGAAGACTCAGTTTTCACGAACGTGTATCTACAAAATTATTTCATAACTTCTCATTGATTAACACCATTTGATTTGATATCTCGACTCGAATCGAATTGAAATCGTTTCGAACGACCTATCGACGTATCGTCGTCAATCAGTTTTTGAGTGTCGTACGAGCTTACACGCGAGGAGATGGAAAACGATCGGATTATTTCCAGTGTGATGAATACGCGCTTGATTTCACACAGCAACAAGCTGTTCGACGTTGTTGAAAATCTCTCTCATTTCCACCCCTCGATATTTCGAGGGGGATGATGACACACCCTCGCGAATATAGAGGGGGTTGTTTTTTGTTCACCCCCGTAGATCCTCGACAGCACCACCCTAATCTCCGAGCGCATCATATCCGACCCCCAATCCCCCCTCCCTCTCTCTTTCTGCACCCCGAAGCAACCTGTTGCCGTTTTTCTAACGAATAAACGAACCCTTCGCGTTCGCTTCGAAGCCCTCTCTCTTGTCCTTCCTCCCTCGTAGTCTCTCTCTCGACGCTCTTGAAGAAAGAAAACTGAACGACGTGCCACTAATGGCCTTTGCACGATCGTGAATGGCAAAGGAAGCGGGAAAGAACAAAAAAAAACAAGAGCAAAGGTTTCTTTCTTCCCTGGAGTATAATCACTAACTAGGAAGCTCGTTGCCGGGGGTTGTCAACGTCATTTTCAAAACCCCTCTGCGTTCGAGGAAAATACAAAAGACTCGTTTCTACGTCCGGCACAGATAAGCGTTCCCTCTCTATTGTCGTAAGACACGATCGAAAAAAACGATTTTCTCATTTTTTTACCATTTTTTAACTATAAGGGTTGTTAAATACCATGTAAAAAAATTGAAAAATATTAATAGACACGTTCGTTTTTTCAATGTAAATAAAAAATGAAGTATTCGAAGGGACACTGGAAATCGTCCGACGATCAATCTAAACGTTAGCCCGAGGTCCGACAAGGCAGTGAATCAAAACCAAATGTAGGGGTGGGAAAGAGCGGTACGATGTGTAACTGGCTCGTCGGTGAAACCAACCGAGCCGAAACGTTATTACTCTGGGAGGACGAGTGAGAGAGTTGGCTCGAAGCCAGATTCAACAGATGCGAACAATCGTCGGTGGGATTTTCGGACGAGGAGACGAGGCCTAGGGGCTGTGTTCGAGCGAAGGGGTTGAAATAAGTCTTCGGGAGGAAAACGCGTCTGGGTCTTCGAGTCGACCATAACGTTGATCCGACTAATCGCCGTCTCGAATAAAATCAAATTTACCGTGACGGTAAAAATAATAGAGACTACGCAAGATGGCGCCTTATCTACGAGACCCACCCTTGTAGATTAACCCCCCACTATTATTGATCTAATCATCATCAACCAACGAAACACATCGAAAACTTTTATTCAGATTAAAATCTGACGATCGATATCGTTCCATCAACGGATTGCCATAAATTTCTACGAAAAAAAAAACAACCCAACGCGGACCTGTCTTCATCCCTTGGAACAGGTACACGTCCAATGAGGCCAATGGCTAATAAAGTTCTATCTGTGAAGAACAGCAACGTCGAAGTGTTGCTTCCAACGATCCGAGGAAAAGGAAGATTGGTGGCTTCGTGGGAACGAGGAAAGGAGAATTAGCGACGGGTATAGACGTACTACAGGGATGTCCATCCGCCATTTTGAGAAGGGATTGGCTCTGGGTCTTCCCTTGGTTCATCCTACCACCTCTTTCATCGCTCGACTTCGCACGAGCCAGACACATTCGTCTTACGTTCGAGGCTTGGCTGTAGTAATTCGATGCGAAATAATGCCGCGACTGGTGGCGCCCTCTTACGGTAGCGTCTAGGAAGCTCCTCGAGTATTCGCGACTAGCGAAGACGTTTTTTAACGTTCTAATCGGTAAATAGCGATAAATTAACGAAATAAAATTCATCACGATGTAACAAAAACATCGTCTAGTCACGAAATAAACAAATTATGTGAATTAATTTAAAAAATCGAGGTAAATTTTGATTTTTTTAAGATAAAGACGCGGAAATGTGTTTCGAAATTGGTTCGAGAGTAGCGAGAGGTCGTAAATGCTGGAGCATTAACTAAAAGCCTCGCGAAAACTTTGGGGATGCAACTATGAAATGTTCAAAATTCGTGATTTGCGACCGTTATGGGGTGCGCACGCACATGCCTGGACAATCAACCATTAATGTTGGTACGTGACCTCCGTCTCGAACCGGGTTCAACATTTGTAGATTCCCTGCAGTCTCGTATTTAGGAGAGTACTCGAGAAAACAACCCGGAGAGTCGGTGAACCACTTTTACGACCCTTTTCACTGTGGAAATTGTAGTAATGCACTCCTACCCCCCCATACACCCCCCCCCCATTCCCCCTTAATTTCTCTCTCACCCTCTCAGCCTCGTAACGGTCATGCAACGTCGCGACGGACTCCGCCACCGGGATATGCGTCACACCCAGGTAGAAGAATAATATGTCCATGAATTAAGGAACTGGTGGGGGGGTAGAAAAGTATACGTTGGACGAGAAAAAAACACCCCAAAAAACAAGAATACGTGAAAATGGAGAATACTTTTAAAAATGTGATACGTCACGAACCTCGTGACTTTGGGGTGAAGTATATCTCAGGCGTGTAATGTGGAAGGATAATAAAATGGGTTTTAAAATTTTTTTTAGAGAATCTTTTTATCAAAGACCACAATCAGGAAGGTATTGGGAAAAGGATGAAAGCTAAAAATTGTAAATTGGACAAAGCTTTCTCACAATTTTCTCACTTTTACAACAAAAAAATCGTTTTATGTATTAACAAATTATATTTCTCGTTCTACCTTCCAATTTTTCTTGACCTAAGGATATTTTTGTAAAAGATTAATTAAAAAAATATTCAAAATTCCGTAAAATTTTTTTAATTTCTCAAATATCGAGATTTCTGAATTTTGGTACAGAGAAAAAGTATCATCGATATTCATAATAATTATAATCGCAAAAATAAGAAACCGAAGTCGAAATACGAATGGGGTTAAATTTCGAATAATCCATCGGACCGGCTTGATTTCAGTCGGGATATTAAAATGTATTATTCATAAAATTCGATTGCTCGCGCATCTTTGAGCAATAATACAGAAACAGTATGACGAGATAGAGGGAGAGAGGGCGAGAAAGAAACAGAGGGATATTAAAATTGGCGAGATAAAAATTGAAAGGGTTTCGTCTCTTCTTTATCCGCAGTGCAGCAGCCTGGCTTCCTTTTTTAAAATTTTTTTCTACCTCCCTCTCTCTCTCTCTCTCTCTCTCTCTCTCTCCCCTACTCTTCATCGTTTTTCTTCGTAGTTTTCATTCTTTGGTACGTGAAGACAGCTCACAAAGAGGCAGAGTTCTCGGTGTTGAGAAGGAATACGTGAGACAAAAAAGAGAAGGGAATAAGGGCGAGGGCCGAGATGAGAATACGATCAAAGAAGAAATATATCGAGCACATTTTCATGCCAAGAGAAAAACCGAGTGGCTCGGAGCGAGCCCAAGAGATATAGGGTCCCAACGGTAGAGAACTCCGAGAGTCTTCGAACATTCAATTTTTTTACTTTTTTTTTTACCCTTTTCATTTTTTCCCTTCGCTCAACAGCAGCAAAAGCTGTTGCACGATCGATTCCTTCTTTGTGAATTTTCGTGGCATGCGTTCAAATCTGAAAGCGACACGATATTCCTCGATCGTTATCTACATATTGGAATTTTTTGAATCTTCGATTTTTATTTACTTTTCATTTTATATATATTTTTTACATTATTCGAAATTGCCAAAGAAATATGCGACAGAGGGATGAAAAAAAGGGGAATAAAAATTCGAAATGGCTAGATGTTTTCTCACTCGATGAAAAGTCTAATATAATTTTCATTTTTCAATCAAAATTCATTTTTTTTATTCGTGTACTAAATTTGCTCCTGGTTACGGAAAATATTAATGCAAAATTGGGCTGGTGATGTTACTTTAATTAGCTCGATGATAAGCAGAAGGGTTGATATAAACTTCGATCGTTATCTACATATTGGAATTTTTTGAATCTTCGATTTTTATTTACTCTTCATTTTATATATATTTTTTACATTCTTCGCAATTGCCAATAAAACATACGATAGAGGAATAAAAAGAAGGGGAATAAAAATTCGGGATGGCTTGATATTTTCTCACTCGATAAAAATTCTATTCTCATTTTCATTTTTCAATCAAAATTAATTTTTTTATTCACGTGCTAAATTTGCTGCTTGTTATGGAAAATTTTGATGCAAAATTGGGTTGATGACGTTACTTTGATTAGCTCGATGATAAACAGGAGGGTTGATGTGATTTTCGATTATTATCTACATATTGGAATTTTTTTGAATCTTCGATTTTTATTTATTCTTTATTTTTATATATTGTTTACATTCTAAAATATACGATAGAGGCATGAAAAAAAGGAGAATAAACATTCGAGATGGCTAAGATATTTTCTCACTCGCTGAAAAGTCTATTCTAATTTTCATTTGTCAATCAAAAATCATTTTCGTTATTCACGTGCTAAATTTGCTGCTTGTTATGGAAAATATTGATGCAAAATTGGGCTGATGACGTTACTTTAATTAGCTCGATGATAAATAGAAGGGTTGGTATGGTACGAGGGTTGACAGAGACGGGGGTTGGAAGGCAACAGGCCGTGGAATGAAGGAAGAGAGTGGAAGCCAAGCGTCGGAATCCGATCTCAAATTTTCCGATCCATCGAGGATGCCGATAGAGGAGAGAGAGGCAAGTAGAGCCAATCCAAACGAGAACTAGCACCGAAGTACGTAATTGCTTCCGTGGAATGCACTCTGCAATCCAGTCCTCTCTCTCGCCCTCTCGCTCGAACCCTCCTCTTGCTTCGTCGACAGAAGCGAGGGGAGGGAGCTCATAATAAACGTCGAGAGGTTAAGCAGGCGCCATCGCGATCGAGAGATGCCTCGATAACACACCTCCCCGAGCTGACATTCGCGATTTCTAGGAATTTCTAATTCCGAATGATACCGGTTAATCGTTTTTCGAGGTTCCATGCATTTCCGTGTAACACGAAGTTTTGAATTATTCGGACGTTTCAACGTCCTTCAAGTTGAAAAATTCATTCGCGCGGTTGGACGACAATTTGTTATATTCCTAATGTTTAACATTCCTTTTATAACGAGCGTGCGAAATAAATTCCACGTTGAAGTTAAAAATTGTTCTAAAAAAATCTAAAAAGAATTTTTGAAATTATTCTAGGAATAAATATGAAAAATAATTCTAGAAATTCTAGAATTAGAATTCTAGAACTAGAATCTAACGATAAATTCCAAAATAATTCTAGAAATTGAAAAATAAATTCCAAAATAATTCTAGAAACTAATCTTAAAATAAATCGAAAAATAAATTCCAAAATAATTCTAGAAATTATTCGAAAAATAAATCGTAAGATAAATTCCAAAATAATTCTAGAAATTAATCTTAAAATAAATCGAAAAATAAATTCCAAAATAATTCTAGAAATTATTCGAAAAATAAATCGTAAGATAAATTCCAAAATAATTCTAGAAATCAATCTTAAAATAAATCGAAAAATAAATTCCAAAATAATTCTAGAAATTATTCGAAAAATAAATCGTAAGATAATTTCCAAAATAATTCTAGAAATCAATCTTAAAATAAATCGAAAAATAAATTCCAAAATAATTCTAGAAATTATTCGAAAAATAAATCGTAAGATAAATTCCAAAATAATTCTAGAAATCAATCTTAAAATAAATCGAAAAAAATTCCAAAATGATTCTAGAAATTATTTAAAAAATAAATTCTAAAATAATTCTAGAAATTCTGTCAAGATAAATTTTACAATAATTTTCTAACTAAAACCCTTTAATTTCAATTTTTCCAAAAACATTTCCAAGCATTTTTCAAACAGTTCACGTTCCCAAAAATTTTCGTACGAAAACCTTTTTTAAAATTGCTCAAACTTATAGAAAAAAAAATATTTTCTTAAACTTGAAAAAATAACACCTCGACATTTCTAAAATATCGTTTATCCCCTTTTCCACGTTGCGCGAGCACTCCAGCTAAGTAAACTCTGAAAAAAAAAGTTCCGCGACGAAATGTCGCGCAACGGTAGAAAAATAAGCCATCTTCCCTCCGTTTTTCAATCTTTAAATCTTGCTCGTGCACCTCGGGGCGCTGATCGACGTGTCATAAAATTCGAAAGTTCACTACGTCATATCGCGCGTACACGATAAATAAGAAAACATAAGATGCCATAGGAAAAAGCTTTCGCGTATATCTATAAGCCATGCGGAAACGTCGCTGCGTTCGAGAGAATATTCGTATTTCCAGATAGGAAAGTCGGGTAGGAAATGGAAACGCGATGTGGAAAGTGGAAGGATCGTGAGAAAGAGTGAAAGAGAAGGCTGAAGGTAGGGACAGTTCTCTACGAGTGGAACCTAAAAGTGTGGAAGGATGGTGTAGAGGCAACCGGAAGATGTTGAAAGCTCTCGACGTTCGATCTTCGAGGAACGCTGGGATCTGGGTTCGAACAGCCACGAGTTTGTCGCGTTTCTCCTCGAGCCCAACCCCCAATGTCGTATGATTGGATGCAAAAAAATAGAAGATAAACGAACGAGGTGAAGAAAGAAGGAAAGAACGAATGAAATGAAAAAGAAAAAAAGGGAAAAACAAAAAGAAGAAAAAAAGAATCGTTGGTTGGAGGTGGATGGAGCGAAGACCGAGGATCGATCATCGAGAGCGGAGATTACCCGAATCCTTGAGGATGGAGAGAGAGAGAGAGAGATTGGGAGAGGGAGAGGGTTGAGAATCGATGAGGGGTTGAAGGGTGAAAACCGGGTGAGTGGATTTTCCTTGCCAGTGAGTTGTAATTCGCCAGGGACAATTCCTCGTGAGGCTCGTAGATATGGATAACGAACCTCGGAAATGATAAAATGTTTATCCTCCTAGTTATTCAAGGGGGTAGGGGAACAGGGAGGAAAGGTGAATTCCAATGTTCGAACGTTATCGATAAAAATCGTAAAAAAGTAAACATCTATCGCGTAAATCGTACACAGCGTTGACTCAATGTTGAATAAACGAACTGAAATTTGTCATATTATCGGAACGAGATCGAACTTTTCCTCCTACGAATTGATAAAAAGTCATGAAAATATTGTTTTTTTAAGTATTTTGGATTTTTTTTTAATCGGAAATCGATCGAACTTTCAACTCGAGTATCGAAATAAAACGAAGAAAAATATCATCAATGACTCAAAATCTTTATTTTGATTGCATTTATTTCTTTCAAAAATTACAAAATCCCCAATTTTCAAGTCGTTATTTATATCTCATTTAGTTTCTCCGCAGTGCGAATTAATAGAAAGAAAAAAAAAAGAGTGTTCGTGACGCAGTCGTAAAAAAGAATCATAAAACCACCCCTTTTCCGCAAGAACATTTAAAAAAACAATATCCAATTTCCACGAGACTTTGAGTACCAAGAGTGTTTTTTATTTTCATAAAATCAAAGGAACAGATTTTTCATCCCCCTGTTCGTGGTTCTTCGTGCTTCGAACTTGTTCGTCGTAAGCCTCGTAATTTCACGCGTCGTATAACGAATCTCGGAAATGATAAAACGCGTTTACGACCCCGGGTAAGAAATGAGGCAAGCCTCCCCCCTCTCCCCCTCATTCCCGTCCCCGATTCCCTCGAACGCGTCTACGTAAACGTTCTCATAGTTACACGGTCTAGCTCGTAGGGTCGACGGAGCTTTCACTCCCCTAGCTTGGATTACTTCAACTACGCTGTATGTTTCACGTACGGCAGTCATTTATCTCGGGTTTGCTATCTAGAGGCTTAAATTCGTGTTAAGGTTAACCCAACCGAGTTATATTCTTCGAGCGCGCCATGGGAGGCTTTCACGAGAGTCTTAAGGGGTTGGGATACACCACCCTGACAAAAGTACTCGCGATATAGTCGTTGCTCAAATTCTCTTACGCTCGCCACTTCGTGGATATCGCGTCGTATGAGTCGCATGACCGATTAACACGACGCTGGCACGAATCGTGGTTTTCAACCATGAATTTACCGAGGCACGACACACGGTATCACGTTAATTGTTCGAAACGAACGGGCGGTGATGGATCTACGTATTCGCTTATACACGTGTGCGTATACATATATGTATGTTTACACGTAAATTCGTATATATAGGGTGTCTGAGCAACATCGAAGAGACAGAAAATACACGGATAGCTGACGTCTGTACGAGTACAATGGTTTTTTTAGAATTGTTCTAGGATCAAAATTGCTCGAGATATTAATTCTCAAAGTTTGAAAATTCGAAACATAACCTAACAAATGTGATCGACCGCCCTATCGCCGGGGTCGCGAGTTCGAATCCCACTCCGGACATTTTTTTTTTTTTCATGGATCCTTGTTTATTTCTTTTTGTAGAGTCGGTGAGGTGAGAGAAAAGAGGATTTTTTTGATCGCTCAACCGCAGGGTGTATTGAACTTTAAAACTTAAACCTTCGGACCACTATTATTTGAGTTTTTTCTTTATCTTCATAGTTTCCTAACACCCTGTATATACTTTTATGCTTGTATGAGTGTAACTATCATAAATATAATGTACACATAGACGTGAATTTATATTTGGTTGGATAGACATACGGATGATATATTCAAGTTCTGCGTGAGAGACTGCGAGAGCAAAATGTACGTTTGGTAGTCACGCGAAACAGACTCGTGCGTATAATGCGAAATAATCATCGAGGGAATTTTCCAAATCATAACATATTCGAACTCCTGATTTTCTCGACAATTTTCGATCGTTTTGATCAAAAAGCTTTCAAATATTTTTATACAAATTTTATTCTCGATAATTTATTATCCCGAAAAATTTCAAACAAATTATGTCTCATTTAAAAAATAAATATCATCAGTCGACGTTTAAAATTCAACAACTTCATTTTATCCAAAAAACAAAATCAACGTCTCATTTCAACCGTAAAGAATCGCAAAATTCTGACAAATAAAACGTTCACCGTAACAATCGTAACAATCCCTCGTTCAGAAAATCCTCCAGTTCTGAAAATTGAAAAATATACAAGAATTATCACGACTTCGGTTTTGTTTTTCCACCCATAGGCATTTTATAATTTTCCCCGAACCTTTTTTATCCAACCGCATGACAAAAAAATGTCGAGCCCTGCGGCATCGAGAAAAAAAGACACACAAAAAAACTGAAAAAAAGAAAAAACGATACGTTTGTCGAGAACAAAGTTCAGTTCGTGCGCGAAGGAAACAAAAAATGATTCTGTAAGTGAAACGAATGAAAAAAACAAGGTAAATACGTTGATAACGTTGAAACGCAAATAAAGGACTGAAAATTTCTGGTGGGAAGGGCCGGAGGGTGAATAAAAAAATATTTAAAAAACACAAAAAAAAGGGAAAAAAAGAACAATGCCCCGTCCTACGTGAAAACCTATTTAGTCGAGAATGGAATTGCATCGCCGTCTCGTTACTCTCTGTCGTGGGGGACTTTGTCCCATTTCGTACATGTGTAGTAACGTCGGATTGGATTTGCCGGGTGCTCGAGCTTGTACGCCGCAACGTACCGATGGAAAGGGACGGAGGAGGGAGGAAGGAGGAAACATCGTTTGGTTTACACACAACACGCACACGCGAAGACAAACACGTGCGAACGTTATCCTTCGCGTTTGCCCCAGGCGCGACAAGAAAGCTCTTACTCGTGGCCTTTTGCGTCGTGCAAACTCTCTGTCCTTGAGGCGAGTCTCGTTATTGATGCGCTAGTCTCTCTCTCTTCCTCTCTCTCTCTTCCTCACTCTCTCTCTCTCTCTCTCTCTCTCTCTCTTGCACGGTGCGTTACTTCCCTTTGCGCTATATCGAAAGCCTCGTGTAAGCTTGTTTTAAGCCGAAACAAGCTTGCCCCCGAGTCTGTTTACAAGCTGAAATGTCCCGAGTTTACACGACCCTGAGGTAAAACTTACAGTAAACGCATGAAAACGTAAATTAGACGAGCGTAAGGAAATTTGGAAAATTTTTGCGATGTTTATCTCAATGTTTTTTTATAGACATTCTGTTGTGAGGAGAAAGTTAACTCGATAAATTAAAAGATAAACGCGTAATTTTACATTTTTCTGAGGTTAAAAAGCTCGCAAGCTATTGTCACGGTAGAGAAAATTTGAAAAAGTAAATCGTAAAGGTAAATTGAAAATCCGAGAAAACGATATTATTTTTCCAAAAATGAAATATTAATATTCATGATTTGTCGTGATCAAAAGCTGAGGGAGCTTTTTTTTTATAAAAGGACGAAAAATTTTTGTTGAGAAACAAACATTCCTCCTTTATTTTATTCACGTTACTTTCTTCCAGGTTTTTCTTGAAAGGCGAAATCGAGAACGTGGAAAGATAGGAGTAGAAAGTTCAGAAATAAGAGAAGATAGAGAGAAATGTGAGACGAGAATGACGAAGTGGGGTAAGTGGGAGGAGACATGAAATATTTCCATTTGTGTTGGAGGAGACACTGTTCCATATCGCGCCTCGTCCATGAATTAATTTCCCGATTTAAATGGAACATCGTAGAAACTAATCTCTCAACGTGAAACATATTGTCGACTTCATTGACCGAGCCATCACCTCGACCATTCTCTTCGTCTCTCGTTAGTTTTGGTTGGCTATGGCGCAGCTGCGAAACTCGTCTGTTCCACGTCACTGATATCACTCGACGATCGTAAAGTCGAGTCTATAGGTCATGATATCACCAAATATATAACGCGGTCGCTCGGAATATATTGGAGATCGAGAGAGAGAGAGAGAGAGAATGAGAAAGAGAGAGAGAGAGAGGAGTGAGTTCAGGGTCTCGAGATTGCGAGGTCAAACTCGCGTCCGTGTGGGTCGCGCGATACACTCCTGGTGAATATGTCATTCGTTACACTTTGGCTCGTCCACTGATCGATTTTGTCCAGAGGTTTCTTACGACTTGTACGTATCTATCGGCAATTTGCCTATGACCTCGACGATAACAGTGCTCTTGCATTTTTTAAATCGGTGAAAAAAAAATCGGTTTGGAAAAAGAAGAGGAAAAATCAGTAACCGATCTTTTTTCGATCGTTCGATTTTCGTTCGATCTTTATCCGATCGTTTGGTTTGATCGTGTCGAGTGTTCGATCAACGTTGAATCGTTGATTCGACGTTCGATCGAAATTCGATCGGTTGATAAAGAGATCGATCGTTTCTGAAAATTTGTCGTTTTATCAAAAATACTTCTTCCTAATGTTATTATTATTTATGTCCTATCAATCGTCAACTCGATTTCGATCACTTCGATATGAAAAATCGATGATTAATTACCGATCAAAATCGTTTAATTAAACTTGATAAACTCACCCTCGTTCTGATTGTTCCCGATCAGTATCTCCGTCTCCTCGAAATCGCCCTCCTTCAGCAATTCCAAGGGATGTTTCGGTAGAAAGACACCATCGATCGTCGGTGCGGAAGGAAAGCCAAGAATGCCCCAGTAACTGTTCCACTGTTGTACAGAAATCGTCTTAGCATCGACCGATCTCATACAAGCCATAACACGAGCCGGATTTTCACCGAGCATCGTGGAGTTGCAACCGCAATCGTCGACCAAAACGCGACCGACCTCGTGAGCTTTTTCACCGGTCATAAAGCTCCAAGGTGCATTGAGTGTACCACTCTGAAGAATTCCACGTCTGACGAGTCCTCGTGTCACGGGTGAGATAAGATGAAGCGAAACCGAGCCACCACCAGCCGATTCGCCAAAAATCGTTATCATTTTTGGATCGCCACCAAACGCTGCCGCATTGTCTCGAAGCCATCTCAAAGCTAACGCTTGATCCCAGAGTCCCATATTACCAGGAGCTTCCTCGCTATTTCCAAAATGTTTGTTCAGATAAAGAAAGCCAAAAGCACCGACCCTGTACTGCATCGAGGCGATTATAACGTTGCTCGTCGCCGCCATTAAATCGGCATCGTAAACATCCAAAGTGGCCGTTCCACTCATGTAACCACCACCGTAGATCCATACCAAAATCGGCATGCCATCTTTGTCCGAAACCGGTGGTTCGCTACCCTTGTGACGTAGACGCAATTTTTGTGGCACCCAAACGTTCAAATAAAGACAATCTTCCGAGATATTGGTGTTCGGATTCCACATTTCCTCTCCCTCGAAGCCAGGAAAATATTCGTAACGTTCTTGAAAACAGCTGTTCGGCAAGGTCGTTGCGTTTAAAACACCGTGCCAAGGCTCGATCGGTAACGGTTTGCGAAATCTCAGGGGACCGATCGGTGGTTTTGCGAACGGAATTCCATAGAACACGTGAACCTCGTGATCCAAAACCGTTCTCGATAGACCGCGAACGAGACCGGACGTTGTCTCGATTACGAGGGGGTCGCTACGGGTCACGCGACTGCCCCCGCATGCCGACGTCATCGACAAGACCAAGATCAAACCCAGTTTGATATTCATGATGATCTTTGTTTCTTCTTCCTGTTTACGTTCGTTCACTAAACGTTGCGAAAATCGAGAGGAGGATTCTGTCTCGAGGAATTCGATGGTCGATCGAGGTTTTATTTTGTTTTTTTTTTCTGAATTGCACTCGCGATTTATTTTTTCGATGACTCAGCGACAATTCGGAGTGGTTTTCGACGAGTCCATTTGCAATTTTCTCGAGTTCAATTCAGTTTTGAGTACAACAGGTTTGTGACAATTTTTGGTTCTTGCAACGATGCTTTTTGTGTTGACAGAATCGAGGAATGACCTTGAAACTTTTTATAAAGGTCAAATTTTTTAATCGGGTCGTTAGGGTGGGAAATTACGATGGGATCTTGTCGAGGGTTGTTCGAACGATACGAACCCTAAATTTTTCGTTTTTTGGGGGGGGACGAGGATGAGGGAGGAAGATTCGAGGTTCGAATGGGACACGAGGGACAGGTTTTCCAGTGAAAATCTGGGTAAACGTAACGCACACGAGGGAACGACGAAAGCTCACGAATTGAGGGAGCTGGCGACTCAACAAGTTACTCGACCGGCCTCCGGCGCGAGCGTAGGCCAACGCACAGGCTTGCCCTCACGTACCGATGTCCCAGGCTTGATTTTTCCTATTTCTTCGCTTTCATTTTTCTTTCTCTTTCCCACCCCCCTCCCGCCCCCTCGAGACACAAAAGGGACCCTTTTCGTTGATAATTCGATCGGAAAATCGTTGCTCGATTAATTTTTCAGCCCTTTGGAGATTTCTTTGATCGAGTTCTCAGTCGTTTTATCGTTTTTATTATTTCTCAAGGTCATTGAATTTTGTTCAAGGACGTTCCTCGCGTCGGTATTTTGCTCCAAGTACCACCCTTAATTCGACTTTATCGCGGTGTACCTTCCCGCACCTTGGCACGACCCTTACACCGTGTACTCTCTACTTTGGAAAAAAATCTTTCACGAAGCAACGATCGCCGAACCACCAACACGACGACACCGTAACCAACTAAAACCGAGTATAACGAAGCAAATCAAAACATTCCTCTTCTTCTTATTTCTCTCTTGCCTTCTCCTTCTACTTTCCTCGAGCCCCACACACTCAGACACTCACTAGAGACGAAAGAAAGAAAACGAACCAGCCACTCGAGTGTCACGAAGCAAAGAAAAACCCAGACAGTGACAGACGAACCAAAAAGAAAGCTCGAAAAATTGAAAACGAACGAAATTTTGTTTATTTTTCCAAAAAGAAAATATAACGCCTCTCTATCAATTCCTTAGAAAATTTATATTATTTATTTCTTATATTTACTTCTTTTTCTTCTTAAATTTTAAATCTCAGCCACTTTTTTCAGGCCCTTACGTCCGATTTCGTTGCGTCTTGAAAAATTTCGAAATCGCGTTATCGCGAATCATTCGCGCACGTATAAGTGGACGTTATTTTTAACGAGATTATTGTTGTTATTGTGGGTTAATTATCGTCGTTACGTATCCGGTGTCATTTTGCGATATTCCTTATTACCGTAGTGGAACAACGGAAATACGATGCACACACGTAGTTTGTCCCGACAATGAGTGGCGTGGATATTCGCGCGGCGGCTGACATGCCCGCGTTGCACGGGGTCGACTGAACGTGAACTGAAAGTAGAAACCGAGCGAAAGCCCGCGCGGGCTGCGGGAGCGTTGCAGGTGCGGTGGTCCGAGGTTGCCCCGGCGTCGGCGTGAGTTGCTCGCGACAGTGGCGGCGCACGCCTCTACGGATTATCCTCGCGCGACTCCCGGCACGCACCCGTTAGATATGTATATTGTACCAGCCAACGTTCCAACCACTCCACTCGAACGTTATTAAGTACTTATTCTCGCACACATACCCGTCCATTTATTATTTATATAGCATTTTGTATGTACGACGAAGATTTATAATTTACGTCCGCATATGTAGAGGTTCTTCCATTTTAGAAACGAACCTTGGTTGGATTTCTTTCAGTGGGAGCGTTTGGAAAAATTAAATATGTTTTGTTTTGGGGTTTTGAAGTTGGAGAACTTCGGGTTCGAGTTTTTTTGTTTAAAGGAGAGTCGGTGGATTTGCAAATTCGCATTTTATAGAAAAAAAAATTTGTTATTTGTTAGAAAAATTTTTTTTGAAATATTCAGAAAATTTTTGGGTTTTATGAAAATTTTTATTTGAGAGATTACGTTTCTTGAGAGACGTCGTGGGAGGATAGAAATTTGAGAATTCGTAAAGAATATTTGAAAAAGTTTTCATTAAGGGAACCTCCTGGTCTAAAAATTTCAAAAAATCGATTTTTTTTTTTTCGATACTTCGAAAGTATAGTATCTTAAAAATATACTGTGAAATTTTCATGCGGAAATTCCCAATATTATAGCTTCTACAGCCCATTAACCAGGTAGAGAGCGGTCCGCGCGCGACTAACGCGGGTTCAGCACTCGGAGCGCGGCAGCTGTCCCGACCCTTCTCCGCAAATATATACCTGTATATACTATATACTATATATCTATATATAGCCTTCCCTTCATGCACAAATAAAAAAAAGCAACAAAGAAATTGGTAGGAAAAGAAGAGGAAAAACAAACACAGCGGAAAGTTAAAAAACCGAAAGATAAAACACCGAAGCGTCAACAATTGACGAATAAATTATTGCAAGAGCTGTCCACTTATTACGGTCTAGCAGTTAGACGTAATTCAGATTCAACTGAAGGGATGAGAAGTGAAATATGGGCCGCATATTATCACAAAATTTCAACAGATGAAAATCCGCAACACTCGTACGGTCCTCCAGGTTCCGAATCGTGGTGCAAGTGGCGTCAAAGTGAGGCTGCAGGTACTTTAGACACCTACAAGCATCCACCTGCTCTCGACGATGATGCACAAGAAATATTAAAACCAATTTATGAAGAATTGACCGCCGAAAATTTATTGGAAAGGTGTATTGGCAGCAATACGCAGAACAACAACGAAAGTTTCAACGCTTGTGTGTGGCACCTTGTGCCGAAACATATGTTTGCCGGCAAAAAAATCGTGGAAATTGCCACCTATTTTTCCGCGTGTATATTCAACGAGGGCTTTGCATCGCTATTAAAAATAATGGAGACCATGAGCATAACAATCGGGCCACAAGCGGAGCAACTCGCACGAAACCGAGACGAGCGGCGAGTATGGAGCGCCAATCGTAGGAGCACTGACAACTCCAAAGAAGCTCGAACAGCTCGAAAAAAATGAAAGGAGTGACGAAATCGAGGAATACAAACGTTCCGAAGGGATCCTCTATGGTGCCGGAATCGCGGATTAACTGTAAGTATTCAAAATTTGCTCAATTTTTGAAAATATCTGTACCTCAAACTTTAAACTCATTTATCTCGAAACGACTTTTTTCGGCACGGCGGGGGTGAAAATAAAAAAACTATTCAACCGAATGACTTGAAATTTGGATATGTTGTTCACAACATATATGGCTATCGTCGGAACTAGAATTATAATTTTATTTTAATAATTTCCTATTGTTTACACTAAAAAACTAGTGAAAAAAACCCGATTTTACGAACTTTTTTTTTCAACGCCCGCCATTTTGTCAATTTTCAATTTTTTCGATTTGTTCTAGTTCCGACCATAACTGCACTCTTTCTGATTAAGAATGTCTTTGGATTTTTTGTTTCAGATGAGTAGAAGTCTCGAAATCACCTACGCGGTCCGGATCCGATTTTTCGAGAGGGTCATCTTTAGCGGCATTTTTATAATAATAAATATTGTTTTTAAAATGAAAAAAATTTTTTTTTGTATGATTAATAAACGTAATAATAAGCTCGAAAAGTTAGAACATCGTTTTTTTAATTTTTAATAGCAAAAAAAAATCGTAAAAATAGGTGTCATTTTCGTGCGCTAGACCACCGGGTTCCCTTAATTTGTAAAAAATAATTTTTTTGAAAACTTGAAATTTTTTATTAATTACAATTTTTTTTTATTCCTCGCCAAGAATTCTTACTTAAATTTAAACCTTTGTTTTTTTCGTGAGCTATTTCTTTTAAAAAGATTTAGTTATTGGATAAAATATTATTGAAAATCCAAAAATTGCTGTGAATTTATTAATTATATTAAAAAAAATTTTTTAAAGATGACCTTGAAATGACATTGCAAATGTCTACTTGATATCAAACATTTATTATTTATGTAGCATTTTGTATGTACGACGAAGATTTATAATTTACGTCCGCATATGTAGAGGGTCTTCCATTTTATAAACGAGCCTTGGTTAGATTTCTTTCAGTGGGAGCGTTTGGAAAAATTAAATATGTTTTGTTTTGGGGTTTTGAAGTTGGGGAACTTCGGGTTCGAGTCTTTTTGCTTAAAGGAAAGTCGGTGGATTTGCAAATTCGTCATTTTATAGAAAAAATTTTTTGTTTATTTGTTAGAAAAATTTTTTTTGAAATATTCAGAAAATTTTTGGGTTTTATGAAAATTTTTATTTGAGAGATTACGTTTCTTGGGAGACGTCGTGGGAGAATAGAAATTTGAGAATTCTTAAAGAATATTTGAAAAAGTTTTCATTAATTTGTAAAAAATAAATTTTTTGAAAACTTGAAGTTTTTCATTAATGACAATTTTTTTTATTCCTCGCGAAGAATCCTTATTCAAATTTAAGCATTTGTTTTTTTCGTGAGCTATTTCTTTTAAAAAGATTTAGTTATTGGATAAAATATTAATAAAAATCCAAAAATTGCTGACAATTTTACTAATTATATAAAAAAATTAAGCTTTTCTGGCAAAATACTTTGAACAAAAGTTTCGTTTTTCAATCTAGAATAGGAATATACTAGTTCCTATTAAAAAAGAAAAGTTGACCTTGAAATGACATTGACAATTTCCACCTGATATCAACCAAGTAATGCATTTTACGTCCCTCTTTAAACCCTCAAACTTTTAAACGAAACCTTTTTCTGTAAATGCTCAAAAATTGTTCAAAGATATTCGACTGAAGAGGATTTAGAGCGAGACACCCTGTATATATAATATAAAGTACTTACATCGTGTAGAAACCGCTTCGGAAAGTTCAAAGCCCATACGCATAAAGACCTGTAATATAATACGCGTCTCAAAGCGATTTCTACACGACGAAGTACGTTGTCTCGAAGTCCGTGGGAAACTCAAGCAGTAAAACGGACTTAAGAGGACATGAAACTACTATAAGAGGGCGAAACTACGAAGTTAAATTTTGCGAATGTTGATTTTCCAGATTCACAGCCATCCTCCAGTGAGCGCAAATTTCAAAGGGTTGAACGAATCATCCCTTAAAAAATTATACTCACAAAAAACTTGCTAAACTCTGGAATCAAAGAATCACCTCGACTCGAGAGATTAACATTTTTTTTTAACTACAAATTGGCCAAATCAATTTTCTTCCAAAAAAAAATCCCTCTTACGTCAAATTGAAAATAAAAAAAAAACGATCTTTTTCAAAAATTCTTCAAATCCGACGATTTTGTTACTTTATAACAATTTATCGTAAATAAATACTTGTTAAGATTTATTATTTCTAAGAATTCGTAGAATTGCCAAAATTTTGCTAAATAATTAACCTTTACGACAAAAATAAAAGACCGAATACATTATGGGCAATATTCGACATTTTATTATTCTCATTTCTTTTGATAAATATTACTTTTTATATGAAAACTCGCGAAACGTAAGCGTTCGGATTCGTTTCTAAAGCACGGAGGTCCCACGTCGGGACGATAATTTATAAAGTAAATTTCCAACCCCCAACCCTTACCACCTACCCCCACCCCCAACCCTCATCATCCCTCAAGCCCCGTTTCGTTTTGGAAAAATATACTTTGAAATTCGTACGCCCTCAGGGGAAGTTAAGGGTGAACGTAACTCGGTGAATAAAATCGTCGTTTACAATTTTCGTTCGAAGATACACAGATTAAGGGTTTTTTTTTATTACGTCGGGATTTCGACTCGTCGTTCCGTGAAAATTTTGCGTTTCTCTCTGTGTTTGCCCACAATTTCAAATCCAAATAGAGTTCTTAGCGAGTTTTAACGTTAACGTTATACTCTCGTATGTGCCTTTAGGGAATTAGACCCGGGAGTAAAAGTTTTGTTTAAACTTCGTGACCCACTTGTCAACCCCATGGAGGGTGAAACGGGAGGGTGGATCGGTAGTAAGAGGGTGGGAGGGGTTTCAATTCTTTCGCGAGAAATTTGTGGGTCAACGTTACGCGTATCGCAAAATTAACACTGAAATCTTTTACTTTTTGTTTTTATTTTGATTTCTTTGTTTTTGTCGGTGTTGTTGTTTTCGTCATTGCTTTTATCTTGCCACCACCGTCTTTTTATTTTGTTTTAACATCTTGCAACGACTCGTCGCGTTAAATAAGACAAAGAAATTTCGTTTTTTTCGTTTCTCTTGTTCTTCTTTTTTTCACACGAATGAATAAATTTCATCCTCATCTCATGCTCACCGGCGTAAAAAGTGATATAACCTTATGTCGCCCGTGGGAAACGTAAAAAGAGAAAATTGCGAATTCTGGGAATGAATGATAAAACGCGGGCGAGATAGAGAAAGAGAGAGCGAGAGAGAGAGAGAGAGAGAGAGAGAGAGAGAGACAAGAGGGGGAAAAGAATGAAGGAAACACAATGAAAGAGGATCATTATTATTCCGAATGGAAATAATTAAATGGAATAAAAAACACAACGAATACTCAAAAATTGTTTTTTTGGGATTTTCGTATTTTTTATTCAAATTTCTTGTTGTTATTTTTTTTAATTGAACCGAAACAAATAATTACACATGGCGAAAGAAGATCGTTATTATTCCGAATGGAAATAATTAAATGAACTAAAAAAACACAACAAAACCCCAAAAGTTCGTTTTTTGTTTCGATTTTTTAATTTTTCATTAAAGTTTCTTGTTTTTATTTTTTTTAATTCAACCGAAACAAATAATTACACACGGTGACAGAGAATCATTATTATTCCGAATGGAAATAATTAAATGAACTAAAAAAAAACAACAAAACCCCAAAAGTTCGTTTTTGTTTCGATTTTTTAATTTTTCATTAAAGTTTCTTGTTTTTATTTTTATTTAATTCCACCGAAACAAACAATTACATACGGCAAAAGAGAATCGTTATTATTCCGAATGAAAATACTTAAATGGAATTTAAAAAAACAACAAAAACCAAGAAATTCATTTTTTTTTATTTTTGAATTTTTTTTTACAATTTCTCGTTTTTATTTTTTTGAATTCAACCGAATCCGAAAATTTCATACGATGAAAGAGGATCCTTACTATTCCGAATGAAAATAATTAAATGAAATACAAACGAAACAACAACAAAAACCCAAAACTTCATTTTTTCGAATTTTTGTATTTTTCACCGCAATTTCTCGTTTTAATTTATCTTAATTCAACCGAAATTACAAACAACGAATAAGTGAAAGAATAAAAAATATCTCGCATTCTCGTCGAATGTCTTTTGTCGGCGATTTTGTGCTTTTTCAGTCGCGCAAATTGGCAAACGTATGCCAAAACGAAAAACCGTAAGAAAAATAGTAAAAACGATACAAAGAAACAGATTGAGAGCGAACGAGGGTTGGCGAATGGATGGGTACTTGTTGAGGCTCGTGAGAGAATGGCGATGAGGGGGGGGGGGGGGGGGGGGGGGGGGGGGGGGGGGGGCACGATAGAAGGAAGAAACGAGGACCCGAGGCTTCGCAGTCGCGCGGCAAATTTGCGCTGGTAATTCGCATCGACTGCGGCGAAAAATTGAAGCCTTAACGGCGTACAAGAGAAGGACGGGGGGTTTCGAGGGGGATGGAAAAGAGGGGAACGAGACGAATGGGAATGGCAGACGGGCTTGCCTTTAGGCTCCGGTGACCGCGAATTCGAGTCGACCGCAAAGGCCATTCTCTCGCAGTCGTTTTGCACACACAGACGTGTTTCTTTCTCTGTCTCTCTCTCTCTCTGTTTCGTTTTGTTTATTTTTATTTCCTACTCTCTCTCTCTCTCTCTCTTTCTCATATCTCGTTACGCTTGTTTCCTGCGGCTACGCATTCATTTTTCGCATTTTTTTCACCCTGTTTCTTTTATTCACGGATTTTTCTCACTCTCTATTTACGAGCTTCCAATGAGTCGCGAGAGGAAATTTCCAGTGCTCGTTAAAAAAAAATGAAAAATCAAAAAAAAAAGAAAATAAATAAAAACAGACTCAAATTTTATCGGGTACCAGATATCGTCCGGTGACCTAGAAATTAACGCGCGTGTTGGAGAAGAACATCGTCGTTATGAATTAATTTTTGTCTCGATGTTTGATTAATTAATTTTTGCTGTTCGTTCTTACGAATAAATTTTTATTTCGACAAAATTCATTCGCACGTTTTGTGTCTTCGTTAACGAAATATCGCCGCTAGTC